>JAGFNQ010003088.1:1270070-1302346 GCA_024364735.1 Boesenbergia rotunda
GATAGTCCTCAAACAAACGTAAGCTGTACGTTCTAGAGCAAGCAGTTCCTGAAGCACCACCACCCTCAGTCTTCCGTAGCGTTAGAGATGCTCATTAGAAGCATCAAGACGACGCGTTAGACGTGTCGTGCCTAATGCTATGCTGCATGTCCTCTGAGCTTCAGAAGCAACACGAGAACATGAATGCTTACGATATGATTGGCCACCTCAAGCAATTATATCAAGGGCAGGCAAGACATGAGCGGTTCGAAGTGACTCAGGCCCTCTTTTCATGCAAGATGAAAGAGGGAACCCCAGTAGGAACTCACGTACTCCAGATGATTGGGTATGTCGAGAACCTCGATAGACTAGGGTTTTCCTTGGGCCAAGAGCTGGCTACCGACCTGATTCTGCAATCGTTGCCGCCAGGTTACCATCAATTCATCATGAATTACAACATGAACGAATTAGACAAACCACTACCCGAGATACTCAACATGTTAAGAACTACTGAGCCTAATCTCACCAAGCCTAGTACCGTCCTGATGATACAGAAGGGAAAAGGCAAGGGTAAGTGGAAGCCCAAAGGTAAGGGTAAGACCCAAACCAAGGGCAAAGCCAGCTCTGCAGCACTTAAACCCAAGGGTGGGGTGCAGAAGGATGCCACCTGTTTCCATTGCGGTGAGAAAGGGCATTGGAAAAGAAACTGCAAGATCTACCTGGAGGATCTTAAGAAGAAGAGAAGCGAGCCTTCTACTTCAGGTATATATGTTATAGAAGTCAACCTTTCTATTTCTACATCATGGGTATTAGATACTGGATGTGCTTCTCACATTTGTACCAATGTGCAGGGGCTGAGAAATAGCAGGGCATTGGCAAAGGGCGAGGTGGACCTACGAGTAGGCAATGGAGCACGAGTTGCTGCTGTTGCTGTAGGAACTTATTTTCTATCTCTGCCCTCTGGGCTTGTACTGGAACTAGATGATTGTTGTTATGTACCTGCACTTACTAAGAACATAATTTTTGTTTCTTGTCTAGACAAGAAAGGCTTCTCATTTATAATTAAGAACAAATGTTGTTCAGTCTATTTAAATGAAATATTCTATTATAGTGCAGATCTTATCAACGGACTCTACATTCTAGACTTAGAACGCCCTATCTATAATGTAAGTACCAAGAGGTTGAGATCAAATGAGTTGAACCCAACCTATCTCTGGCACTGTCGCTTAGGCCACATAAATGAGAGTCGCTTGTCCCAGCTCCATAAGAATGGATTGCTGGATTCATTTGATTTTGAATCATATGAGACATGCGAGTCATGCCTTCTAGGCAAGATGACTAAGACTCCCTTTAGTGGACATAGCGAGAGGGCAATAGATTTGTTAGGACTCATACATTCTGATGTATGTGGCCCTTTCAATGTTGCTACTCGAGGTGGTTATAGATACTTCATTACATTTACTGATGATTTCAGTAGATATGGTTATGTGTACTTGATGACACATAACTCCGAGTCCTTTGAAAAGTTCAAAGAATTCAGAAATGAAGTACAAAACCAACTCGGCAAGAGTATTAAAATACTTCGATCAGATCGAGGTGGAGAATACTTGAGCCATGAGTTTCGTGACTATTTAGCTGAGTGTGGGATTCTATCTCAACTCACTCCTCCTGGGACACCACAGTGGAATGGTGTATCCAAAAGGAGGAATCGTACCTTATTAGATATGGTACGATCTATGATGAGTCACGCAGATCTTCCTATATCCTTTTGGGGATATGCTCTAGACACGGCAGCGTTCACACTTAACCGTGTTCCATCAAAGGCGGTCATGAAGACACCATATACGATATGGTCTGGGAGGAGTCCCAAGATGTCTTTCATGAGGATTTGGGGTTGTGAGGCTTACGTTAGACGTCAAGTCTCAGACAAACTGGGACCCAAGTCCGATAAGTGCTATTTCGTGGGATATCCCAAGGAAACTAAGGGATATTACTTCTACATTCCCAGTCAACACAAAGTGTTTGTTGCTAAGACTGGGGTCTTTCTAGAAAGGGACTTTGTTTCTAGAAAGACTAGTGGGAGTTCGTTTGATCTTGAAGAAGTTCAAGACAACGACCATAGCACTGAGCCCTTGATGGATACTGAACAGGAACCACAAGAAGTTGTGGATGAGATTGTTACACAAGAAGTTGTGGAACAACAACCTGTTCAGGTAGACCTACCTCTTCGCAGGTCTGATAGGGTAAGTCGTCAGCCTGAGAGATATTCATTTCTCTTGCCTGACCATGATGACGTTATGATCATTGAGAATGAGCCTACCACCTATCAGGAAGCTGTGATGAGCCCAGATTCTGAGTCATGGCTGGAAGCCATGAGATCCAAAATGGAATCCATGTACACTAACCAAGTTTGGACCTTGGTTGATCCACCTGAAGGGGTCAAACCCATTGGGTGTAAGTGGGTCTTTAAGAGAAAGCCTAACATGGATGGACTTACTCATACCTATAAGGGTAGACTGGTAGCTAAAGGTTTCAAGCAAATTCATGGTATTGACTATGATGAAACTTTTTCTCCAGTAGCGATGTTTAAGTCCATTCGGATCATGCTTGCTATTGCAGCCTACCACGATTATGAGATCTGGCAGATGGATGTCAAGACAGCGTTTCTGAATGGAAACCTCCTCGAGGATGTGTACATGACACAGCCTGAGGGTTTTGTAGATCCACAGCATACTGGCAGAGTATGCAAGCTGCATAGGGTCATTTATGGTCTAAAGCAAGCTTCTCGGAGCTGGAATCTTCGATTCGATGATGCGATCAAACAGTTTGGTTTCATCAAGAACGAAGATGAACCTTGTGTCTACAAGATGGTTAGTGGGAGCACAATAGTCTTCCTAGTCTTGTATGTGGATGACATACTACTCATTGGGAACAACATCCCTTCGCTATAGTCTGTGAAGACTTGGTTGGGGACTTGTTTCGCAATGAAGGACTTAGGTGAAGCAGCCTGCATTCTAGGCATTAAGATCTATAGAGATAGATCTAAGAGATTGCTTGGCCTAAGTCAGAGTACATACATCGATACGGTATTACACCGTTTTGCCATGCAGAATTCCAAGAAGGGAAATCTGCCAATGTCACATGGTGTGAGTCTTTCGAAGACTCAAGGTCCCTCTTCTAGAGAGGAGAGAGACCGCATGAGCAAGATCCCTTATGCCTCAGCCATAGGATCTATCATGTACGCCATGTTATGTACTCGTCCTGATGTCTCGTATGCTTTGAGCATGACGAGCAGATACCAGTCAGATCCAGGTGAACGTCACTGGATAGCAGTCAAGAATATTCTTAAGTACTTGAGAAGGACTAAAGAATATTTCTTGATATTTGGAGGCGATGAGCATCTAGTTGTAAAGGGTTACACTGATGCCAGCTTCCAAACCGACCAGGATGATTACAGATCGCAGTCAGGGTTCGTGTTTTGCTTGAATGGCGGAGCTGTGAGCTGGAAGAGTTCGAAGCAGGACACAGTTGCAGATTCTACAACAGAAGCTGAGTATATTGCTGCATCAGAGGCAGCAAAGGAGGCAGTTTGGATCCGCAAGTTCATCACTGAGCTTGGGGTGGTTCCTAGCATATCTGATCCCGTAGAGCTCTATTGTGACAACAATGGAGCTATTGCGCAGGCTAAGGAACCTCGCTCACACCAGCGGACCAAACACATACTACGGCGATTCCATCTCATTCGAGAGATCATCGATCGAGGAGATGTGAAGATTTGCAGAGTACCCACAGAGGCTAACGTCGCAGATCCCTTGACCAAGGCTCTGGCACAGATGAAGCATGATGGTCACACTAGGTCATTGGGTATTAGATACTACAGCGATTGGCACTAGTGCTAGTGGGAGATTGTTAGTGAGAGCCCTAGAGCCAATCATATGATGATCACTTTTTGGACTCATTGTATCATATTCTTGTATATATATTTCTTATATATAAAGGCATTTCTTATGGTTATTGTACTTATGTGTATTGGTGCCAAATAACTTAGTATAATAACGTCCTTGAGTAGAAGGTTGTTATCTATATCAATCGATTAGTTGAATCGATAGTGAGATGATATAGAGAACACTACTCTTAATTATTCCTAGTCAAGTATTAACATTCAAGGACAATGTTAATGCATAGAGACTAGCATGTAGGTCAACATGATGACTTGATCTCACAAGTCATGGATATGAGATATCAAGTTGACACATGGGTATACATTAGAGAATGTATACTGAATGGCCCGCCATGAGAAAGTATCATGGATCGTTATATGAGTGTCATATACTTTCTCATGTGACTATTAGTATGACTATTAGTCCTTGGACCTGAAGTCACTATAGTTCCCTACATAAGGAGTTATGTACTTTGGTTTCGTCAAACGTCACCCGTAAATGGGTGGACTATAAAGGCGATTACTGGGTATGTAACAAATTATGCGGAGGGATGTGAGTGATGTAGATGGGATCTATCCCTCCTATATGACGGGAGAGATATCATAGTCTTGATAGAGTGAGATCACTAAGTGCATGGCCATGCCCAAATAAGGCAATATGAGATATTGAGCTTATTTGATTTAGTGAGTCTACTTGGAGTTCAAGACACATAGATTGATTTGAGGATGACATGGTCTATGCCTCATGAAAGATCAATCTAGATATCGAGGATGGAAGGACGTTGTCACATATTGTGATGGTCACAATTATTAGTCACAATGGTGATGTTGGATCTCGACATTCTTGTAACTTGGGTAGCAATGATGTGTTGCTAGATACCTCTCATTGCTTATGTCCTTAAATAGGTTTAAGGGCATTGCCAATGTTACAAGAACCTATAGGGTCACACACATAGAGCAATAGATGGAGAATAAGTCCATATGATGGACCGAGAGTAATGAAGTCAAAGTTTGACTTTGGCTAAATATGGAAAGTCCATAAAAGGCAAGTTTGACTTGACTCAAATTAGACAACTTGAGTTGGACTCGAGTTTGATCCAAGTGTTGGATGAATCTAATCATGGGAGAATAATGAAGTCAAAGTTTGACTTTGGCTAAATATGGAAAGTCCATAAGAGGCAAGTTTGACTTGACTCAAGCCACATCACCTTGACTTGACCAAGTGATGACTTGGCATCATCATCAAGGCTAAGTAACCTCCCCATTTGAATTTTGAATTCAAATAGGGGGTTACCTAAGATGGTGGCCGGCCACTTAAACACACAAATTGATTCTTGTGTGTGTGGTTGATGGATTCTTCTCCCAACTTGTGTTTAGTTTTGCTCTCCCTCTCCTCTCATCTTGCCGAGACCCCAAGGAGTGCTAGCACACTTTTGGGCTCTCCTCTCCACACTCTTGCTTGTGTGGATACTTCTAGAGGGTCGCTACTTTGCGTCCTTGAGATCCGACACCAACCGAGGAGCGAGCAGGAATTGCGGGGCACGCATCGAAGGTAGTTTTTCTCTTCTCTAATAGATCTAGGTTGTAGATCGGTTTTGAAGCATGTAAACGAGCACTCGTAAATTTTTGAAATGGTTTTCTTCGCTCGGATCCTTTCTATTGGGGCTTTCGGGGTTTCCGCGACGCGAAAAAGCGATTTTCGCGGCCCGAAAAACCCTATAGAACAGGTGTCAACCGGGGCGCCCGGAGCGTCTGGGGCGCCCGGAGCGTCCGGGGCGCCCGGATTAGAAGTTGTTTTGCTGTTTCGAAGTCAGAACACAGGATAAGCCCTCACGGGGGCGCCCGGAGCGTCCGGGGTGCCCTGGTCAAAGGTCTTATCACCTGCAACGAAGTAGGCGCAAGGATAAGAGTTGACCGAGTCTTCCGGGGCGCCCCCAGCGTCCGGGGCGCCCCCAGGAGGCCTTTATAAGGGGCCTCGACCACTCAGCTTCAGATACAATATTCCAGAGCGATTCTGATCATTCCGACCGACGACAACGTGCTAGAAACGAGGCTCTACGATCGGGAGGCTCCAGGAGGAGGTGCGCGGCACTTCGGAGGTCCAGATTGGCCGAGCTTCAAACTTTGTTTCGTTGGTTTGCTTTTTAATTACTGTATTTAAATTTCTATATTATTGCTTGTAATACTGCACTGTAAGTCGGGTTTCTCCGCCTCCGGAAAGTCCGGAAAGGAGACCAATAGTGGACGGGCGTTCCTGTGCATAGGCCTTGGATGTACTGACCCTGGGGGTCGGGAACCAAGTAAAAATACGCGTGTCCTTCTGTTGTGCATTTATTTTTCTGTTTTTATTTTCCGCTGCGCTACTAATACTCTGAGTCTAGAACGAAAGTATTACGAGATTTCCGTGAAAGATTTTCACGGTCGATATTCACCCCCCCCCCTCTATCGACGGCACCAATCCTACAATTGGTATCAGAGCCGAGCCGCTCTTCACCGGACTAACCGCCGACGGAGCAAAGCCGCCAGGAGTTGAGGGGGAGCCCAGGGGTGAATCAGGTACTTTTAATTTTAAAATGTCCAATTTTAAATTCCATATTATCTGTTTCACGTGCAGGGAGAGAGGGCACTACAAAAATCAGTGCCCTACTCATAAGAATCGTTCGTCACCAGCGGCAAAGGAGATACCAGCGCCAGTAGTCCTGAAAAACAAGGATAACGTGCAATGCTTCAAGTGCGAGAAATACGGGCATTACAAAAACAAGTGTCCGGCGAAGGTACGTAAGATTTACGTTCTAAAAGTTTTACAATTTCCTGCACTGTCTTTAGATAATTTAGTTAATTTTTCTGATAAATTAAATTTACTGCATAGTAGATTAAATATTTTGCATGAAAAATTAGAAAATACGGATATGATTAAAATATCCAAAATTAACTATTTAATTATTAATACCAATTCAATAATTGCTAAAATTAATTCTGATATTAAATCTAAAATAAACTCTGATAATTCTACAGATAATGATACAATTAATTCTAGTTCTAAATCTGAAATTAATCCCGAATTCGAATTCAAAAATCCTAAGGATAAATTCGAATTTGAAAATTCTAAGGATAAATTCGAATTCAAATTTGAAAATCCTAAGGATAAATTCGAATTTGAAAATCCTAAGGATAAATCTGAAATCAAAAATGTTAAGGATAATTCTAAATCTGAAAATTCTTTAGATAATTACAAATTCAAATTTGAAAATCCTAAGGATAAATTTGAATTCAAATTTGAAAATCCTAAGGATAAATTCGAATTTGAAAATCTGTTGTACAAATCTGAATCTGAATCTGAAAATCTTAAAGATAATCCAGAGGATAATCTAGAGATTAATTCTGAATGTCTAGGAAATATTGAAGATATATCTGAGGATAATTCTGAAAATAAAAATCTCCTAGATAATAACTTAATCATAGATAATATTGAATATAAAACTTTAACTAATGACCTAATTTACTCCACCTACTGTAAGGATATTGAAAAATCAAATCTTAAAGAGGATATGGAACTATCTAAGATAAAGGTCATAATCAATAAAAATTACAAAAATTCAAATAAATCAAAATTATTAGAAAAACTTGAAAAGAAAGATAAAGATGAAGAAGAAATTTTCGAAATAATGAAAATGATGAATTTAAACCCATAATTATTAATTAATCATGATAACCAAAAAAAACTTTAATTAAATCTTAATTAAACTCAAATTAATTTTTAATAATTCAAATTAATTAATTCTTAATAATTCAAATTCGAATTAATTAATAATTCAAATTCAAATTAATTAATTCTTAATAATTCAAATTAATTAATTAATTCTTAAATAATTCAAATTAATTAATTAAATCTTAAATAATTCAAATTAATTCAAATTAATTAATTAAATCTAAAATAATTCTCAAATAATACAAATTAAATCTTAATTTAATCCTAATTAAATTCAAATTAAATCTTAATTTAATCCAAATTAAATTCAAATTAAATCCTAATTAAATTCAAATTAAATCCCAAATTAAATCCTAATTAAATTCAAATAAATTCAAATTAAATCCAAATTAAATTCAAATTAACTCAAATTAAATCCAAATTAAATTCAAAATAATTCAAATTCAATTTTAAATTCAAATTTAAATTAAATTCTAAATTCAATTAAATTCAAATTTAAATTAAATTCGAAATTCAATTAAATTCAAATTTAAATTAAATTCGAAATTCAAAATTAAATTCAAATATTAAATTCGAATTTAAACTTAAATTAAATTATATTCAAATTTAATTTAATCCAAATTAATTGAACCTTAAATTCATTTATTCTCAATTGATTTTATAATCTAATCAATTCTTAATTAACCTGAACTCAACTAAAATCTTAAATGACTTAAACTCAAACTAAAATAAAATTTTACCCAAGCTATAACAATTAAAAATTAATAACATTATATATGTCAAAGTGGGTTGACATATTCGCGGGTTCACTCGACATGTATCAAATCGGGAATTTGATACATTTTTAGAAACTTAAATAAAATAATTTGAATTGTTTGACTCATGCATAATTGTCATGTCATGCATTTGTTATTTATTTTGTTAATATATGACATGTCATTCATATTTAAATTTTATGCATAATTTAGAACGGCTATAGGAAAAAGAATAATTGAAACTTGATCAACCTAGTATTGGGTGGAGGTGAGATGATAGTACGTTAGGGAAGACATCTTGGCGGAACTAGCCGAAGCTACCGATCCAAGACTCAAACTAGTTAGACCAGAATTTTTCAAAAAGTAATTTTGAAAATGAAATTTCATTAAAAGGCTTTGTCAAGAAAAGGGTTGATGATCCAATAAGGCTACGGCCAAAGAAGGCCTAGTGCCTCGCCAAGACCTGGAAGCCAATTTTTGAAATTCAAATTCAAGTTACTTCGTGTCAAATTTAAATCTAACACAAGCTTCAATTAAATCTTAGAATTAAAAACAAATTAAGAAAAATGATTCAAGCATCTCACAATACACCTATAAGGCAACCATGCTTGTTGTATTGATACATCTAAAATGGGTGAGATGTTAAGGACTAATGAATTGAAAAATATTTTTCAAAATTGTTTTTCAAAATTATTAGAATATTTTTATAAAAATATATTTTCAAAATAGTGTTTCAACATAATAATATTTTTATGTAATTCATGCTTGTCTGTTTGATTATATATATTATACATTTTCCAAAAATATATCCTTTCAAAAATTTGTTTGACTCACTCAATTAGACACAAGCCTCTTAGGACAACATTAAAGTTCCTTAAGGCACTTAGATAGAGTCAAACAGTATCGGGTACAGGGGGAGTACTTTTCATTTTTTTTTTAAAACTTGCACTTTAAAAATTACTATTATTTGAAAATACTTTTCGAAAATTGAGCTTTAAATGGTTATCACGTGTGTTTTTCGAAAAAAAAAGTTTATGTTGTAAAATTTACCTGTCTTGTTTGATTTTGATAAACCCTAAAGACACAGAGGAAAGTCCACTTCATAATCTACAAGGACTCTTAGGACGTGTCAGATTTAGGGGGAGTCTAAATCAAACTTCTAAACAAATCTCTTTTAAATTATTTGTTTTGAAATTATTAGAAAATTTCTTTGATTTGAATCAAACCTTAAGACTCAGAGGAAGAGTACTTGTGGTCAACAAGCTTCCCAGGACTGGGTCAAGTTTAGGGGGAGGTCAAATTAAAAGAATTTGTGTGACTTATGAAATTATTTTTGAAATAATGTTTACTTGGGTTGGAGAATCTCCAGGACACTTAGGAAATGTCCTTATAGTCAACAAGGTTTCCCAGGATTGTGTCAGACTGGAAGAAAAACCAAATCAAGTAATATATTAAGTCTTCAAAAGTTCACACATTTTTCAAAATCCACTAGCTTATGTTTTCAAAAGTATTATCATTTTTTTTCAAAATTCTATTAATACTTACTTAACTTTGAAAATTTTCCAGGACACTTAGGAAAATGTCCTTGTAGTCAACAAGGTTTCCCAGGATTGTGTCAGACTGAAAAAGAATCCTAGTCAAGTACAATATGATGTTTCACAAATTACTTATATTCTTTCAAAGTCTCATTTTAAAAAAAAATAGTTAGTACTTGAAAAAATGCATAGTATTTATATTTTTCAAAAATAACATTCTTTCAAAAGTTATGCATTTTTCTAAAGTACTTAAAAATTCAATACATTTTTCAAAAGTACTTATATTTTTCAAAAATTTTCAAAGTACTAGTACTTTTGCAACATATCGTTCAAAATACAATGCTTTCAAAAATTTTGCACTAAGTATTTTCAAAAAGAACCAAAAGTTTTTAATGTTGGTGCAAGTATTTTATTTTTGATGTATGACAAAGGGGGAGAAATGTGTGCTTAAGTTAGAAAAAATAATTTCATGAAGATCAAAATTTTTTCCCGAAGATCAAAATTGTAGTTTCAAAACCTATATCGTTTTTTTTCATTTTTACCCCAAGGACAGTAAGTTAGCCCCTTAAACCAATCTAACTTAAGTTATTGTCAAACATCAAAAAGGGGGAGATTGTTGGTGCAAGTTGCATCAATGATATTCCTCTTTAAGTGTTTTAATGTTTGACAATACACTTAAGTCAGTGATACATTGAACAGACAAAGGGGAGTAAGAGAGAAGTTACCAAAGCTGAAGAAAAGTCCTAGTTAATCTAGGCATCAAAACCTTAAGACCTAGCGAAGGGCTGCTAGGCACCTAGCGAAGGGTTGCTAGGTATTGAAACTCTAAGACCTAACGAAGGGCTGTTAGGCACCTGGCGAAGGGCTGCTAGGTATTGTAACCCTATGACCTAGTGAAGGACTACTAGGCATAGAAGACCTAGCGAAGGGCTGCTAGGCACCTAGTGAAGGACTACTAGGCATAGAAGACCTAGCGAAGGGCTGCTAGGCACCTAGCGAAGGGCTGCAAGGGAATGAAGACCTGGCGAAGGACTGCTAGGCACCTGGCGAAGGATTGCTAGGTAATGAAGTCTTGGTCCAAGGGACTGAGCAACTTAGCTGAGCGATGACTAAGGACAGGAGTAGAGACGGGTCAGGGTTTGGGCGTCTCGAGGTCCGGGAGTATCGGAAGCTAAGTAAAAGTCCACCCGAAGGACTGGGTGGCAACCGTCTCCTGAAAGGAGTAGGTGAAGGGCGAGTTCTCAGGGATAGAAACTCGTGCCGGTTCGACCTAGGGTTTCGTGCAAATCCGAAGTCCGAACCAAGTCCTTAAGGCTAACATTATATGTATCCATGCTTTGTGTTTGTGTATCTTGCAGGTATCAAGAACCGGAGGTAAAGCAGGGTAAAAAGTAGAGTTTGCAGGCCTTAAGGGGGGCGCCCCTAGCAAGGGGGCGCCCCCAAACAGTGCTAAAAAGGCATGTACGGTGAAGCAGGCAGAACAGGTGTCAACCGGGGCGCCCGGAGCGTCCGGGCGCCCGGAGCGTCCGGGGCGCCCGGAGCGTCCGGGGCGCCCGGAGCGTCCGGGGCGCCCGGAGCGTCCGGGGCGCCCGGAGCGTCCGGGGCGCCCGGATTAGAAGCTGTTTTGCTGTTTCGAAGTCAGAACATAGGATAAGCCCTCACGGGGGCGCCCGGAGCGTCCGGGGCGCCTGGAGCATCCGGGGCGCCTGGAGAGTCCGGGGCGCCCTGGTCAAAGGTCTTATCACCTGCAACGAAGTAGGCGTAAGGATAAGAGTTGGCCGAGTCTTCCGGGGCGCCCCCAGCGTCCGGGGCGCCCCCAGGAGGCCTTTATAAGGGGCCTCGACCCCTCAGCTTCAGATACAATATTCCAGAGCGATTCTGATCATTCCGACCAACGACAACGCGCTAGAAACGAGGCTCTACGACCGGGAGGCTCCAGGAGGAGGTGCGCGGCACTTCGGAGGTCCAGATCGGCCGAGCTTCAAACTTTGTTTTGTTGGTTTGCTTTTTAATTACTGTATTTAAATTTCTATATTATTGCTTGTAATACTGCACTGTAAGTCGGGTTTCTCCGCCTCCGGAAAGTCCGGAAAGGAGACCAATAGTGGACGGACGTTCCCGTGCATAGGCCTTGGATGTACTGACCCTGGGGGTCGGGAACCAAGTAAAAATCCGCGTGTCCTTCTGTTGTGCATTTATTTTTCTATTTTTATTTTCCGCTGCGCTACTAATACTCTGAGTCTAGAACGAAAGTATTACGAGATTTCCGCGAAAGATTTTCACGGTCGATATTCACCCCCCCTCTATCGACGGCACCGATCCTACATCATGTTGTCTAACTAGACATTGACTTGGTTGGAAATCAATTATGTAACCCGTGTCACACAATTGACTCACACTTAGAAGATTAAATTTGATCCCCTTGACTAGAAGGACATTTGAGATTCTAAGACATTCGGATATTTGAATGTCTCATATTCCTATGATCTTAAGACTACCATTGTTACCAAATGAAACATTACCTCTACTTTTCTTGTGAAGTGTGGTAAACAATGATCTATCTCCGGTCATGTGTTTGGAGCATCCACTATCAACGAACCATGTTGATAGATGCTCCCCCTCAATCATAACCTACACAATTCGAAAAATAGAAGTTTTAGGTACCCAAACCTTGGGACCTAAAGCATCAACTAAACAAGACTTAGGCACCTATGCCTTGACAACTTTCTTTTGAACCTTGGGTATCCTAGATTGTCTCATATCAGTCCTAGACATCAAGGACACGAATGAGGGTTCTTTGGGTCGATAACTAATACCATCCCTATTGTAGACCGTCCTTTGGGCATTCAAGATCATATCTAAGGTTTTAGAGCTAGTTGAGAACTTCTCAAGAATATTCTTGAGTCTCTCAACTTCACTCTTCAATGATTGGTTTTCCTCTACTAGTAACTCATCATGCAAGTCATCTACTTCCTCAACCCTAGAGGATTTCAAGTTTTCAATTTCAAGTTTTAATGATTTAATCTCATCATCTAACAATTCAACATGCAAGTCATCAATGTTATCATCTCTAGATAATCTCAATTGATCAATTTCTAATTGCAAAGCTTTAACCTTATTTTTTGAGTTCTTAAGCATACTAGTTAAACAAGCAATTGCTCTATAACACTTTTCAAGTTCAGGAGAAGTTACCTCTTCATCATCCGAAGATGATGAAGCCGCGTTTGATGAGTTGGAAGATTCATCACTGCTTTCTTGATCTCCCAATGCCATGAGTGCCACATGCTTGTGCTCTTCTCCTCCTTCTCTTCATCGGATGAGCTTGAGGATGACTCATCCCAAGTGGCCTTCAAGGCCTTCTTCTTCTTCTTGAATTTTTCTTCTTTCTTTTTGGATTTCTCCTCCTTCTTCTTTAGTTTCGGACATTCATTCTTGAAATGCCCTTTCCTACCACACTCAAAGCAAGATGCATTAGTCTTATCAAGTTTAGCTTCACTAGAGTTACCTCTACTCTTGAAGCGTTAACCCCTTCTCATCATTCTTCTCACAAAGTTTGCCATCTCGGAGGAAGAAGAGTCGCTGCCATCTTCCTCGGAATCGGACTCGGATTCGGAAGAGGATGAAGATGAAGAAACCTCCTTCTCCTTCTTCTTCTCCTTCTTCTTCTTGTTTGACCGGTACCCTGCAACTAAAGCAATCCCCTTCTCCTTGGGGCCTTTGTTAGCCATTTCATGCAATTCCATCTCAAAAAATAAGTCATCTAACTTTACAATGGATAGATCCTTGGAAACTTTTTAGGCATCCACCATGGATGACCACAAAGCATTCCTTGGAAAGGCTTTCAAGACATACCTCACAAGGTCGCGATTCTCGACCTTTTCATCAATCGAATGAAGCCCATTGAGGACTTCCTTAAACCAGCTATGAAGCTCACTTACCGATTCATTCTCCTTCATGGAGAGATTTTGGAGTTGGTTGAGGAACAAATCCCTCTTTGCGATTCTTGAGTCTCAGGTGCCCTCGTGAAGCTCAATGAGTTTGTTCCACAATTCCTTTGCACTTGTGAAAGGACCAACCTTGATGAATTGGTCTTTGTTCATGCCACATTGTAGAGTGACAACCGCCTTCGCGTCGGCTTCACTCTTTCGAGTTTGTTCGGCAGTCCATCTCCACGACTCAAGTTCTTTGCCCTCATCATCCTTAGGAGGGGTGAATCCCTCCTTCACCGTGAACCAAGTATTGATGTCCATCTTCAAGTAATACTCCATCTTTGATCTCCAATATTGAAAATCAGCGCCATCAAAGAAAGGAGGTCGGGTGGTGGAAAATCCTTCTCTTAACGCCATCTTGTTGATAACTCTCGGATGTTAAGCCGTGAACAGAGCCCCAAGCTCTGATACCACTTGTTGGAACCTGGATGGCTAGAGAGGGGGTGAATATAACCAATCACTTTGACCTTTGGCACAAATTGAATTTCTGCACTCAAACTTATCAGTAGCACAGCGGAAGAAATAATCACAAAGTAAGTAGAAAACAGAAAACGAAAGCAAAGTAGACACACTAGCAAGAACGCTAATAAGGAGGATTTACAAGGTTCGGGGATAACTTGCCCCTACACCTTGGCGTGCCCTTAAGGTGGGTGATCCCTTGATCGTCGGCAGATCAAGCCCCGGTTAACACCGGATAGAAGACAACCTCCTTCTCGGTGGAGATACCTCTCCACAGCGTTTCAATCACAGATTTAAGTTTAAGCACAAAGAAACAACAAGAAGGATCTTACTGAAGCACATAGCAAAGACAAGAACACAGCAAGCTTTCATGAGCTCCACCCAGCGGCGATCTCATGTAAGAAACCCTTCCACGTGTCTTCCCGCTATCGGACTCCAAGCCTCTTGTTCTCTCCTTCAAGCGCTCAAGTAATGGATGATTGCTTCTCAGATTCTATTGCTTGCCCAAGATGATGACCTTCAGAACGTGCAAGCTAGATGCGGAGAACACAAGGCGCAGCAAGAGCTTAGTTCGCGAACTATGCTTCATCGAAGCCTTCTTCCGCCCTTTTGTTTCTCCACTCAGCACCAGGTGACAGCATCTCCTGCAGCCTCCAGCTGCTTCCCTGCCAACGCCAGCTACCACTGAGCCCTCCCTGGACTTCCTGAGCTCCCCTCAGCCAAGCTCCAGTCAGCAGCTCCAGTCTGCAGCTCTGGCCGTTGCAACCTGAGATGGAAAACGGACAAACCTGCTCCAAGAAAAGCCTCCATTGACTTCTCCTTGAGTGTTTAAATCCTCCCCTGTCACCTGCAGCTTAATCAGTGTGTTAGAGCAGCATATCAAACAGCATATCATATATCATATGTTAAGCGTAGAGAATCGGATACGTTCAGACGCGATCAGAGCGTCTGACAGTGCATTTTGAATTAAAGTGATCGGTCACCAGACCGATCAGAGAGCCTCCTGATCGGTCACCAGACCGATCAGGCTGGGTCCAAACCGATCAGGCTCCATCCTGATCGGTCCCCAACGCTCGATTAGAAATCACGATTTCTTTGGGACTCTCCTGGATTGATCACCAGACCGATCCCAGGTTGTGGGTCGATCACCCGACCGATCCTCCCCTTTATCGGGCGATTTCTGAGTTTCGCAGTCCAGACCTCCTGATCGATCACCGGACTGATCAGGAAACCTCCTGATCGGTCACCAGACCGATCAGGTAGTGACCAGACCGATCAGGATCCGTCCTGATCGATCATAGTGAGGAACCTGCGATGCTGGATCGTTCTCCAGAACGATCTGCACAGTGATCCTGATCGGTCACCAGACCGATCAGGAGCAGATCAACAAGGGAACTCAACCTCACTGTTTGCTCCCTGATCGGTCACCAGATCGATCAGGAGCCAAGCAATGGGTGAAACGCATACTCCCTGATCAGTCACCAGACCGATCAGTCATTGCTGGATCGGTCACCAGACCGATCCACGAAGGAGCACCGTGCCAACTCCCTGATCGGTCACCAGACCGATCCAGGGGCTCCAACCTAGCCCTCCAAACTACGGTTTCATCCACCTTAGCCCTCCAAGCTAAGGATTTTTCACCTAACCCTCCAAGTTGGGAATTTGCACCTAACCCTCCATGTTAGGACTTTTCACCTAGCCCTCCAAGCTAGGACTTTTCACCCAACTCTTCCGGATTAGGACTTTCCAAACCTAGCCCTCCATGTTAGGACCTGACCCTCCAAGCTAGGACTTTTTCACCTAATTCTCCAAGATGGGAATTTGCACCTAACCCTCCAAGTTAGGACTTTTCACCTAGCCCTCCAAGCTAGGACTTTTCACCCACCTCTTTCGAATTAGGACTTTTCACACACCTAGCCCTTCAAGCTAGGATTTTCAACACCTAACCCTCCAGGTTAGGATTTTCCAACACCTAACCCTCCAAGCTAGGATTTTCCATACCATGCCTGATCCCCGATCAGGACTTAATCATAATCAATAATCATCCACCTAAACTAAAATCGGTGTCAACACCAAAATAACAATCAGGGCCAGACTGCATCAACACTTTCTTGTGTTTCATTGTGCTTAAACATATATCTATGATTGAAACGCTATGGAGAGGTTTCTCCACCGAGAAGGAGGTTGCTCTCTATCCAGTGTTAACCGGGGCTTGATCTGCCGACGATCAAGGGATCGGCCACCTTAAGGGCACGCCAAGGAGTAGGGGCAAGTTATCCCCGAACCTTGTAAACCGTCCTTGTTAGCGATCCTGCTAGTTGTGTTTGCTTGCTTTCATTTTCTGTTTTTGTTTTCTGCACTTATTTGTTTCCATTGTTTCTTCCGCTGTGCTACTGATAAATTTGAGTGCAGAAATTCTATAAGTCTTTAAGTCCAAGTGTTTGGTTATATTCACCCCCCCCCCTCTCTATTCATCCGGGTTCCAACAAGTGGTATCAGAGCTTGGGGCTCTGTTTTTGCGGATTAACAACTGAGAGCTATCATCCATGGCGTTGAGAGAAGGATTTTCCACCACCCGACCTCCTTTCTTTGATGGCGCTGATTTCCAATATTGGAGATCAAAGATGGAGAATTATTTGAAGATGGACATTAACACTTGGTTCGCGGTGAAGGAGGGTTTCACTCCTCCTAAGGATGATGAAGGCAAGGAACTTGAATCATGACGGTGGACAGCCGAACAAACTCGAAAGAGTGAAGCCGACGCAAAGCCGATTGTCGCTCTACAATGCGGCATGAACAAAGACCAACTCATCAAGGTTGGTCCTTTCACAAGTGCAAAGGACTTGTGGAACAAGCTCATCGAACTTCATGAGGGCACCCGAGACTCAAGAATCGCCAAGAGGGATTTTTTTCTCAACCAATTACAAAATCTCTCCATGAAGGAAAATGAATCGGTAAGTAAGCTTCATAGCCGGTTCAAGGAAGTCCTCAATGGGCTTCATTCGATTGATGAAAAGGTCGAGAATCGCGACCTTGTGAGGTATGTACTAAAAGCATTTCCAAGGAATGCTTTGTGGTCATCTATGGTGGATGCCTACAAAGTATCCAACAAAGTATCCAAGGACTTATCAATTGTTAAGCTAGATGATTTGTTTTGTGAAATGGAATTGCATGAAATGGCTAACAAAGGCCCCAAGGAGAAGGGGATTGCTTTAGTGGCAGGGGACCGATCGAATAAGAAGAAGAAGGATAAGGAAGTCACTTCATCTTCATCCTCTTTCGAATCCGAGTCCGATTCTGAGGAAGATGGTAGCGGCTCCTCATATTCCGAGATGGTGAACTTTGTAAGAAGGATGATGAGAAGGGGTCGGCGCTTCAAGGGTAAAGGTAATCCTAGTGAAGCTAAACTTGATAAGACTAATGCTTCTTGCTTTGAGTGTGGTAGGAAAGGGCATTTCAAGAATGAATGCCCAAAGCTAAAGAAGAAGGAGGAGAGATCCAAAAGGAAAGAAGAAAAATCCATGAAGAAGAAGAAGGCTTTGAAAGCCACTTGGGATGAATCCTCTTCAAGCACATCCGATGAAGAGAAGGAGGAGAAGAGCACAAGGCATGTGGCACTCATGGCATTGGGAGATCAAGAGAGCAGTGATGAATCTTCCAACTCCTCAAACACGACTTCATCATCTTCGGATGATGAAGAGGTAACTTCTCCCAAACTTGAGAAATGTTATAGAGCTATTGCATGTTTAACCAATATGCTAAAGAAGTCAAAAAATAAGGTTAAAGCATTGCAATTAGAAATTGATCAATTGAAATTATCTACGGATGATAACATTGATGGCTTACATGTTGAATTGTTAGAAGATGAGATTAAGTCATTAAAACTTGAGGTTGAACATTTGAAATCCTCTAAGGTTGAGGATATAGATGATTTGCATGATGAATTACTAGTAGAAGAGAACAAATCATTAAAGAGTGAAGTTGAGAAACTCAAGAATATTCTTAAGAAGTTCTCAACTAGCTCTAAGACCCTAGACATGATCTTGAATGCCCAAAGGGCAGTCTACAATGGGGTCGGTATTGGTTACCGACCCAAAGAACCTTCATTCGTGTCCTTGATGTCTAGGACTGATATGAGACAAACTAGGACACCCAAGGTTCAAAAGAAAGTTGTCAAGGCATGGGTGCCTAAGTCTTATTTAGTTGATGCTTTAGGTCCCAAGGTTTCGGTACCCAAAACTTCTATTTTTCGAATTGTGTAGGTTATGATTGAGGGGGAACATCTATCAACTTGGTTCGTTGATAGTGGATGCTCCAAACACATGACCGGGGATAGATCATTGTTTACCACACTTTACAAGAAAAGTAGAGGTAATGTTTCATTTGGTAACAATGGTAGTCTTAAGGTCATAGGAATAGGAGACATTCAAATATCCGAATGTCTTAGAATTTCAAATGTCCTTCTAGTCAAGGGGATGACATTTAATCTCCTAAGTGTCAGTCAATTGTGTGACACGGGTTACACAATTGATTTTCAACCAAGTCAATGTCTAGTTAGACAACATGACACCTTGGACACGGTACTAGTAGGAACAAGAGTAGACAATATTTAGCAAGTTTCATTTAAAAGTGCTACTAATGTTTTTGCTAAGTGTTTCATGTCAAAAGAAGAAGAGTCCACCCTTTGGCACCGGAGACTTGCACATGTGAACATGAAGAACATCCGAAAGTTGGCCAACAAGGGATTAGTTCGTGGCTTACCAAGCATCAAGTATGAAAAGGACAAACTTTGTGATGCATGTCAAATGGGTAAGCAAACGAAATCTGCACATAAAGGTAAAAGCGCTGTAAGTACTTCTACCTCTTTAGATTTACTTCACATGGATCTATTTGATTGTAGTACTATCATATCATTGAATGAAAGTAGATATTGTTTTGTGATTATTGATGATTTCACTAGATATACATGGACTTTCTTTTTAAAATATAAGGATCAAACCTTAGATGTTTTCATTTCTTTTTGTAGAAGAATTGAAAATGAAAAATCATCAACCATTAAGACAATTAGAAGTGATCATGGAGGTGAATTTCAAAACCAACGGTTTTTAAAATTTTGTCAAGATAGAGGTTATAGACATGAGTTTTCTACTCGTAGAACACCACAACAAAATGGTGTTGTAGAGAGGAAGAACCGTGTTCTACAAGATGCTGCACGAAGCATGCTTAATGAGTACTCACTCCCGAGTTACTTATGGGCTGAAGCTGTAAATACAGCTTGCTATGTGCAAAACCGAGTCCTCGTCCATAGGTTCTTAGGAAAGACTCCCCATGAACTTTGGTTTGGGAAACCACCTACGGTTAAACATCTTAGGGTGTTTGGTTGTAAGGTATTTATCCTAAACACCAAGGACCATCTTGCGAAGTTCACGGCAAAGGCTGATGAAGGGATACTAGTCGGGTATTCCCTCATTAGTAAAGCCTACCGAGTCTACAATAAGAAGTCTAGATTAATTGAAGAGTCTTCTGATGTTGTCTTTTGAAGAAATTCCAAAAGTCAATGGTCAACCAGAAGATGAAGCTCAATTCGAACTTAGGAGACTAAGTTTTAATGAGAGTCCAAATGTTGTTGATGGTGATGAATCCGATGACGGTGAGCCTAGATAACCCTTCGATCAGCCGGATCCTGAGGCTGAGCCGGTGTCTAGTGAACCCATTCAAGAAGCACCACCAACACCAAGACAAACTAGATTAGCCTCTAGTCATCCCTAAGACCAAATTGTTGGAGATATCCATCATGGGGTTAGAACTAGATCATTCTTCCGGAATGAGGCTAATGAAGTAGCTTTAATTTTTAAAATTGAACCTAGAAAAATTGATGAAGCATTAAGTGATCCCGATTAGATCATTGCAATGCAAAATGAACTAGGTCAATTTGAAAGGAGTCAAGTTTGGGACTTAGTCCCTAGACCTAAGAAGACCACCATCATTGGAACCAAATGGATCTTCAAGAACAAATTGAACTATAAGGGAGAAATCATTAGGAACAAGGCACGCTTAGTAGCCAAGGGCTATAGTCAAGTTGAAGGCCTTGATTATGATGAGACCTATGCTCCCGTGGCACGATTAGAGTCCATCCGATTGATGCTAGCATTTGCAGCACATCGTGGTTTCAAATTATATCAAATGGACGTCAAATCAGCCTTTCTAAATGGTTTAATTAGAGAAGAGGTCTATGTCAAACAACCTCCGGGATTTGAGAGTACCGAATTCCTAAATCACGTGTTCAAGCTCAAAAAGGCACTCTATGGCCTTAAACAAGCACCCCGAGCTTGGTACGAGCGGTTGTCGACATTCTTAATTGAAAAAGGCTTTGTGAGAGGCCAAATAGACCGTACACTATTTCTACGGAGAGATGGTGATAATATTTTTGTAGCCCAAGTGTATGTCGATGACATAATTTGTGGCTCAAATAACAAGGGCTATTTAAATGAATTCATTGGACACATGGAGAGTGAATTTGAAATGAGTCTAGTGGGAGAGTTGACTTTCTTCCTTGGACTTGAAATCAAGCAAACTCGCGATGGTATCCATGTGCACCAATCGAAATACACACAAGAAATACTCCGTAAATTCAATATGAGTGATTCAAAAGAGGTAATCACTCCCATGGCTACAAACACAAGATTAGACAATGATGAGAGTGGTAAACCTGTTGATTTGACTCAATATCGGAGCATGATAGTAGTTTGCTATACCTCACAGCTAGTCGACCTGATATTCTTTTCGCTGTGGGTATGTGTGCTAGGTATCAAGTCTGTGCCAAGGAATCTCATTTAATCGCTGTTAAGCGAATTTTGAGATATCTTAAAGGCACAATAGGAGTCGGTCTTTGGTACCCCCATACCGAATCTTTTGATTTAATTGGCTATACCAATTCTGACTACGCTGGATGTAAGTTGGATCGGAAAAGCACAAGTGGGGGCTGCCAATTCCTAGGGTCATCTTTAGTTAGTTGGTCAAGTCGGAAGCAACATTGTGTTGCTCTCTCCACGACCGAGGCAGAATATATCGCCATGGGAGAGAGCGTTTCACAATTGTTGTGGATCATTCATACTTTGGAGGACTATGGATTGAGTTACAAAAGTGTGCAAGTGTTATGTGACAACATTAGCACAATTAACCTAACCAAGAATCCAGTCCATCATTTTAGGACCAAACATATTGAGGTGCGTCACCACTTCATTAGGGATCATGTAGCTAGGGGAGATATTGTACTCTCATATGTAGAGTTCAAGTCAAACCTCGCTGTCATTTTCACTAAACCACTCTCCGAGAATGAATTTAGTTTCTTAAGAAGGGAGTTGGGAATGTGTCGCGCTTCATAGTTTCCTTAATGCATTCAAAACCCTTCATGATAAGCTCTAATTGTTGGGAAACAATTGGGTAACTTTAGGGACATCTCACACAAACTATAAGGTGTACCAAATCGTTTTTGTTTGCTAGAAATAGGGTGAGATGCTAGGATCAACTAAATTTCTCAAAATCTCAATGCATCCCTTGAGAAATTAAGTTGACGAGATAAAAATCACTTCGGTGACCAAGTATGGGGAAAACCAATGCATAACACATGTGTATTTGGCTCCATGATCATACTTGGACATTCCAATCAAGGAAACTTAATTGGAAACATGAATTTGGCACAATCTTGGTTAAAACATGCTTGAATGATTGTTGATTGAGTTTGACTCCACTTGGGTGGAGCAAAGTGATTGTTGAACCTATAAGGACATTTGATCCTTGGTTAGGGATCAATTTTAGTCATGAGATCATATCCAAGTTCGATAAACTTCAACAAATCTCGTTGGAAAGATTTTGAAAGGCTGAAACTGAATGTTTCACATCGTATCTGGGAGTATCAGGAACCCTGATCGGTCACCGCACCGATCAGGAATAGGGTTGATCGGTCCCTGGACCGATCTGGCTTCCTCCTGCGTTGATCGGTCCACAGACCGATCAGAGGGGTCGACAGAGACTTAACAAAATCCTGATCAAACATTCTGTGCTAGTCTGGATCGGTCCCCAGACCGATCTGGCACACTATTGTGATCGGTCCACAGAACGATCAGGGGGCTTCCACAATTTCATTCGATCCTACTGTTCGCTTCCTGATCGATCAGCCGATCGATCAGGAGCCTGCTTGATTGGTCACCCGACCGATCAGGACCAGGCCAGTCCGATCAGGCTAGAGCCTAATCGATCTGGGCGTTTCCAGATCGAACGGTGATACGTTCAATCGCATTAAAGTCTGGTTGGTGGACCGATCCACCAACTGATTAACTCCTCCAAAAACCTTTCATTGCCGAACCCTAGCGCCGAAACTCTCTTCCTCCTCACTTGCGCGTGCGGTCTCTTCCTTCCTTGCTGTATGATCGTCTCTGCGAGTGCGGTCATCTCCTTCTGCGTGAGAGCTCTTGTCCTTACTGTTGGTGGTGTTAGCAACTGCTAGCTCGCGACCTCCCTTGCGTAAGGTTCAGAAAGGAGTTTACTCTCAACCTTCAAGAACTTCTTCCATGACACCTAAGTAAGTTCTTTTTGGTTAGTTTTCTTTTCGACTCAGTTCATAGATTATGTATTTGAGGCTAACTGTTTTTTGGTATTTGCTTGTTGTGTCGTGACCTCCTATTTTGGTCGTGACCTATCTTGCCATGTCTTACCTTTGATCAAATGTCTTACCCTATGATTATCACTCTATGATCAAATCTTGGTTGCTTTTTGGTTAAATTCTTATCTTGATTGTGTCGTGATTATGTTCACTGATTGGGTCTTACCTTGTCTTGATTAATTTGATCGAATCTTTTTCTTGTGATTTGGTTCACTTCTCTTGATCAAATCCACTGCCATGACCAATTCCCATCTGTAGAAAATCTTCTAAGGGTAAAGATTCTGCAGAGGGCAACGCAAAGGGGAAAGCCCCTTCCTCACCTGCGCCCTCCAGAAGGCCTCAGCCTTCCTCGAGCTCTCGCTTTCCAAATGTCGCCTGTCAGCAGGCTTTCCAATCAAGGACTTTTAAAATGTTACCCTACCGATCCATTGATGTCCCTTTTCTGGCTGAACATTGTCCCTCGATCATGGAGATTGTCACTTTTTATAATCTTGGTTTCCTCCTCTCTCTGGAGAGATCTATCAACTACGACCTAGTCTCCGAATTCTACAACAATCTTCAGCAGGGACCTCGGGGGGCTTCAAGTTCACCACTCGAGTCGCCAAGAGGAACCTTGATTTCTCTTACAAGATTTTAGCAGAGTATCTGGGTGGTCGACGATCACCAAACCTGTATTCAATCTACCCCGAGCATCCTGATCCTTTATTGGCACCGTTTGCGGATGTTACTCCCGATGATATCCATCAGTATTTCTTCGGTCATCCCCACCCAACTGGTCTCGATGAGTTGGGCCCTGATTTTCCTACCTTTGCAGCACTTCGTCTCTCTCCCACTAGTTACATCTTATTCAAGATTATCACAAATTGTATCCTACCAATCACTTCCAAGCCCTTAACTAAGATTCGACCCTATCACTGTCTGATGCTCTACGGCATTGTAACGACCCGCCTTCTCTACCATAGATGGACCGTTACTTGTCTACTTCTTGACTCTAATGCACGACTAAAAATGCGGAACTTTCTTAATACTTGTATTTAAATCTATCTAAAAATGATATTCTAACTTTAATAGTCATGCATGATACAATGGCACATTACTAGCAATCCTAACCATTTAAACTCATCACACAAGGTTCTATAACATTACTAAAGCACTGTGGAATATGCATGCAACTTTTCTAAGCATATTTCAAGCAATAAGACTTAATTCAAAACTAACAACATCTTGGCACATGCAATAATATTTCTAGAACTTCATAGAATGTAAATCTTACTTTTCTACCGAATTTACAAGCATTTTAAGTGCAATTAGGACCTAGTCCAAAAGGGAATAATAATAAGCTCAAGAATAAGTCTAAAATTCAATGTATCAACATGCTAAACTACTCATGCCCTTGCTCATCTAGTGCATTCACAAAAGTATGCATACTAATTGAAATAACATGGAATCTTCATTCTACAAAATTGAGCATGTAAAACTATCCGAAGCATAAATGTTTAATAAACTCCATAACACAATAACTTGAAATTTGGAAACCTTAAACATTGCATTTCAAATAAGCTAAACTGTCTCGTCCTAAGGACCTCTCCAAGGTCAGCCACCACACACACGTTACTCAGCACCGCCTTGTCGCCTTCCTTCAGAATTGCTTACCTTTATCTTTACCTGCAGCAAGAGGAAATGCAACTAATAAGCATAAAGCTTAGCAAGTACTATCTAGCTCACAAAATCGTGAAATGTGCAAACATGCTTTTTAAACAATGTGAAATCACATGAGATACTCTTATGCTTAAAATAAACACTAAAACATGTATAACTCAAAACATGCATACTCAAGCATTAATAAGTCTTAACTCACTTTTTCTTGGCTTAACTTGAAACTTTAGCAATTCTTTAACTTTAAATCTTTCTTTAACTTTTAGAAAATTTTGCTAAAGCATATACTTGAAAATAATACTCACTTGGATCCACTTAAGACGTAAGTACCATCTTATGCGCGTTCCCTAAAAGGTTGGGGTAGCGAGCCGCCAATCCTAATAGAGCAGACCTTGGTCTACCAAGGCCAAGACCTTGGAATTGGACACCTGGATTTCTTTAACGACGCCCTTGGACGCCGGGTACTGGCCTTAGAAAATAAAATAGCTTTTCTTTCTTTTCTTTCTTATCTTTAAATGCCTTGGCATTTTATCGAACACCTTGTGTGCCCAAATCCCTAAGTCTTGACTTTTGGGGATTTCGTAAGGCCTTGGCCTTCTCTTTTCTTTTTCTTTATCTTTCTTTTCTTTTCTTATAGATTTCCTAGACCCTAAACTCACATAGGATACTCTATCAAATATATATAAGCATATAATGAACTAAGATCACATGCAAAATCTTGAACAAAAAGGAAATATCTCTTTTAAAATTTTCAAGGGAAAATTCTTGCGGAAAACCGCCTCTTACTGCAGGTGAGCAGTACTTACCTCGATATCTTGGACTTACAACCAAGAATGGCGTCGGAGGTTCCGGAGAAACTCGGAGTCTCGGAGATTTCTTCGCGCTCACGCGTTCCTCTCGTCGCGGGGAGTCCGAATATAGGAAAATCTCTCGGAGGAGAGCCTTGGCCGGCCACCGGAGGAAAGCCCTAGGCTTGGTGTGGTTTCGCCCAAGGGAGGAGGAAGAGGGGAGGTCGCGTGCGTGAGGGAGGCCGTCGGCGCCGCTAGGTTGGGAGAAAATTAACCTAAAACTCGTAACTCCCTCTTTTATACTTATGGGGGCGAATTTACCTAATTATACCTTATCTATTGTTTCGCTTAATCTATTTCAACAAAAACGAACCAGCCCAGCTGGTCCGCCCATTCTCCTCTCACAGCGTAGGTGAAGGGTTCGATTCCCACTTACGCGATTTTTTGTTTATAACCCTTTTTGCCACTTTCGTTTACGGAAAAATTCTATAAAAATATCCATAAATTTGGAATAAATTCTAAGATATTTCTAAAATTAGTTTCGAGAATTTTCGGGCGTTACAATCCCCCATACCTTATAAAAAGTTCGTCCTCGAACTTAAAACAACTCTGGGTATTTCTGCCTCATGCTGTCCTCTGGTTCCCATGTTGCCTCTTCTACTCTGTGATTTTGCCATATGACTTTCACTAATGGTACCTCCTTGTTTCGCAATTTCTTAACTGCTCGGTCTATTATCTGAATAGGCCGACTATCATAACTGAGATCTTCGCGAACTTGTACCGTCTGTGGCTCTATCACCTGGGTGGCATCTGGGATATGCTTCTTCAGCATAGAAACATGAAATACGTTGTGGATAGCTGACATCTCCTGAGGTAGCTCCAACTCATAAGCTACTTTGCCAACTCTTCTAGTGATGGGGTATGGTCCTACATATCTGGGACTTAGCTTGCCCTTCTTCCCAAAACGCATTACTCCCTTCATGGGAGCCACTTTGAGGAACACTGTATCCCCAACTTCAAATTCTAATGGTCTGCGCCGTGTATCAGCATAGCTCTTCTGGCGGCTTTGAGCTGTTTCTATTCTCTGGCGGATCTGCTGTATGGCTACGGTGGTATCATCTATAAGATCTGTCTGTAAGCCTAACTCTTGCCTCTCACCACCCTCGTACCAGCAGATAAGAGATCTACACCTCCGTCCATATAAAGCCTCATAGGGTGCCATGCCGATAGTGGCCTGATAACTATTGTTGTAAGCAAATTCCGCTAAGCACAAATATCTGCACCAACTACCCTTGAAATCTAAAGCACAAGCTCTGAGCATATCTTCTAGTACTTGATTAACTCTCTCTGTCTGACCATGAGGATGGAAAGCTGTGCTAAACTTCAGTTTGGTGCCTAGAGCTATCTGTACGCACTCCCAGAAGTGTGAAGTGAACCTACTGTCCCTATCTGAAATGATAGTCTTAGGGACTCCATGTAGTCTGACGATCTCCTTGAGGTATAACTGAGCTAGTTGTTCCATGGAATAGGAGATCCTGATGGCTAGGAAGTGGGCAGACTTAGTCAATCTATCTGCTATTACCCAGATTGCATCATATCCATTCGTTGTTCTGGGTAGTCCCACTATGAAATCCATGGAAATATCTTCCCATTTCCATTCTGGAATCTGAATATGCTGCAGAACTCCACCTGGACTCTGGTGCTCTGCTTTGACTCTCTGGCAGGTCAAGCAGGTACTGATATATCTGGCCACGTCTCGCTTGAGTCCAGACCACCAGAACCTTTGCTTTAAATCTTGGTACATCTTGGTAGAACCAGGATGCATAGAGTACGGGGTACTGTGGGCTTCTTCTAAAATATTCTTTCTTAGTTCCTCATCATTGGGGACGCAAAGGCGGTCTCCAAGATAGAGGATGCCACTATCTGATACTCGAAACTCTGAATTTTCTGCCTCTTGGATCTCCTGCTTGATCTTCTGGATCCTGGGTCTTGACTTTGCTTTCTTTGTATATCTACAAGCAGGGTTGACTCTAGAGTCAATGCAGAAAGTTGCCCAATTATTACCTCGACTCCAAAATCCTTTATTTCTTTCTGAAGTGGTAGAGACAGTGATGATAGGGACATCAGTGCTGCACAGGATTTTCTGCTCAGTGCATCTGCCACTTTATTAGCTTTACCTGGGTGGTAGAGGATTTCACAGTCATAATCTTTGACCAACTCTAGCCACCTGCGCTGCCTCATATTCAGATCCTTCTGAGTGAAGAAGTACTTCAAACTCTGATGGTCTGTGAAGATTCTGCACTGCACTCCATACAGGTAGTGTCTCCAGAGCTTCAGTGCAAAAACCACAGCTGCTAGCTCAAGGTCATGAGTAGGGTAATTCTTCTCATAGTCCTTGAGCTGTCTGGAGGCATATGCTATTACTTTACCGTCTTGCATGAGGACAGCTCCAAGGCCCATCTTGGATGCATCACTGTAGATGTCAAAGGCCTTGTCACTCTCTGGAACGTCAGGATGGGAGCACTAGTCAATCTTTTCTTCAGTTCTAGGAAGCTGTGCTCGCATTTATCTGACCACTCAAACTTCTGATTCTTTCTGGTCAGGGCTGTGAGTGGAGAGGCTATTCTGGAAAAGTCCTCCACAAATTTTCTGTAATATCCTGCCAGGCCTAAGAAGCTTCTGATTTCACTGGCATTCTTGGGTCTACACCAGTTGCTGACTGCTTCTATCTTGGCTGGATCAACTTGAATGCCTTCTTTGGATACAATGTGACCTAGGAAGGTCACCTGATCTAGCCAAAACTCACACTTTGAGAATTTTGCATAGAGCTTCTCCTGCTGAAGGATCTGCAGCACTATCCTCAAGTGTGTAGCATGGTCCTCTGGAGTCTGTGAGTATATGAGAATATCATCAATAAATACAATGACGAATTTATCGAGATACTCCCTGAAGATGTGGTTCATCAGCTCCATGAAGACTGCTGGAGCATTGGTTACTCCAAAAGGCATCACTACAAATTCGTAGTGGCCGTATCTTGTCCTGAAGGCCGTCCTGGGGATGTCACTTTCTTTAACCTTTAGCTGATGATACCCAGAACGCAGATCTATCTTCGAGAACACTGTAGCCCCTTTGAGTTGATCAAATAAATCATCTATTCTAGGAAGGGGGTACTTGTTCTTGATGGTTACCTTGTTCAGAGCTCTGTAGTCTATGCACAGACGCATAGACCCATCCTTCTTCTTGACGAAAAGTACAGGAGCTCCCCAGGGTGAATGACTCGGGCGAATGAAGCCCTTGTCTAGTAGCTCCTGGAGTTGCTCTTGTAATTCCTTCAACTCTGCTGGAGACATACGATATGGGGCCTTCGAGACCGGACCGGTACCTGGTACTAGCTCGATCTCGAATTCCACTTCTCTGTTGGGAGGTAGTCCAGGTAGTTCTTCTGGATACTCACAGACTACCCGTACATCCTCCTGCTTGCGCTCTTCCTTTGCTTCTATGTCCACTATGCGTGCAAGAAAACCAGCACACCCTTGTTCTAGCATCTGGTGGGCTGCCAAGGCTGAGAGGAATTTCTGAGTCTTCCTCCTTGGGGCTCCTTGAAATTCGAACGGTGGTTCTCCTTCTGGACTGAAAACCACCTTCCTCCGGCGACAGTCCACTGAAGCGCTGTACTTACTGAGGAAATCCATGCCCAGTATGACGTCGAAGTCTTGCATCGCAAGGACTATTAGATCGACATATAGCTCTCGGTCTGAAATCTTGATTGGCACAGCCCGGAGCCGCTGGGTGGATTCCATGATTTCCCCTGAAGGGAGAGTTGTCAGGAATCTGGACTCCCAACTCTCTGCAGGCACCTGTAACTTACTAGCAAAAGGTACTGATACGAAAGAATGGGTCGCCCCAGTGTCAAACAGTGTAGTAGCTAAATGCTGAAAAATAACTATTTGACCTGTTACGACCGTGGAGGCGCTGGCAGCTTCTTCCTTCGTGAGGGAAAAGACTCTGGCATTGGTTGAAACTGGTGCTGCTTCCAACCCTCCCTGACTGATCTGAGGTCCCTCCAGTATAGTAGGCATGTAATGTAACTGAGGCTTGCCTCCATACTGTACGGACTGCTGAGGAAGTACCTTAAACTTGTTTGGGCAGTCTTTGGATCTGTGTCCCTCTTGTCCACATGAGTAGCATCCAGTTACACCCAAAAGGCATGCTCCTGGATGGGTCCTCCCACACTTAGGACAAGGTGGATACCTAGCTTGCTTGTTCTCTGGGTTTCCTTTTTGGCTGCCAGGCCACTGCTTCCTTTTGTGGTTCTTGTTCTTCCAGTTCTGGTTATTTGGCTGAGGCTTCTGGCCTCCTGTTGTCTTGTTCTCAATCAGGACTGGCTTCTGCTGTGTTTGTTGTGCCTTGATGCTATTCAGATAGTGCTCTGAGATTAGAGCACTACTGACCAACTCCTCGCTGGTCTGGGGTCGGTGCGTCCCGCTGTTCACGTTGAGTGCTATTTCAGGGTTCAGCATGCGGAGCATCAGTCTGACTCGCTCCTTCTCTGTGCTGACTAGCTCTGGGCAGAGGCGAGCTAGTCTGTTGAACTTCGCGACTGCTTCTCCCACTGGTAGGTTACCTTGTCTGAACTCCATGAAGTCCTCGTAGTGCTTGTTGGTAACCCGCATGTGGAAGAACTCCTCATAGAACTCTTGCTCGAAATCTGTCCAGCTCATCTGGTTGACTATCCTCTTACTCTTGACCCGCTCCCACCACATACGAGCATCTCCAGTTAGGCAGAAGGAGGCACATTTGACCTTCTCGACTTCTGGCCAGTCAAGAAGCTCCATTGTGCTCTCTAAAGTCTTGAACCAAGCCTGGGCATCCCAGGGCTCAGTCGTGCCTGAGAAGCTTTCAGGTTTCAGCCTCTGCCACTGGACGAGGTATGCTTCTTGTCTTCGGTTCACGGCAGGGGTCTCCTGTGTGACTGGTGGAACTTCAGCCACCACTGGAGTTCCACTCCTGCTGTGGGTGGTGTAGGGGGCACTGGGTGCTGATTTGCCATCAGTGTGGCGATGGTCTTCTGTTGCTCTGAAATCTGAGCTTGCATTTGAGCAATGACTGCCATCAGGTTTGGCTGTTCTGTGCCAGGCTCATTGTTATCTTGAACTGGAGTTCTGTCCTTGCATTAGGAGCTCGGCCTCTTCTTGCCATCTAATAATGCATAAGGGAACAAGAATCACTACTACATTCTAGGTATAAACTTGTCTTCTTACTTAGTAACCTAATATCCATTCTAGGGATTAAACATGATTCCGTGATACTAAGGTATTAAACATGCTTCCTTGTTCTATGCACATATGAGTAAGTACTTAAGCATTTCTCTATACTGCAATTAAATAAAGGAGCAATAGAAAAACTGAAACTTAAAGCTTTCTTACTTGAAGACGGCAAGGTTGATGCTGATGTGTGTGTGATGCTGGAGAATGGGAACGCTCTGATACCAACTGTAGCGACCCGCCTTCTCTACCTTAGACGGACCGTTACTTGTCTACTTCTTGACTCTAATGCACGACTAAAAATGCGGAACTTTCTATTCTTGTATTAAATCTATCTAAAATGATATTCTAACTTTAATAGTCATGCATGATACAATGGCACATTACTAGCAATCCTAACCATTTAAACTCATCACACAAGGTCTATAACATTACTAAAGCACTTGGAATATGCATGCAACTTTTCTAAGCATATTTCAAGCAATAAGACTTAATTCGAAACTAACAACATCTTGGCACATGCAATAATATTTCTAGAACTTCATAGAATGTAAATCTTACTTTTCTACCGAATTTACAAGCATTTTAAGCACAATTAGGACCTAGTCCAAAAGGGAATAATAATAAGCTCAAGAATAAGTCTAAATTCAATGTGTCAACATGCTAAACTACTCATGCCCTTGCTCATCTAGTGCATTCACAAAGTATGCATACTAATTGAAATACATGGAATCTTCATTCTACAAAATTGAGCATGTAAAACTATCCGAAGCATAAATGTTTAATAAACTCCATAACACAATAACTTGAAATTTGGAAACCTTAAACATTGCATTTCAAATAAGCTAAACTGTCTCGTCCTAAGGACCTCTCCAAGGTCAGCCACCACACACACTTACTCAGCACCGCCTTGTCGCCTTCCTTCAGAATTGCTTACCTTTATCTTTACCTGCAGCAAGAGGAAATGCAACTAATAAGCATAAAGCTTAGCAAGTACTATCTAGCTCACAAAATCGCGAAATGTGCAAACATGCTTTTAAACAATGTGAAATCACATGAGATACTCTTATGCTTAAAATAAACACTAAAACATGTATAACTCAAAACATGCATACTCAAGCATTAATAAGTCTTAACTCACTTTTTCTTGGCTTAACTTGAAACTTTAGCAATTCTTTAACTTTAAATCTTTCTTTAATTTTAGAAAATTTTTGCTAAAGTATATACTTGAAAATAATACTCACTTGGATCCACTTAAGACGTAAGTACCATCTTATGCGCGTTCCCTAAAAGGTTGGGGTAGCGAGCCGCCAATCCTAATAGAGCAGACCTTGGTCTACCAGGGCCAAGACCTTGGAATTGGATACCTGGATTTCTTTAACGACGCCCCTTGGACGCCGGGTACTGGCCTTAGAAAATAAAATAGCTTTTCTTTCTTTCTTTCTTATCTTAAATGCCTTGGCATTTTATCGAACACCTTGTGTGCCCAAATCCCTAAGTCTTGACTTTGGGGATTTCGTAAGGCCTTGGCCTTCTCTTT
>JAGFNQ010003089.1:0-400979 GCA_024364735.1 Boesenbergia rotunda
TTTTAGGTTCAACTGATAGCTCATCATTATGAGTTATTGGTTGTGGGTCTAGACTAGGTGTCTCTGTAATGTCTATTGGAGTTTCTTGAACTTCTTCAAGTTCAATGCTACTCCCACTATTTTCTTGTAATAGAAATTCTTTTTCTAGAAATACAGCATGCCTTGAAACAAACACCTTTTGTTCCAAGGGATGATAGAATTGGTAACCTTTCGTTTCCTTAGGGTATCCAATAAATAGACATTTATCAGACTTAGCATCCATTTGTCTAATACAGTCTGCTTTACATAAGCAGGATAAACCCATATTTTTAGGTGAGATAAATGAGGTTTCTAACTATTCCACGTCTCATATGGAGTAGTAGAGACTACCTTGGTCGGGACTCTGTTTAGTAAGTAAATAGCTGTCTTAAGCGCATAGCCCCAAAAGGATTTTGGAAGAGTTGCATGATTCATCATAGATCTAACCATGTCCATTAAGGTTCAGTTACGCCTCTCAGATATACCATTATGCTGTGGTGTATATGGTGGAGTCCATTGAGACAATATCCCATTATCCCTAAGATAATCTTGAAACACTTGACTTAAGTATTCACCACCCCGATCGGATCAAAGTATCTTAATACTTTTGCCAAGCTGTTTCTCTACTTAACTTCTGAACTCTTTGAATTTCTCAAAAGCTTCAGATTTATGTTTCATTAAGAACACATACCCGAATCGTGAGTGATCATCGATAAAGGTAATGAAGTAGCTATAGCCTCCTTGTGCAAGAGTTGACATTGGTCCACATACATCAGTATGTATTAGACCAAGCAATTTTCCAACTGGTTTACCTTTTTCGGAAAAGGGTAATTTGGTCATCTTACCTTTTAAGCATGATTCGCATGTATCAAATGAACCAGGTTCAAATGATTCCAGAATTCCACATCGGTGTAATTTGGTCATGCGTTTCTTACTTGCATGGCCAAGACGACAATGTCACGTATAGGAGTCTATTTAATTATCTATTTGAGCACATTTATAGCTAACTTCAATATTGAAAACGTCACCGGATAAATCTAACGTGTAGATACCATTGCATAAAGTTCCGGCCCATAAAGAACACCATTTAAAGTTATGTAACAACAATTGTTACTAAAAGTTAAATGATAACCCTTTTCATTCAAGCATGAAATAGATACAATGTTCTTTATTAACGAAGGAACACAATAACAATTATCCAATTCTAAGACAAGTCCAGTAGGGAGCTTTAGCAAATATGTTCCGATGGCAACAGCAGCAATCTTTGCACCATTTCCAACTCGCAAATTTGCTTCTCCCTTGACGAGTCTTCTTCTATTCCTTAGCCCATGTATGTCATTACATATATGTGAGCTACACCCAGTATCAAGTACCCAGGTGTACGAGGAAATAGAGTGACATTCAATAATGAAGATACCTGAAGAGGATGGGGCATCAGATGCCTTCTTCTTCAAGGACTCAAGATAAACCTTGCAATTTCTTCGCCAGTGGCCCTCCTTGCCGCAGTGATGGCAAGTGCCTTTTGGTGCTTTTTCAATCATTTTGGCCCTTTTCTTCCTTCCCTTATTTTGTTCTTTGGGCTTCCTCTTAGAGCCTTTCTTTGAGGAACCAACTAACAGTACCGTCTTCTGATCCTACTTTACAGAAGGCTCTACAGTCTTCAGCAGGTTAAGCAACTCAGGAATGGTAGTTTCTAGTTTGTTCATCCGATAGTTCATCATAAACTGTGAGTAACTCTTGGGCAAACAATGCAGAATTAAGTCAATACTTAGTTCGTGATCCATTGCAAATCCGAGTGTTGCCTAGTTGCTCAATGTACCCGAACATCTTCAACACAAACTGTGAAACAGAAGTGTCTTCCTGCATCTTAGAGGTGAAGAGGAGTCTGGAGACCTCAAACCTTTCGGATCTCGCCTGCTCGTCAAACAGCTCATGAAGATGGAAGATGATGGTATGAGCATCCATATGCTCATGCTGCTTTTGTAGCTCAGGTACCATAGCAGCCAGCATGATGCAACTCGCAAGTTCAGAATCGGCCACATGTTTCTGATAGGCCACTAATTGGTCTGGAGTTGCATCTTCAGGAGGATGGTTGGGAAGTTGTTCTTCAAGGACATAAGCAAGCTTTTCTGCCTTGAGGACTATCCTCAGGTTTCGAAGCCAGTCCATGAAGTTTGGCCCAGTCAGCTTATTGGTGTCCAAAATGGAACGCAAATTCAGAGAAGACATGATCAGGTGATTATCCTAGAAATACAAATTGAGGTTATGTGATGAGAATGATAAAGAATGCTTCAATATTCATTAATTAAATCTTATTGATTTTTCGAATTGAATAACCCTTTTTATCAATTCGGGAGATCGTAGGAATATCTCCAAATAGGTTGATATCCAACCATAGATAAGAACAACCATGGCTAGAGTCCATCAAGTTATTCTTAGCTATGAAGGTAGGTAATTATACCGATTACATATTATACATATGTAACTATCACATTATGCTATCAACTAATTGAATGTTTGCATAAATCATTAGGTTGTTAACTCATTAACAAGTATGCAACAATATACATAGCACCCAACTGCACCTCTCTTTACATCGACCTTGGCTGTGGCACAACAAATCGATGCTCCAAGCTTAAGGCTGACCCATTAATCAAGAAATAGTTTTAATATGGTTGGAACTCATTCAATCGTTTAGTCAGGCTTGGATGTGTCCAACAACCAAAACTAAGGATTGACCTCTGACTCCAACTATATTAATCATAAACTAATTTCATGGTTTGAACATGTTGAGGTTCAAGCCGGGCATGGATGTGTCCATCAACCCAAACGAGAAACAAAACTCCGGTTCTAACCATATTAATGGAAGGTGTTGGCCTTAATATTTTGTAAGGGGTTTTGGGTCTCATCCTTTTCTTTTATGCACATTCATGACATATAATTATGTCATGTTCTAACGATTTCCTTAATAAAGTATGTATGTGACTTAATTTATCAAGTCTCATTAATTGAATTAGGAACCGGATTTCTTAATTCTAATTTCATACTTTATTGAAGGAATTGTTTTGGGAAATAATTTCCTGAATTATCATAATCAATTTCGGAAATAATATGTTTAAGACTTTGATTTCTCTAAATCAAATCTTATTAAATTAAGAGACAGAGTCCCTTAATTCAACCACATATTATTTTCATGAAAATCTTATTTAAGGAAATATACTCTATAGGAAACAATTTTCCTAATTAATTTTGGAGACAATAATATGTAAGAGCATCAAATAAGGAAATTATCGTTTGAGAATCACCTTAAAAATTTCAAGATTTGATCACATATTTTATTTATGGAAAATTAATATCAATAACTTAATTTGGACGGCTCCCCGAGGCTCAATCCAAAATAAGAATTTTACAGTTTAAATTCAATTTAGGAAATTTAATTATAACAACTAACTTTAAATTGGACGGCTCCCCGAGGCTCAATCCAAAATAAAGAATTTTGTAAATAATTTAATTTTCAATTATGAATTTAAAATGCTAATTAATATTTCCATAATTTGTCCAGACTTTTTTGAAAGAAAGTGCCCAAAATTGCGAGCAATCCATAAATGGAAAGTTTCCAAAATAAAAGGTTCTCAGAATAATTGTAAGTTTCTGGTACAAAGAAAACTTACGTTTTTCCAAAATTGAAAATTTTCCAAAATTGGAAAGTTTCCAAAATAGGAAATTTCCAAAATTGAAAGTTTCCAAAAATGGAAAATTTTCACAATTATCATAAAATTTCAGAAACAGAGATATTTCAAAAGTTTACGAAATTTCATGAGGATTTCCAAACTTTGAAATTCCTAAATCGAAAATTTACCATAATTGGAAAGTTTCCATAATAGGAAAAATTTCCAAAATTGAGATCATGACAAAGCTTTCCGTAAAACAATTATATGATTAAGTCGAACATAAACCTAGCTCTGATACCACTGTTGGGACCGGGTGCATGTTGACATGGATGCGGGTTCGTAATTTTAAAATTAATTACGTGCAGTGGAAGGTTTAGCATAAATAATTTCTCAAATCATTTAACCACACATCTAAGCATGCAATTTTATCTTGTGTAGACATGATCATATATTTAAAATTTTACAGAAACATAAACTAATTTACGTATTACCTCGCGTAACTCGAAGGAAGGGACGAGATCCAACCGTAAGCGTCCCTTGGAAGTTCCGCCTCTATTCGCGTCCACGCCGAGTATCTTCGGGATGACATCGCAAAGCCACGAGTTTCGTGTTCTCGAGAACTACTAGATTCTCCGAGAACGCGATGAGAAAAACCAAGAGAGAAGTCGGAAGATTAACCACAAAAGGATGGCGGAGCTTCCTTCTCCGGCAGTAGGTGGTGGTCGGCAAAAGATCCTTCTTGGGGCTGGTTGCCCCATGGCAAGAAGGGGAGATGAGAAGAGAGAAAGAGAGGGAGAGAGCCTATGCCTTCATCACTTCGATTATCTTCCAAGCCTTGCCTTGGGTCCTTTATATAGTGGACTCTCAACCATCAAGCCTCTCAAATATGGAATAACTTATTCCATGATGCCATGTTTGATTTTGTATCATGGTTAAAATCATATTTTATTTCATGATAAAAATCAATCAAGTCTCTTTTCTCTTATGGAATAAATTTCCTTATCATGGTAAATCAATCCATGATTGATTTTATAAAATAAACAATCCATGGTTCATTTTAATTTCCATGAAAAATAAACCAAACCTTAGTTTATTATATATAAAAATTTATATCATCCATAATTTTATAAAACAAACCACACTTGGTTTATTTTATAAATTGAACCAAAAACTTGGTTCACTCCCTTTGTTGTGGCCGGCCAAGCAAAGAGGATGGAGGCCCTCTTTGGCCGGCACATCCAAGACACACCCCAATGAATTAAACTTATTTAATTCATCTATTAAGTCTTCAAAAGAGTTAGCCATTTTACGCTTCCGATGCGTCTCTGAAAAATTCAGATTTGACTTATCGTTTGGTTCAACCAAACCTAATCTCTCTTGATTAGAAAATCCAATTTTCAACTCGTTTTAAATCCCTCGGATTACTCGTAGTGCGTGTGACTAAATAGGCTTTCGATTTATGTTGGCCGTCTATAATTAATTAATTATAGAACGATCATGAGTGGCACCTAGTAGTACATCATGATCCCCAATTAATCGAAAGATCAACGGTTGACCTCAGAAACAATTCTGAAACCCTTCAGCAGCTATAATGAATCGTGCCCCATTCCCTTCACCATCTTATACCCACTTGGTTCAGAACATGGTCTATGTGTGTTAGTCACCACTAGGCTGACAACGTCACACCTAGCCCAAGTAATGATTTCTCATCCTACGGATTCTAATTACTCTAGTGTATTTAAGAGATTCATACTCTGAACATGTCATGCTCTGGCCAGAGGCTTCAAGTAACAATCCGACGATAGGCCTCGGGTATACATCTCCTCGCAAGGAGTGGTGAATCCTTTATAGGCTTTTCAAACATCTTCGGGCACTTCGGCTTATACCCAATCATCCTAGGTCCACACCTCCTTGGAGATGCTTACTTAAGATGTCAAAGTATAAGTCTCCATGACCAAGATGACTTGAACACCGCAAGTCAAAGGAACATCGCACTTAAGCTGTAGTAAGAACTTCACTGACATATCTATATGTAGACTACCATATGAAGTTTTACAGCCAGTCACTCCAATGAACTAGTTCCCTTAACTAGCATTCATGTTTATCTCCGGGCATCTCAATGTTAGTAATATGAGAGAAGTGTCCTAAGGCAATCGCCTTATGATTGTAAACATTTATTCTAATAAATGATAATTCACTATTTGAGTATACATGTTTGTGTATTTGATTGAGATCTTAAACTCATCTACTGAATGTCCGCAATACAATTCACAACATAAGAGAATTTGTGGATTCTCACTGGCTGGTGACATTGGGATGTCCGGAGATAAACATGGATGCTAGTTAAGGGAACTAGTTCATTGGAGTGACTAGCCGTAAGACTTCATATGGGAATCTACATGTAGATATGTCAATGAAGTTCTTATTGCAGCTTAAGTGCGATGTTCCTTTGACTTGCGGTGTTCAAGTCATCTTGGTCATGGAGACTTATACTTTAACATCTTAAGCAAGCATCTCCAAGGAGGTGTGGACCCAGGATGATTGGGTATAAGCCGAAGTGTCCGAAGATGTTTGAACATCCTACAAAGGATTCACCACTCCTTGCGAGGAGATGTATACCCAGGCCTATCGTCGGATTGTTACTCAAAACCTCTGGCCAGAGTATATCATGTTTAGAGTGTGAGTCTCTTAAATACATGAGAGTAATTAGAAATCCAAAGGACGAGAAAGACACTACTTGTGCTAGGTGTGACGTAGTCAGTCTAGTGGGGACTGACACAAATAGACCATGTCCTGAACCAAGTGGGTATAAGGTGGTGAAAGGAATGGGGCACGATTCATTAGAGCTGCTGAAGGGTTTCAGAATTACTTCTGAGGTCAACCGTTGATCTTTCGATTAATTGGGGGTCATGATGTACTACTAGGTGCCACTCATGATCGTTCTATAATTAGTTGATTATAGACGGCCAACATAAATCGAAAGCCTATTTAGTCACACGCACTACGAGTAATCCGAGGGATTTAAAACGAGTTGAAAATTGGATTTTCCGATCAAGAGAAATAAGTCGAATCTGAGTTAATCAGAGGCGCAACGGAAACTTAAAATGGCTAAGTCTTTTGAAGGCTTAATGGGCGAATTAAATGAGTTTAATTCGCGATGGAATCGGCTTGGTTTGGCCGGCCAAAGAGGGTGTCCACCCTCTTGGTTTGGCCGGCCATTAAAAGGGGAATAAACCAATTTAATTGGTTTAATTAATAAAATAAATCTAGCGCGATTTGTTTTATAAATTATGGATAAATAAATTTTATAAAGAAATTTATATAAATAAATTTATAGAAATTTATTTCTTTTTGGGAAATTAAAATAATCCGTGGAGTGGTTTATTTTAATTTTATAAAATCAATTATGAATTGATTTTTCCATTAAAAGAAAAATTTATAAATTTCTTATAAAATTTATTCCATAATTAAAGAAGAGAATAATTTGTTTTATTATAAAGTTAGTTATAATAAAACTAGGCATAACGGAATTATTCATAAGAAAATTTATAAGATAAATTTCTTATGAAAATTAATTCTGTTAATTCCGTTAAAGAGGAGACATAGCAAGGGAGAGGTTACTATATAAAGGAACTAAAGGCTAGCCTTCAATTCCAATCAATTAAGTTGATTAAGAGTTAATCCTCTCCCTCTCTCTCTCTTATTCTCTTCCTCCCTTTTCCCCTTCTCAACCCTAGGGTCGGCGCCCCTTGAGGCAACTAGGGCCGGCGCCCCTTCATCCACCTAGGGCCGGCGCACTTCTTCCCTTAGGGTTGGTTGCCGTGAGCTATCAAGGAGAAGGAGAAGCCAAGACAAGAAGAAGAAGACGCGGATCACAAATCCTCTCTTCCCGGAATTTAGATTCTGTTTCTTGTTGGTGAGTTTCCATTCTTTTCTCTTGTTCTTCTAGTTGTGCCTTTAGAGAATCTAGTAGTTCTCGTCGGCACAAAACTCGTGACTTTGCGAAGTCATCCCGAAGAGAACTCGGCGTGGACGCGAATAGAGGCGAAGCTTCCAAGGGACGCTACGGTTGGATCTCGACCCTTACTTCGAGTTACGCTAGGTACTTAGTAAATTAGTTTACTTTTCTGCAAAGTTTTAATTTATGATTATGTCCACACACCATAAGGTTGCATGCTAGATACGTGGTTAAAATAATTTAGGAAATTATTTTATGCTAATTCTTCCGCTGCACGTAAAAATTTAAAATTTTACGAACCCGTATCCTTGTCGACATGCACCCGGTCCCAACAGTCAATGTCACCAGCCAGTGAGAATCAGCTGATTAGAGAATAACCCATGTTAGTCTCAACAGAATTGATAGTGTCCGTATTTATCAATTCATCGACTAGGGACAATTTCAATACTTCACAATTGCACATGTAGAGAAAATCACTAGTTGTGAATTCATCACAAATTCTCTCATGCTGTGAATTGTATTGCGGGCATTCAGTAAATGAGTTTAAGATCTCAATCAAATACACAATCATGTATACTCAAATAGTGAATATTCATTTATTAAAATAAATGATTACAATAATAAGGCGAATGCCTTAGGACACTTTTCTCATATCACTAACACATTCAAGAACATATAAACCAAACCAAAATCGATCATCATCCTCATTCACAAACCAATATCGAAAACCAACCACTCATACATAAGCTATACATATGGTATCATCAATTTTGGAACTAACTCCTTACCTGATTCTTGTGCCAACAAATCCATCCCTTGCTCAAGTTCTGGCGCGATACAATGTCCCCACGCAGTCTCCCTCTTCTCTAGCTATCCTCCTGATCCCCCGAATCGACACATAACCTCGTCGCCGTCTCGATCGCTCGACGAGGAAGGATCATCAGGAGGAAGAGGGTCGAATACGGCAAAGATCGCAAAGGAAAAGGGACGTCGGCTCTAGATCTCAGTCGTGCGAGGAAAAGAAATAGGCTGAGGAGATTGGGATGGAGGAAGAAGAAGTAGATCGTGACCTTGCCCGTGATCGCACGGAGAAGACGCAGTCGCTCGGCTTCAACCGCGGTTAGGGTTCGCGGAGAGAAGAAGAGAGGAGGAGAAACGCTCCTCTGCTCGGATTGAGCTGAAAGGGAATCAACCCGTCATCGGTAGTGGCTGGGTGCTAGGGCACGCGAAGGGACGGAGAGAAAGGATCGACTGTGGCTGCCGCGAGTGAAGAGAAGAGAATGAGAGTTAATAAGTGGCTAGTCTTTTTTGCATTAAAGCCCCCCACTTCCATCTAATAAAACATAGGCCCTTAATTTATGCCTTTTTACCTTTTAGCCCTCTATGTTTCCATATTTTAACATTCTCCCCCACTAATAAAAATTTGGTCCCCAAATTTCGTTGTCACATGTGCAAGGTACGGTCAAACAGTACAAATACTGAACGAATCACTCACACGTACCTGTAGCAAACAAGTGGGAGTAGCGAGCTCGGCTAATATCCTTGAGCTCCCAGATCGCCTCGACATCTGAATGGTGTCGTCATCCGACCCTGACTAGCTGGAACGTCTTGTTCCATAGCTGATGCTCCCGGAAACCCAAAATCCGTACAGATACCTCCTCATAAGTAGTGTCAGACTGAAATGGAACTGACACCACGGATATTATGCGTGTGAAGTCTTACATATAACCCCTCAGCATGGATACCAAGAACACGTCGTGGACACCGGTCAAAGACGGTGGAAGTGCTAGGCAGTAAGCTAGCACTCCAATCCTCCCTAGAATCTGGAACGGATCACTACTCCGTGGAGCTACCTTACCTCTGAGACCAAAATGTTTCACCCCTTTCATGGGTGAAACTCGAAGGAAAACATGACCACCCGCAGCAAATTCTATGGGTCTGCGCCTCCGGTCAGCACAGCTTTTCTGGCGATCCTGCACAACTAATAATCTCCATCTGACAGCCCGTACTAACTCTGCCTCATGCTGAACTCTTTAGGGTTCCAGCAGCTGAGTCTCACCGACCTCATCCCAGAGGGTAGGTGTCTTGCCCGCCCTACCGTACAATGCCTCAAACGGTGTCATCTGTACGGCCGAATGAAAGCCGTTGTTGTAGGCGAACTCTACCAAGTGCAAATGGTCCTCCCAACTGCCCCCAAAGTCCATCACACATGAGCGCAGTAAGTCCTCCTCTATCTGGATAGTACGCTTTGACTGTGCGTCTGTCTGGGAATGAAAAGTTGTGCTGAGACAGAGCTCTATGCCCATAACACTCTGCAACCCCTGCCAAAATCGAGATGTAAAGCACGGATCTCTATCAGAAATAATACTCAAAGGGACTCCGTGCAATCCAATTATCTCCCGACAGTACAACTCTTCCAATCTATCAAGAGAATCTGTCCTCCGGATAGCAAAGAAGTAAGCAGATTTGGTTAATCGGCCCACGACTACCCAAATCGCATCATGACCTCTCCAGTCCTCAACAAGCCCACAACGAAGTCCATGGTGATGTGCTCCCACTTCCACTCGGGAATGGGGATCCTCTGGAGGAGTCGAGCAGGTCTCTGGTGCTTTGCCTTAACCTGCTGACAGATGAGACATCTAGCAACAAAGTCCGCTACGTCCCTCTTCATGTCGTTCCTCCAATAGGAACGTCTCAAATCACGATACATCCGAATGCTACTCGGATGAATAGCAAAACGTGATCGGTGAGCCTCCTACAGCAACTCCTCTAAGACAGGGTGTGCCTCTGGTACACACAACCTCCCTCGGAAGTACATAACACCCTCCTCATCACATGTGAAATCCGACTGCTCTCCTGAAATTGCCTGGCTGCCCAAAAACTGAATATGTTGGTCACTAGCTTGAGCCTCTCTGATCCTCGTCCGAATCTCTGACTGAGCCATCAAAGTCTCTAGCAGTCCTCTCTCTGTCCGAGACTGCTCCTCTAACCCCCAACTCAGATAAACTCTAAATCAAATATGTGACCATCACTCTGTGGCATGTCAAAACAGCTCTGGACTTCTGACTGAGGGCGTCGGCAACTACAATCCCAGGACGGTAGCTAATGGTGCAGTCGTAATCCTTCAGAAACTCCATCCACCTCCTCTGTCGGAGATTCAACTCTCGCTGAGTGAATAGATAATGAAGGCTCCTGTGGTCTGTAAAGATCTCGAAGGTGACCCCATACAGATGATGCCTCTAGATCTTCAGCGTGCAAATGATAGCGGTCACCTCTAAGTCGTGAACGGGGTAGTTCTTCTCATACTCCTTCAGCTGCCGTGAAGCATAAACAACCACCCGTTCAAGCTGCATGAGTACCGCGTCCAGTCCCAGGAGAGATGCATCAGTATACAGAGTGAAACCATTCTCTCCAGAATGCCATACTAGAACTGGCGCAGATACCAGCCGCCGCTTCAGCTCCTAAAAGCTGGTCTCGCAGACTTCAGTCCATACAAACTTCACTCCTTTCCTGGTCAGGCGTGTAAGGGATGATAAAATGCTGGAGAAGTCTCAACCAAGCACCGATCATAACCAACCAAACCTAGGGAACTGCACAAATTGGAATGATCACCCAATTCACTTCAAACCCTCCCTGAGTCCTAAGTAAATCCCCGACAAGGTCCTTAATACCTATTCCCATTTCCAATCATAAATTGGAAACGTCTAATATAACCCAGTGGATCCCTAAGGTTCAACATTCATTTACTAACCTACCAAACATCTAACCACAACATCCGCGATATCCTTCCCCATATCGGTCCACCAACAGAAACTGTTGGATCGAGAGAAAATGATAGAGGGGGGGGGGGTGAATATCGTAAGTCGTTTCAGATTTGAAAAAGAGAATACGCAGCGGAAAAATTAAAAACAAAATAACACACGAACACCAGATTTTACTTGGTTCGGAGTCGCGGTCGGCTCCTACTCCAAGGCCCACGGTCGTTGACTGTTTTCTGGGGGCAATTCTATATGTGCGCAACGAGTTTTATAGAAAGATTACAGTTGTAGTATAGAACAAATGAAATGACAGCTCTTCGTTACCAACGTCCGGTGTGGAATGTATCTCGGAGCAGAGGGACGTCGTCGGCGCTTGTATCTCGAGTTGGGAGGTTTCTGGAGCAGAGCGCTTGAGTAGAAGAGCGTGTTTGCATTGGAAGCCATTATTGAGAAGCCTTGGGGTCGAGGGCTTTATATAGTAGGTCTGGGGTCACCCGGGACATTGGGGGCGCCCTCCACGTGGCCTTTGATCTGCAACAGTCTCGGTCAGTGTTTTATCCCTCCAAAATAGGGATCGAACCTTGACGGGGGCGCCCGGGAAGTAGGGGGCGCCCTGGTTGACTGTTTCAACGGGCTTCTCGGCTAGATAGGGTTTATCCACTTCGCTGGCTTAAGCGCGGGGTGCCCGGGAGCACGAGGGCGCCCGGGAGCATGGGGGCGCTCGCGAGCATGGGGCGCCCCCAGTGAGCTTCCGAAATGGTTTCTAGCTTAACTTGTTTTGCCTTAACCTTGGGGGCGCCCGGGACAGTGGGGGCACCCTGCCCAGCTACTTGCCCATCTCCTTTGGGGCATTCTGAGCTGCAGACACACATTCTTTCGGTCATGCATTCAAGGTTAGTCCAAAACAACACAAAGCAATAAAATATTAGGTTTACACAGCCTTAGCTGTCTTGGTTCTGACTTTAGGTCTCCAAAATGGAGCCCTAGGTCGAACCGACGCCTACTGTTCCCTCGACGGGGAACGCGTCCTCACCTACTCCTCTCAGGAGAATTTACCTGATGCCAACCGGCTCCTCCGGTTGGACTTTTGCCCAGCAGTCCTTCGCCAGGTGCCTAGCTGTCCTTCGCTAGGTCTTCAACTCCTAGCAGCCCTTCGCTAGGTGCCCAGCTGTCCTTCGCCAGGTCTTCGATTTCAAGCAGTCCTTCTCCTGGTGCCTAGCAGTCCTTCGCTAGGTCTTCGACTCCTAGCAGCCCTTCGCTAGGTGCCCAACAGTCCTTCGCTGGGTCTTTGGGTTCCGATGCCTAGCAGTCCTTCGCTAGGTACCTAGCTGTCCTTTGCTAGGACTTCAATCTGCACACTCAAGTAGCATGTTAGACAAACAAAACATCTTAACTTTTGAACCCTTTGCCATTGATCAAAATACAGGTTCGACTTGGGTGCTGTCTGCACCAACAATCTCTCCCTTTTTGATTTATGGCAACCCGATTCAAAAAGTTAAGTTAATCAGAGCAGATGATATAAATGTTTAGTTTCCTCCCCCTGGAAGGAATCTCCCCCTAGGGTTTTCAAAAGTTCGTGGGGTTTTTTAAAAAAAATTCCAGGTCTAAAGATGGATTTAATTTTTCAAACTCTTAGAACCATTTTCAAAATAAACATATTTTCAAAAAAAATGGTTGTGCACTTTTGAAGATTTACACTTAAAAAATTTCAGGTCAGTAGAAAAGAAACATCTTCTGAAGTTTTAAGTTCTTAGAATCATAGCTTAAGTTTAAGATAAGTACTAGCAAAATTTATACCAGCTTAAGTTTTAAGTACTTAGAAAAGATTTTTGAACACAGCTTAAGTTTAAGTACCTAAAAAGGATTTTTGAAATAGCTTAAGTTTAAGTACTTAAAAAGATTTTTGAAACTGCTTAAGTTTAAGTACTTAAAAAAGATTTTTGAAACAGCTTAAGTTTAAGTACTTAAAAAAAGATTTTTGAAACAGCTTAAGTTTACGTACTTAAAAAATATTTTTGAAACACAACTTAAGTTAGAGAAATTTTTGAGGAAAAACTTAGTACTTTTGAAAACAAATAGATTAAGTACTTTTTGAAGAAAGGATAAATTTTTGAAATTTTGAATTTTGAAAAAAAAAATTTAAAGCTTTAAAGTTTTTCTCTCCTTTCCTATCTCTCCCCCTTTGCCATATATCAAAACCAAGGCAATGTAAATAAATTGCATAAGAAAAAAAAATTAATGTGTTGTACTGAACCAATGCAAGATAGAAAACTGAACCAAACCAATTTCACTTATCTTTTTCGGGTCATGTCTAACCCAATTAGCTACTTACTAACTGTTATAAACAGTAGTTTTCTCTAGGGTTAGTCAAGTTAAGTGTTATGTTCAAGTTAGATTTTCCAAACTTGACACTTAACCTGATTGCTGTTTAAGTTGTATTTAGTGCCCCGATTACTGCAGATGCACTGACTTAAAGCATCTTGAATTAAGGCAAAGACCTAAGCATCTCAATCCATTCTAGGTTATCAATCAAAAAGTACCCTAAGGTGCTTGTGAGATGCTGGCTTCTAGATCTATAGGTGCATGCATTTCTAGGGTTAGGCCTAGACTAAGTCCATTTGCGAAAAAGCCCTAGTTTTGAAGGGGGTAGTTTTAAAAATAAAACTAAGTCAAAAAATTAGTTTTAAAAATTTTCAAACTAAGTACAAGCTGATTTTGAAATCAAGTAAAGCAGTTTTAAAACTATTTTAGAAATTGATTTTTCAAATCAATTAAAGCAGAAAAAATATCGTAACCCTATTCTATCAAGCATAATCCTAACTGCCTTCTTAATTAGCTGAACTCAGACTCAGGTAGGGGTTTAGTGAATATGTCAGCTAAGTTGGATTTAGAGTCTATATGCTTAAGGACTATTTCACCCCTGGCTACATGATCTCTTACAAAGTGGTGTTTAACTTCTATGTGTTTAGTTCTGGAGTGTTGGATTGGATTTTTAGTTAGATTAATTGAGCTTATATTATCAATGAAGACTTGGGTTTGATTGTAGTCAAGCTGGAAGTCTTTAAGAGTGTGCATCATCCATAAGAGTTGTGCTACACTCTCCTAAAGCAACATACTTAGCTTCAGTTGTGGACAAAGTCACACAGTGTTGCTTTCTGCTGCACCAACTTACTAGACTGTTTCCTAAGAGTTGGTAGCTTCCGCTTGTACTTTTTCTATCTAGCTTACAACCAGCATAGTCAGAGTCTGAATATCCTGATAGTTTAAAAGTTGAGGTCCTAGGATACCAAATCCCTACATTTAGGGTGCCCTTAATGTATCTTAATATTCTTTTTAGGGCCGCTAAGTGCATTTCCTAAGCACAGGTTTGGTATCTAGCACACATTCCTACCGAGAAAAGGATATCAGGTCTGCTGGCTGTAAGGTATAGTAGGCTTCCAATCATACTCCTGTAATGTTTAAGGTCTACTGGTTTTCCATCAGGGTCACTATCTATTTTTATATTAGTGGTCATAGGAGTACTTATGCTTTTAGAGTTATCCATTTTAAATTTCTTTATTAACTCTTTAGCATATTTGGATTGATGGATATAGTTTCCATCCCTAGTTTGTTTAATTTGTAACCCTAGGAAAAAGTTGAGCTCACCAACTAAGCTCATTGCAAATTCATTTTCCATTATTTTAACGAATTCTTTTAAAAATTAGAGTTGGTGGACCCAAAGATTATGTCATCGACGTAGATTTGGGAAATAAAGATTTCTTTTCCTAATGTTTTAATAAATAGGGTTGAATCGATTTGTCCTTGTTTAAATTCTTTAGAAATTAGGTAAGTGGATAAGCGTTCATACCAGGCCCTAGGTGCTTGTTTTAGTTCATAAAGTGCTTTGGTAAGTTTGTAAACATGGTCATGTCTTTCTAAGTCCTCAAAGCCAGGGGATTGTCCTACATTGACTTCTTCCTTAATGAATCCATTTAGAAAGGCTGACTTTACATCCATTTGGTATAGTTTAAATCCTTTATGGGATGCAAAGGCCAATAACATCCTAATGGACTCAAGTCTAGCTACCGGGGCATAGGTTTCGTCATAATCTAACCCTTCTACTTGACTGAATCCCTTCGCTACTAAGCGGGCTTTATTTCTGACTATTTCTCCTTGATCATTTAACTTGTTCCTAAAAACCCACTTAGTGTCAATGACGGATTTGCCCTCAGGTTTAGGTACTAATTCCCAGACTTGGTTCCTCTCAAATTGGGCTAACTCTTCTTGCATAGCTATAATCCAATCAGGATCAGGTAGAGCTTCCTCTATAGTCTTAGGTTCTATTTTTGAAATCATTGCTATCTGACTAAGGTTTCTATAGGAAGACCTAGTTCTGACTCCTAGAGTTGGATCACCCACAATTTGATCGGTTGGGTGACTGAGTCTGGGTTTCTTGGTTTTTCTAGAACTTGGTTCAGCCTCAGGTCCGGCTGGTCGATTTGGTTCACTATTTGATTTAGCTATTTGATTTGGTTAAATTATTGGTTCAATAGTTGGTTCAACTGACTCATTAGTTGGTTCAATAGTTAGTTCGTTTATGGGTTCAATTAAGGATTCAACAGCTTGTTCATTATCTTCTTGATCAATATTTGATGAAGTTTGATTTGTATTATCTGATTTTGAGTTGATTTCTTCATCAAATATTAGATTTGTTGTTTCTTCAATTTTCTTAGTTTGTTTGTTGTAAACCCTATAGGCTCTACTTGTGGTTGAATATCCTAGGAAGATACCTGGGGTTGATTTAGACTGGAATTTACCTAGATAGTCCTTGGTGTTTAGGATATGGACTTTGCACCCAAAGACCCTTAGGTAGTGTAGGTTTGGATGTCTATGGTAGTATAATTCATAGGGCATTTTGTTGTGTCGCTTGTTAATCAGGACCCTATTTTGAATGTAGCAAGCCGTACTAATTGCTTCTGCCCAATATTGGTTGGCTAGGTTAAATTCATTGAGCATAGCCCTAGCGACTTCCTGTAGAGTTCTATTTCTCCTTTCGACTATCCCATTTTGCTGGGAGGTTCTAGGACACGAAAATTCATGTATGTACCCATTTATCTTACAGAATTCCTCGAATCGTTGATTTTCAAATTCTCCCCCGTGGTCACTCCTAAGTCTTTTGATTTTGGTATCATTTTGATTTTTAATTAACTTACAAAATTCATTAAATAGGTTTAGGGTTTCATCTTTGGTTTTTAGAAACTTAACCCAGGTAAACCTGGAGTAATCATCAACTATTACTAAGCAGTACCGGTTTCCGCTTAGTGACTTGGCTCCATGTGAATCGAGTAGGTCAAGGTGCAGGAGCTCAAGTGTGGTTTGAGTTAGATCAGATTGAATTAGTTTGTGATTAGACCTGGTTTGTTTACCTTGATTACATGATTCACATATTAAGTTTTCATGATTTTTAATTTTAGGGATACCTTTTATTAGGCCAAGTTGGGTGATTTTTGAAATAATTCTCAGATTAGTGTGACCTAATCTCCTATGCCAGAGGTTTGATTGTTCTAACTGAGTTAACATACATTTAGGTACTAGGGGTAGGTTTATAGTGTAAACATTATTTTTCCTAGTGCCCTTAAGCATGATTTCCGAGTCTTGCAGGTTTCTAATCAGGCAGTTAGAATTGTTGAAGGTAACTACATACCCAGAATCACACAACTAACTTATGCTAAGCAAGTTAAAATTAAAATTTTCAACCAAAAGTACTTTCTTAATAACAAAGTCAGATTTAAGTTCAATATTACCTGACCCAATTACCTTGAGTGTAGCATTGTTGCCAAATGCCACTGAGCCTAGGTTCTTGAACTAGAGTTTGGTGAATTTCAATTTATCTCCAGTCATGTGTCTGGAGCAGCCGCTATCCAACATCCATTGGTCCAAATCTTTATGTTCCTATACATAAAGAGTTTTGTTGATTTGGATCCAATTAGAATCAGGAATAGCCTAAATTGATTTTCACAGCCTATTCTGTCTCACCCAATCTAAGGTTATCAATCACATTTGCCTTATGGGTTTTGTGAGACAGGTTTTGATAAATAGAATTATTTTGAAAAATTATGATTTATTTTTTTAAAAAAAATTGAATTAATTTTGAAAACAAGTGATTTTGAGTTAAAAAATGTTTGAATCTACACGTAACTAAAAATTTGTGTTAGATTCGAATTTGACAAAGAATAATTTGAATTTGAATTTCAAAAATTGGCTTCCAGGTCTTGGCGAGGCACTAGGCCTTCTTTGGCCGTAGCCTTATTGGATCATCAACCCTTTCTTTGACAAAGCCTTTTAATGAAATTTCATTTTCAAAGTTATTTTTTTTTGAAAAATTCTGGTCTAACTAGTTTGGGTCTTGGATCTGTAGCTTCGGCTAGTTTCACCAGTCTAAAGAGACCAAGTAGAGTATACTTGACCTTATTAGAATGGGCTTCCCTAACGTACTATCATCTCACCTCCACCCAATACTATGTTGTCAAATTTCAGTTATGTTGGTTCAGTCCTTAAACTAACCAGTCCTAAGTCTAAGCATGGTAAATTGCAGAAATTAAATAAACAAACAATCATGCAATTTGAAAACAAGAATTGAAATTTATCTAACTATAAATATTGTTTTTAGTTTTGCTCCCCCTGGACTAAAGCCACGATAATGGTTTGGCAAGATGTGAATCTTGTCCTTGGGGATCCAATACTGATTTAATTCAGTTTGTTTTTTCAAGCATAGTTTGGGTACCCATGCTTGAACTTTAGGTCTAAACTGGTACAGTACAGCATAGTAGGATCTTTGTCTAGATTTGGTTCTATAGCCTAGTCCGGATCGATTTAGAACCGACTTCTGTTTTCCAAGAATCATGTCAAGACCCTTGGAACCAGAAGTAAACCGTTCTAATGCTGTTCTGAGGTCCTTGACTTGAGTTTTCAAGGAGGAGTTCTCTTTCTCAAGTTTTTCAACTTGAGTAGAGGTTCCTTCTTGAACCTTCTCAGTTAAGGATCCAGAGTCAGCTCTCTCTTTCAGGAGTTTTACTTCCTGTCGGAGAGATTCGACTCGGAGATTAACTTTCGCCAAATCTTGAGAAAGATAGGAAATTAATTCATTTAATTAACTTCTTGAAAAACCACTTACAGTTATTTCGCCGTCCTCTGAGAATGTAAGTCTGCTGTCGTTCGGCTCCGACTCTGACTCGGTCTCGATTTCTTCTGAGGTGGTTAGTACGAGCAGGTTCGACTGTGGAACCTCTTCTACTTCGGAGGAGGAGGACTCGTCCCACGTTGCCTGAAGTGCTTTCTTCTTTCTAGTCTTCTTGGTCTCCTTTAGGTTAGGACACTTCGTCTTGTAGTGACCCTTCTTCTTGCACTCGTAGCAGGTCACGTTTGGTTTGTTCTTGTCATTTGAGGGTTCAGCTGGTTCTTCCTTTCTTCGGCTGGCTTTCCTTCTGTTGGATTGATTCTTCAATTCCTTGTAGTAGTTTCGGGCCAGTCGGACCAGCTTAGGTCGGTCTCCTTCATCGTCTTCTGAGTCTGAGTCTGAATCAGACTCGGGTGCAGGTTGAGTTTTCTTCTTGGATGTTTTTCCAGCTTTACCTGCAACAAAGGTAATGTCTTTCTCGGCCAAATTGAAGTTAGTTTGTTCATGTAATTCGAGTTCAGAAAAAAAGTGTTGGTGCCCCGGTTGGTTTTGATGTGATCAACCAAGTAAGGTTAGGTCCTGTTGGTTTTAATCCCTCTGCTAAGTGTGCAGGAACTTAGGTACGAAGGAAGTCGAGCGTAAGACGCAGCGGACGAGAAGGATTGCACGGGGAAGTGAGCTGACGGGCTCGGTGCAATCTGAGGGACGCGAAAGTTGTGGAAGAGTACGCCGGTGGACCAAGAAGGACGTGCGCGACGTCCGAGGGATGAGAAGCCGGAAGGAAGCGCGCTCGAGGGGCGAAAGGTCGGAGTCGGGTTCGGGTGAGCCTAACTCCGGTTGTTCAGAAATCACCCAGAAGATCTACTTACGAATAGTCAACCAAGTGGCCTTTGACTTGGATCAAGACGGCGAATTAAAATATTTTATAAAAGCTTTTATATTAAAGCTTTTAATTAAAAGCTTTTTAAAGGACTTTAATTTATAGAAGCTTTTATATTAAAGCTTTTAATTAAAAGCTTTTTAAAGGACGTTAAAAAAAAGGCTTTTATATTAAAGCTTTTAATTAAAGCTTTTTACAAGCTCCACACGTGGATTTGTTTAGTCAAAACTTATCCAGGTCCGAAGCTTTCACCGATTAAAGAGATAATAATATTTATCTCTTTTAATTAGAGTTTAAAATCTGGTTGAGATAAAAGTTCATCTACGATCAACAGCTAAGATTAATCTTAGATCTACGATCAAGATGAAACTCAATCTTGTATCAACGGTCAAGATCGTATCACTCAACCTATAAATAGGCTTAGAGATTTAGAGGAAAGATATTGAATACCATTGTAATTCTCTCTATAGTCTAGCGTGCTTTTATTGTAAGGCTTCTCCGCCACAAGGAGATTTTAATTGAGCGTCCACTGCCTTGGAAGCAACGTTCTTAGTTGCGACCAAATTTTTTTTTAAAGACGAGTGCCTTCCATTTCATATTTCGTTTCCGTCTATTCACCCCCCTCTAGCCGGACCAACCCGATCCAACAAAAAGTTCATCTAACTTGATTTTCGGGTGGTCCCTTGAAACCTTGTATGCATCTACCATTGATGCCCACAAGGTGTTTCTCGGGAAAGCATTAAGAGCATACCTTATTAGGTCACGGTTTTCTACCTTCTGACCGATTGTGTGTAGTCCGTTCATTAACTCTGTATTCTGGCATAGAGCTGGGCTGCTGTTTCATTGTCATTCATCTTGATCGTGTACAGCTTGTTCAGGAGGAGATCTCTCTTGCTGATTCGAGTGTCTGAAGTTCCTTCGTGCAGCTCGATCAGCATGCCCCACAGCTCCTTGGCACTGTTGAATGGTCCTACCCGATTCAACTCTTCCTTGGTCAGGACGCATTGAAGGGTCTGGGTCGCTTTTGCATCAGCTTCAATTCTTCTTTTCAGAGCGGTATCCCACTCAGTGTACGGCTGAGGCACTCCTTCAGCGTTCTTTGGAATCTCCAGTCCAGACTGAATGATTATCCACATGTCCACCTGAGTTTTCAGGTGGACCTCCATTCGACTTTTCCAGTAGGAAAAGTCTTCTCCACTGAAAAGTGGAGGTCTGGCTGTGCTGAATCCTTCTTGCATGGCTATTTATCTGAAACTAAGAGTAAAACGGACAAAATATCCCAAGACTTGATCTTGGATTAGTAGTGCGGGAGGAAAAAAAAATTAAAAGAAAATCCACAAAAAAAATTCTCAAATTAGTGGTTGCACCAAATTTGAGCTTCCCCGCTCTGATACCACTTGTTGGATCGAGAGAAAACGATAGAGGGGGGGTGAATATCGTAAGTCGTTTCGGATTTGAAAAAGAGAATACGCAGCGGAAAAATTAAAAACAAAATAACACATGAACATCAAGATTTTACTTGGTTTGGAGTCGCGGTCGGCTCCTACTCTAAAGCCCACGGTTGTTGACAGTTTACTGGGGGTAATTCTATATGTGTGCAATGAGTTTTACAGAAAGATTACAGTTGTAGTATAGAACAAATGAAATGACAGCTCTTCGTTACCGACGTCCGGTGTGGAATGTATCTCGGAGCAGAGGGACGTCGTCGGCGCTTGTAACTCGAGTTGGGAGGTTTCTGGAGCAGAGCGCTTGAGTAGAAGAGCGTGTTTGCGTTGGAAGCCGTTATTGAGAAGCCTTGGGGTCGAGGGCTTTATATAGTAGGTCTGGGGGTGCCCGCGACGTTGGGGGCGCCCTCCACGTGGCCTTTGATCCGCAACAGTCTCGGTCAGTGTTTTATCCCTCCAAAATAGGGATCGAACCTTGACGGGGGCGCCCTGGTTGACTGTTTTAGAGGGCTTCTCGGCTGGATAGGGTTTATCCACATGGCTGGCTTAAGCGCAGGGCGCCCGGGAGCATGAGGGCGCCCGGGAGCATGGGGGCGCCCCCAACGAGCTTCCGATGTGGTTTCTTGCTTAACTTGTTTTGCCTTGACCTTGGGGCGCCCGGACACTGGGGGCGCCCTGCCCAGCTGCTTGCCCCTCTCCTTTGGGGCATTCTGAGCTGCAGACACACATTCCTTCGGTCCTGCATCCAAGGTTAGTCCAAAACAACAAAAGCAATAAAATATTAGGTTTACACAGCCTTAGTTGTTGTAACACCCAATAATTTTCGTGAATTATTAGAAATTTTTCTGAATTTTATAGCATTTTTTCGGATTAAAATAAAAAGAAAAAAAATAAGGAGTCGGCGGGGTTTGATCCCGCGACCACAGGGCAAAGCAAGCCCTTAAGCAAGTCCGGCTAGCCAATAGGTTGGAGGTATCAAGCACAAAAAGGATGAAGCAAATTAATGTTATAGTTAAGTAAGGCCTTTTCATGAAAAGGTGTTGCAACTTCCACTTAAGTTGCATAAGACCCCATTAGGGCTTGGAGGAGGCTGCATGAACAGGGGTGGGAGGCTGCGAAAACAGGGAGAAAAGAGAGGATTTTCCTTACTTCTTCTTCTTCCTCTTGAGTGGAGAACCTAGGGCTTCTTCCCTAGGGCCAAGGAGTGGAGTTTCTTGCAAAGGAAGAGGAAAAGAGCCCTACGCTAGGAATTTCGAGATACTTAGTGAGTTTTCTTCAAGAAAAGGGTAAGTAAATCACTCACCTGCAATAGAAGTAGCTTCGCATGTAGTTTCTCGTTGTAGAACTATGATTTTGTGATCTAAGTGCATGCTTTGAGAATATTGTTTATTGTGTGATTTAAGTTTCTAAAGAATACATGTTTTTAATCATAGAACTTGAATTGGAGTAGATTTTCATATGTGTGATCTAAGCATGAAAGACCAAGTTCTTGAAAAGTCCCAAAAATGAGTTTTGGGTTAAGGGCATGCAAGGTGCTCGATGAAAGTTCCAAGTGAGAAAGGTAAAGTTTTATAGTGCAAAGATTTATGTAAAAAGAAAGATAGCTTGATAAGTATAAGCATTATGAGTAAGAAAGTATTTTACTTTTATAAAGTGACATATACTGGGCAAAAGAGAGGCCCACAGAAAGTTAGAAAGAAGCTCCAATAGGGTGCGGTGGCTAGCTACCCCGAAACCTATTAGGGATGCGTGCATTGGTACATTGATACCATGGTACAGTGTCAAGGTCTGAGAAAGTTGATTATTATTTTGAAGTATATGAGTATATGTAAGTGTTTCAATTTTCTTAAGTGCATATTTTTGGTTATGTATGTTGACATGGTTATGTTATAAGCATGTTAAAGAGAAAGAGCAAAGAAGTTAGTGTTTTAAAGTATGGAAATGTATCATTAGTAAGTTTCAAAAGAAATCATGAGCATGTTAAGTTTGCAAGTGTTTTGATGCTAGTAAATGTTTTCAAGCATGATTGAGCATGATAAGTGTATGAAAGTTCCCATGTGCAAATATTTCCAAGTGCGTGTATTTTGAAGCAAGCATTCTTTGAAAAGAGCATGTTTATCATTTATCGTATGAATTTGTGAGCTAGGATTTACTTACTAAGCAATTCGCTTATTAGTTGCATTTCCTTCTATTGCAGACAAAGGTAAAGAAAAAGCATAAGTTAAGGAGGCGAACGGGACTTGCATTGATGTTCAGTGGCGGCGGAACCGTGGAAGAGATCTTTGGGATAAGTCTTAGAGGCGTTTTGATTTATAGAAACTCATGGTTGATGTTTTGGATTGGTAGGATGTGATCACCTTATTTAAACTTTACATGGAGTCAAAGTTGGGTACAAAGTTAGTAGGGATTGCATGTGTTTTGATAAGTTTGTTAAATTTCGTAGAAATCCTAATTTCAAGTTATTGGATTCGTTTTGAGTTGCTAAGATGTTTATAAAACTAGTATAGAGTATAGATTTGGAGTTATTTCTTTATATGCTTTGGAAGAGTATGAATTATGGACCCTTGGAAGGAGTTCTCAGGTCTGAAACTGCAGTTTTCAGGCGTGCCAGTCGACTGGTTCAGAACCAGTCGACTGGTTCAGAACCAGTCGACTGCGATATCGAACAGAACCTTCTGTTCGATGCACCAGTCGACTGCCATGAGGCCAGTCGACTGGTGCCAGGCACAGAAAGTTTCTGTGGCCGATACCAGTCAACTGGCTATCTAGCAGTCGACTGGTACCATTGAAAAGAAAGTATTGTAGAGCAAATGGTTAGTGCTTCAGTTTTACAACTAAGAGGTCTAGGGGTCAAATCCTTGCAAAGCAAATAAAATGAAAGTTTTTTTTTAAAAAGTTGTTTTTTGGAAAAAAAAGAAAAAAAATCAGAGCAAGTTAAGGGAAGTCAAGTAGTTGTAACCTAAGGCTAAGAATAAGGTAAAGTTAAGGTTAAGTAAAAAGTGACGTCCGCCTTAAGAGAAGAGAAGTTAAGGGGTCGTCACAGAGTGGTATCAGAGCAAAGTTTCCACCCTTCCGCCACACTGACATCAAGCATTAATCCTGGCGCCTGCCAAGTAAGAAGTTCATATGTTGTAGTTTTGTATGTTTTTCATTATTGACTGCTAGTATCAGTAAGTGCATGATGATTAGGAAGTAAGTTAGTATTATTATATGCTAATATGTGCATGGAGATATTGAAGTAAGTTAGTAAGAGATAATGAGCTTTTATTTTCTTCAAGATGTAGAGTAAGAAAATGCAAAGAGGACGTCCTTCATGTTGTGATCTTAGTATAGCAAGTCCAAGGTCTTGATTTGCCCAAAAGCAAGTTTTGGGATTATGGCACGCAAGGTGCTTGATAAAAGTTTTGAGTAAGACCAAGGTATTACTAAGCCCTAGAACGAGTTCTAGGACTAAGAAATGAGATAAGAATCAAGACCAAGGTCTTGTTATATCCTAAAGCAAGTTTGGGATCATTACCATTAAGTGTTAAGTTATACATTTGAGGACGTCCTAGAAATGCCCAAAACGAGGAGCAAGCTCCTAGAGGGCAAGAGGCAACAGAGTCAGTACCCCCACCAAATCTCTTAGACGTGGTGGCTCAATTACAGAGACAGTTAGCAGAGCAACAACAAGTTATTGCCACTAGGATGGCTAATCAGCAGGTCGTTACTATTACCTCGCCGGTGGCGAATGTAGTGGCACCAGTTGTGACCAAAGACCCATCGATTACTTCTGTAATCCCGCAAGGGGGGTAAGGCAAGAAGCGTACCTCATTCAGTAGAAGAAACTGAAGCCAGGGAACTTCCCAGGTACAAGCAAACCATGGGATGTTTAAGCATGGTTCAAAACGTTGGAAAGAATAGTAGGGCGACTGGACTGGCATGAGGTAGAGAAGATAAAGTGTGCATCTTTCTGACTTACGGGAGATGCTAGGATGTGGTGGGAGAAAGTTAAGGCCAAGAGAAATATCAGCTAGATGACATGGGCCGACTTCGAGACTGAGTTCTTCGAAGAATATTTTCACATGAGAGTAACCAACAAGCATTACGACGAGTTCACGGAGTTCAGACAAGGAGACTTATCCGTGGATGAAGCAGTGAAGAAGTTTAATCGATTAGCTCGTCTGTGCCCAGAGCTAGTTAGCACAGAAAAAGAGATAGTCAGGCTAATGCTCAAGATGTTAAGGCCTGAGATAGCGTTAAATGGGTCTAGCGGTGTTAAGAGGCCGCAAACCTCCGAAAAACTGATAAGTAGTGCTTTGATCACGGGGCACTACTTAAACAGTATAAAGGCCACCATAAAAATTGAACGATGAAGTTCTTAACAACTTTACCTTCGGGAGAGGTCATGGCATCTACTCAGTGGCTAAGAGCTGTATTAATGCAGATTTCCAACCAAGAACTCTATGGTGAGTTAGTAGTCCTTGACATGAAGGATTATGATATCATCATAGGGATGGATTTCTTGAGCAAGTACAGTGCTGCTATTGAATGCCGCAGAAGAAGAGTAAAGTTCACACCAGAAGCAGAACTTCCATTCGAGTTTGTCGTAGACCCAAAGAGAAAGACAAAAGGTTTCTTTCTAACCTACAAGCTCACAAGATGTTAGATAATGGGTGTTCTGGTTTTCTAGCTCATATAGTAGATGCAAGTCAAAGAGAAAGATTAAAGAAAGAGGAAGTGAGGGTAGTCTGTGACTATCCGGAGGTGTTTCCTGAAGAGTTACCAGGACTCCCTCCCAATTGAGAAATTGAATTTGAAATTGAGTTGGTTCCAGGAACCAACCCAATTTCAAGGGCACCTTATCGCATGGCACCAGCAGAACTAAAAGAGCTGCAAGAACAGTTACAAGAGCTGCTCGACAAGGGTTTTATCCGCCCTAGTCATTCACCCTGGGGAGCTCCTGTATTGTTCGTCAAGAAGAAAGATGGATCTATGCGAATGTGCATAGATTATCGATCTTTGAATAAGGTAACCATCAAGAACAGATATCCTTTGCCAAGGATAGATGATTTATTTGATCAGCTGAAGGGAGCCACAGTGTTCTCCAAGATAGATCTGTGATCAGGTTACCATCAGCTCAGAGTGAAGGTGAGTGATGTGCCAAGGACTGCTTTCAGTACAAGATATAGGCACTATGAGTTTGTGGTCATGCCCTTTGGAGTGAAAACGCCCCTGCGACGTTTATGGATCTAATGAATAGAGTGTTCAAGGATTTTCTGGACAAGTTCGTCATTGTCTTTATTGATGATATCCTAGTGTATTCATAGACTCAGGAAGAACATGCCGAACACCTGAAGATGGTATTGCAAACCTTACATCAGAAGGAGTTGTACGCCAAATTCTCAAAGTGTGAGATTTGGCTTGACCGGGTGGCCTTCCTAGGCCACATCATTTCCAAGGAAGGCATTATGGTAGACCCAGCCAAGATTGAAGCAGTTAGTAACTGGAGTCGACCAACGAATGCTAGTGAGATCAGAAGTTTTTTCGGTTTAGCAGGGTACTACAGAAGGTTTATAGGGGACTTTTCAAAGATAGCTTCTCCACTTACAGCCCTTACCAGAAAGAATAAGAAGTATGAGTGGACTGAAGACTGTGAGCAGAGTTTCCTTGAGTTGAAGAAGAGACTGACAAGTTTCTATCCTTATAGTACCCGAAGTGATAAGAGCTTTGATAGATACAGTGATGCATCAAAGCAAGGACTTGGAGCAGTCCTTATGCAAGAAGGCAAGGTCATAGCTTATGCTTCCAGGCAACTCAAGGACTATGAAAAGAATTACCCCACTCATGATCTGGAGTTGGCAGCTGTAGTCTTTGCTCTAAAGATATGGAGGCATTACTTGTATGGAGTTTAGTGAAAGATTTATACAGATCACCAGAGTCTGAAATATTTCTTCACTCAGAAAGACCTCAATATGAGACAGCGAAGGTGGCTTGAGGAAGTGAGGGTAGTCTGTGACTATCCGGAGGTAGTTTCCTGAAGAGTTACCAGGACTCCCTCCCAATCGAGAAATTGAATTTGAAATTGAGTTGGTTCTAGGAACCAACCCAATTTCAAGGGCACCTTATCGCATGAAACCAGCAGATCTGAAAGAGCTGCAAGAACAGTTACAAGAGCTGCTCGACAAGGGTTTTATCCGCCCTAGTCATTCACCCTGGGGAGCTCCTGTATTGTTCGTCAAGAAGAAAGATGGATCTATGCGAATGTGCATAGATTATCGAGCTTTGAATAAGGTAACCATCAAGAACAGATATCCTTTGCCAAGGATAGATGATTTATTTGATCAGCTGAAGGGAGCCACAGTGTTCTCCAAGATAGATCTGCGATCAGGTTACCATCAGCTCAGAGTGAAGGAGAGTGATGTGCCAAGGACTGCTTTCAGTACAAGATATGGGCACTATGAGTTTGTTGTCATGCCCTTTGGAGTGACAAACGCCCCTGCGACGTTTATGGATCTAATGAATAGAGTGTTTAAGGATTTTCTGGACAAGTTCGTCATTGTCTTTATTGATGATATCCTAGTGTATTCATAGACTCAGGAAGAACATGCCGAACACCTGAAGATGGTATTGCAAACCTTACATCAGAAGGAGTTGTACGCCAAATTCTCAAAGTGTGAGTTTTGGCTTGACCAGGTGGCCTTCCTAGGCCACATCATTTCCAAGGAAGGCATTATGGTAGACCCAGCCAATATTGAAGCAGTTAGTAACTGGAGTCGACCAACGAATGCTAGTGAGATCGGAAGTTTTCTGGGTTTAGCAGGGTACTACAGAAGGTTTGTAGGGGACTTTTCAAAGATAGCTTCTCCACTTACAGCCCTTACCAGAATGAATAAGAAGTATGAGTGGACTTAAGACTGTGAGCAGAGTTTCCTTGAGTTGAAGAAGAGACTGACAAGCGCTCCTATCCTTACAGTACCCGAAGGTGATAAGAGCTTTGATAGATACAGTGATGCATCAAAGCAAGGACTTGGAGCAGTCCTTATGCAAGAAGGAAAGATCATAGCTTATGCTTCCAGGCAACTCAAGGACTATGAAAAGAATTGCCCCACTCATGATCTGGAGTTGGCAGCTGTAGTCTTTGCTCTAAAGATATGGAGGCATTACTTGTATGGAGTGCAGTGCAAGATTTATACAGATCACCAGAGTCTGAAATATTTCTTCACTCAGAAAGACCTCAATATGAGACAGCGAAGGTGGCTTGAGTTAGTGAAGGATTATGACTGTGAGATCCTTTACCACCCTGGTAAGGCAAATAAAGTAGCAGATGCACTAAGTAGAAAGACTTGTGCCACTTTGATGTCCTTGTCAGCATTATCACCACCATTACAGAAGGAAATAGTAGATTATGGATTTGAGATCATTTATGGGCAGTTAGCTCTATTGACACTAGAGTCAACCTTGCTTGAAGATATACAAAAAGAGCAAGCTGAGGATTCTGATATCCAAAGGATCAAGCAAGAGATACAAGAAGGAGAAAGTAAAGAGTTTAGAGTATCTGACAGTGGGATACTCTATTATGGTGACCGTTTATGTATCCCTAATAGTGAAGAGCTGAGAAAGAAGATTCTTGAAGAAGCCCATAGAACTCCCTACTCAATGCACCCTGGTTCCACTAAGATGTACCAGGACTTGAAAAGAAGATTTTGGTGGTCTGGAATGAAAAGAGACATAGCCAAGTATGTCAGCACCTGCCTGACATGTCAAAGAGTTAAAGCAGAATACCAGAGACCAGGAGGTATCCTACAACCCATTCAGATTCCAGAGTGGAAATGGGAAGACATAGCCATGTATTTCATAGTTGGTCTACCAAAGACAACTAATGGCTATGACGCTATTTGGGTAATAGTAGACAGATTGACCAAGTCTACCCACTTCTTGGCAATCAAGGTGTCTTATTCGATTGAAAGATTAGCCCAGCTATATGTACAGGAAGTGATCCGACTACACGGAGTCCCGAAGACCATTATCTCTAATAGAGATGGTCGTTTCACTTCCCACTTTTGGGAGTGCGTACAGACAGCGCTAGGCACCAAACTGAAGTTTAGCACAGCTTTCCATCCCCAGACTGATGGACAGACAGAGAGAGTGAATCAAATTCTAGAAGATATGCTCAGAGCTTGTGCATTAGATTTCAAAGGCAGTTGGTGCAAATATTTATGTTTAGCTGAGTTTGCCTACAACAACAGTTACCAAGCTACTATTGGTATGGCACCCTATGAGGCTCTTTATGGTAGGAAGTGTAGATCTCCCCTCTATTGGTATGAAGGTAGTGAGAGGAAAGAAATGGGGTCTCAGACTGACCTTATAGATGATACCACAGAAGCTATAAAGAGTATCCGCCAGAGAATAGAAGCTGCTCAGAGTAGGCAAAAGAGTTATGTCGATGTACGCCGTAGACCGTTAGAGTTTGAAGTTGGGGATACAGTTTTCCTCAAGGTAGCGCCTATGAAGGGTGTAATGAGATTCGGCAAGAAAGGCAAGCTAAGTCCTCGCTACATAGGACCCTACCTAGTGACGAAAAGAGTTGGCAAAGTAGCTTATGAGTTGGAGTTACATCCAGAGATGTCAGCAATACACAATGTGTTCCATGTCTCAATGCTAAAGAAGCATATCCCAGATGCCAACCAAGTGATTGAGCCACAGATGGTACAAGTTCAGGAAGATCTCAGTTATGAAAGTCGACCTATTCAGATAATAGATCAAGCAGATAAGAAGCTGAGGAACAAAGTGGTACTACTAGTAAAAGTCTTATGGCTGAATCAGAAGTATGAAGAGGCAACTTGGGAATCAGAAGATAGCATGAGGCAAAGGTATCCAGAGTTGTTCTAAGTTCGAGGACGAACTTTTTATAAGGTAGGGAGGATTGTAACACCCAATAATTTTCGTGAATTATTAAAATTTTTCTGAATTTTATAGCATTTTTTCGGATTAAAATAAAAAGAAAAAAAATAAGGAGTCAGGCGGGGTTTGATCCCGCGACCACAGGGCAAAGCAAGCCCTTAAGCAAGTCCGGCTAGCCAATAGGTTGGAGGTATCAAGCACAGAAAAGGATGAAGCGAATTAATGTTATAGTTAAGTAAGGCCTTTTCATAAAAAGGTGTTGCAACTTCCACTTAAGTTGCATTAAAACCCCATTAGGGCTTGGAGGAGGCTGCGCGAACAGGGGTGGGAGGCTGTGAAAACAGGGAGAAAAGAGAGGAGTTTCCTTACTTCTTCTTCTTCCTCTTGAGTGGAGAACCTAGGGCTTCTTCCCTAGGGCCAAGGAGTGGAGTTTCTTGCAAAGGAAGAGGAAAAGAGCCCTACGCTAGGAATTTCGAGATACTTAGTGAGTTTTCTTCAAGAAAAGGGTAAGTAAATCACTCACCTGCAATAGAAGTAGCTTCGTATGTAGTTTCTCGTTGTAGAACCATGATTTTGTGATCTAAGTGCATGCTTTGAGAATATTGTTTATTGTGTGATTTAAGTTTCTAAAGAATACATGTTTTTAATCATAGAACTTGAATTGGAGTAGATTTTATATGTGTGATCTAAGCATGAAAGACCAAGTTCTTGAAAAGTCCCAAAAATGAGTTTTGGGTTAAGGGCACGCAAGGTGCTCGATGAAAGTTCCAAGTGAGAAAGGTAAAGTTTTGTAGTGCAAAGATTTATGTAAAAAGAAAGATAGCTTGATAAGTATAAGCATTATGAGTAAGAAAGTATTTTACTTTTGTAAAGTGACATGTACCGGGCAAAAGAGAGGCCCACAGAAAGTTAGAAAGAAGCTCCAATAAGGTGCATTGGTACATTGATACCATGGTACAGTGTCAAGGCCTGAGAAAGTTGATTATTATTTTGAAGTATATGAGTATATGTAAGTGTTTTAATTTTCTTAAGTGCATGTTTTTGATTATGTATGTTGACATGGTTATGTTATAAGCATGTTAAAGAGAAAGAGCAAAGAAGTTAGTGTTTTAAAGTATGGAAATGTATCATTAGTAAGTTTCAAAAGAAATCATGAGCATGTTAAGTTTGCAAGTGTTTTGATGCTAGTAAATGTTTTCAAGTATGATTGAGCATGATAAGTGTATGAAAGTTCCCATGTGCAAATATTTCCAAGTGCATGTATTTTGAAGCAAGCATTCTTTGAAAAGAGCATGTTTATCATTTATCGTATGGATTTGTGAGCTAGGATTTACTTACTAAGCAATTCGCTTATTAGTTGCATTTCCTTCTATTGCAGATAAAGGTAAAGAAAAAGCATAAGTTAAGGAGGCGAACGAGACTTGCATTGATGTTCAGTGGCGGCGGAACCGTGGAAGAGATCTTTGGGATAAGTCTTAGAGGCGTTTTGATTTATAGAAACTCATGGTTGATGTTTTGGATTGGTAGGATGTGATCACCTTATTTAAACTTTACATGGAGTCAAAGTTGGGTACAAAGTTAGTAGGGATTGCATGTGTTTTGATAAGTTTGTTAAATTTCGTAGAAATCCTAATTTCAAGTTATTGATTCGTTTTGAGTTGCTAAGATGTTTATAAAACTAGTATAGAGTATAGATTTGGAGTTATTTCTTTATATGCTTTGGAAGAGTATGAATTATGGACCCTTGGAAGGAGTTCTCAGGTCTGAAACTGCAGTTTTCAGGCGTGCCAGTCGACTGGTTCAGAACCAGTCGACTGCGATATCGAACAGAACCTTCTGTTCGATGCACCAGTCGACTGCCATGAGGCCAGTCGACTGGTGCCAGGCACAGAAAGTTTATGTGGCCATTACCAGTCGACTGGCTATCTAGCAGTCGACTGGTACCATTCAAAAGAAAGTGTTGTAGAGCAGATGGTTAGTGCTTCAGTTTTACAACTAAGAGGTCTAGGGGTCAAATCCTTGCAAAGCAAATAAAATGAAAGTTTTTTTTAAAAAAAATTTTTTTGGAAAAAAAAAGAAAAAAAATCAAAGCAAGTTAAGGAAGTCAAGTAGTTGTAACCTAAGGCTAAGAATAAGGTAAAGTTAAGGTTAAGTAAAAGGTGACGTCCGCCTTAAGAGAAGAGAAGTTAAGGGGTCGTCACAGTTGTCTTGGTTCTGACTTTGGGTCTCCAAAATGGAGCCCTAGGTCGAACCGACGCCTACTGTTCCCTCGACGGGGAACGCGTCCTCACCTACTCCTCTTAGGAGAATTTACCTGATGTCAACCGGCTCCTCCGGTTGGACTTTTGCGCAGCAGTCCTTCACCAGGTGCCTAGCTATCCTTCGCCAGGTCTTCAACTCCTAGCAACCCTTCGCTAGGTGCCCAGCTGTCCTTCGTCAGGTCTTCGGTTTCAAGTAGTCCTTCGCCTGGTGCCTAGCAGTCCTTCGCTAGGTCTTCGACTCCTAGCAGCCCTTCGCTAGGTGCCTAACAGTCCTTCGCTGGGTCTTTGGGTTTCGATGCCTAGCAGTCCTTCGCTAGGTGCCTAGCAGTCCTTTGCTAGGACTTCAATCTGCACACTCATGTAGCATGTTAGACAAACAAAACATCTTTCTTTTGAACCCTTTGCCATTGATCAAAATACAGGTTCGACTTGGGTGTTGTCTGCACCAACAGAAACGCCTCAAGTCTCTGTATCTTCGGTATTACCTGCAAAACACACAAACCAAGAACGGTGAGCCTCACTTGCCTCTTAAGTGAGATAATCAAGGAAGCTTCTCCGTAAGAAGGTCAAAAAAAAAAATTCCGACCCATAGAAAACGCTAGAGCACTCCTTCGGACATGCGTCCGAAAATTCTCGAACTACAGAAACGTCCGAGAGCTAAGGCTACCACTGTCATCAGTACGACCCAATGCCAATAGAAACCCTAACGTCCACGTGCTAGAACCTCTAGCCCTGAGACGAGAAGATAACTGCAACCTCGTCGTCTTTGATGCCAATGAACCACCACATGGACTGATTTGGAGGTCAACTCGTAACCCCTCGCGCTTGACAACCAACGGTCTACCCCTCGGAGACCGTCCTCTATAACATACACCCGTTACAGTCAAATTTCACCGGTGTCATGCTGCTAACACTCATTCCACCGCATTCCAGCGGATCCTGCTTCTCAAAGTACTATCGAGAATCTCTAACACGTATGACCTGTCTCTGAGTCATGAAACCTCATAGACTAGATAGCTTAAGACGAGTCGACTAACTGTCTTCTCGTAACCCAATATACTCCAACTCCGCTCCAACAGAAGGTAGAGACACACTGTCTCTTAGGAGTATCCCAAAATAGTCGAGAAATAATTATTTATTTCTCGAATATCAGCCTTAGTATTTTTCACCCAAAGGTGACTCGGTCTCGTAAGTGATTCACATCAGTGCAAATCAGGGATCCAAAGGTATCTTCTTGGTTATCCAACCAAGTATGAGCGGTAACCTCATAAGTGCCAAGCAACTAGCCCGACACTCCTTCGGATAGGTACAAGTCACATCTGACTATACATTTCTAGGTTAACTAACCAAGCATAATGAATCTGGGATCAAAAGTCCCACAGAAATAGGATATGTCTATCCTCTATCAACTGAGATGATAAACAACAAATACCATCTCTGCTGCATCACAACAGGTCATGTCCTCCAGACATGTCATCTAGGATATCTATCCATAACTGAGTCTCAATGAGCTAAAGTGTGTTGATCTCATATCAGTTAAAGTCAACTAAGACATATTACCATCAATAGGTTGTCGTCTGATTCTACCCTGAGTCCCCGACACATTAGTCGACACTATCGAAGAATCAACATTCTCCGCTATACCATTGAAACCACCATGTCTAATACTACACTATACAATAGATACAAAAGAGGTAAATGAAACACATCATATACCTCGTGTCACCTAGAGGAGTCCTGTCACCGCCATGCCCCAATCGCATCCATCGATAAAACGACTCCGACACAAAATCCAAAAAAAAACACCCACGAGACCACAAGGTATCTCGAGAACCCGCTCTGATACCAAATAAATTGTCACGCCCCGAGACCCTAGGAGCCGCTGATCCAATAGAAAATCGGACAGCACCTCCCCAGTTCGACGGACAATTTACACATACATACATCACATAAATCACAACCACGCAGTTTAAATGGGCCTCAGGCCTCAAATCAAGATAGAACAAAAAAAATGAAACCGGGTAAACCATACCTGACTGCGGACCGATCCCACTTACAACAAAATAAAATGACACAAGGGCCTCCATGACACACAAAAGTACAACTATACTGTCATGTAAACCACCCAATAGAACACGAATACAACAGTGGAAACGAAAAGACAAAATGAATAGAAAGAGGGTACCAACATGTACCCCCATCAAAATACCAAGACAAACCCCGAGAATCGTCTCGAAAATACACGAGCTGGGACAGGCTACCGGGCACTCCAGTCGAACCTCCTGAAAAAAAAACAAGGAGCTAACAGGATGAGTTATAGAACTCAGCGAATATCTCATCATATATACAAGATATTCTAAGATAGCAACAGTGTAACGGACTATCGAAATAACACATGTATAAGCAGTGGAAAGTACAACTAAAAGAAGGAATAGGATGTATCATACCAATGTAGCAGAGTTGCCAAAACGGACATAAGGGTGTCCTGTAAGTGCATGTCAATCATATGCAACATCAAGTAAAAACAAGCGCAAGGAAGGGCAAAATAAACGAATACACAAGGTGCAATGACATGGTCACCCCTGCCGTCGGTCAGACATTGTTACCTATGTACGGGAGAAAGCTGAGCGGAGGCCACCCTCCGACGTAGGGCTGTGACTGCCGTCCATACTCTGCCATCACTACTACTGAGCGATCGAGTAGACGGAATGCTGCCGGTGTAACATGTAATGCCCGAAAATTCTCAAACCTAATTTCAGAAATATCCTAGAATTAATTCTGAATTTATGGATATTTTTATAGAATTTTTCCATGGACAAATAAGGCAAAAATGAATAAAAACAGAATGCGCAGTAAAAAATTTAAATGGGGTTTGAACCCAAGCCTATACCATGAGAAGAGAAAGACTTACCAAGTGGGCTAATTTGTTTTCTTTGAAATAAAATAGAGCGAAGGATAAATAAGGTAAAGTTAATATTTAACTTAGGGTTTATTGTATAACTTAATATAAATAAGGAATTAAAGAATTAAAGGAGGTGTTTTGAGGTTGCGTGAGCCCTAGGTGCGCTGACGCCCCCTCCTCTTCTCCTCTTCCTCTCTTGCGTCTCCTCCTCCTCTCCTCTTCTCTTGCCGCCCAAGACAAAGGGGAAGCAAAGAGAAGATCTCATGAGGCCCTATTTTCTACGAGAATTCTTGTAAACACGAGGAGAACGCCAAGGAGCAAGAAGAACGTCGAAGTTCGACGTTCCCTCGAGAATTTCAGATTTTATTCGTAAGGAAAACCTAGCGCAGGATGTAAGTATCCCTCACCTGCAGTATAAGTAGTTTCGGTTGATTTTTCATATGTCTTATTTCCTTGTATTTATGCTTTACAATTAGAAATCGTAAATTATGAACAAGCACGCACGTTAGGTGGTTGTTAAAATGTTCAGTTCAGTTAATGCTATAGAAAGCATTAAAGAATAGAAATTCTTGCTTCAATTTCTAATTGAGACCAAGGTCCAACGAGATGGGCTCCTAGTTGCCCCTAGGTTTAGATAACCTAGTAAAAGCAAGAATCAGAAAAGGAAAGAAAAGTATAAAGGACTATTTTATTTTCAGTTGGCATTGTACCGGACTTTGGTCCAGGGATAGGCTCCAAATTGCCTCTAGGTTTAGATAACCTAGTATGGGATGGGCTCCTAGTTGCCCCTAGGTTTAGATAACCTAGTAGAACCCTAATGGATTCGGGATTTACTACCTCGGGTTTATTAGGGATGCGCGCACAGTTGGTACATTGCCGGGCCCACAGCAGTTGATTATTACTTTCACCTACTATATGTATTTAGTTTTCAGAAATTCATATTAGCATGTGGTGAATTTAATAATTAGTTTTATGTTAGTTAGTTTTAGTTCCAGTTCAGATATGTATGTCATGCTATAACTTACTTTCTAGTTTTAGTTCAGTATGTGTCATGTCTCAGTTATATGCCATGACATTCTAAGATATGTATTTTAGCATGAGCCTAGCATGATTACTTATGGATATGAGCATGTATGTGCATAGCATGTTTTACAAAAGCATAATTCGAGTTTTCATAGTTTTGTGAGGCTAGATGGTACTTACTAAGCTTTATGCTTATTAGTTTGCATTTCCTTATACTGCAGATACAGGTAAAGGAAAGCACTAGTAGCGGAGGCGGCGGGCTTGATGCAAAGTGTGTGTGATGGTGGAGTTGGAATAAAAGTCTTCGGAACTTGCAAAGCATAGAAATAGTCTTTATTATGATTCTTTAGTTATTCCGCAATATATGATGTGAACCATGCATGAACTTAATTAGACATGTATTCGTGGTGCCTAGTATGCTTGAAGTAGTTTACTTACCTGACTTAATATTGGTTTTGTAAATGCTTGAATGTCATGAGTCATTTGCTTGTAATATGGTGATTTGGATCCATGCTTAAGCTTTAGGGGTAAGAACTTGATACTTATGATCTACATGCTAAATTCTCAGGATATGCTTGTTCTAAGATTAATGCACCATATAGAATGACATGTAGTAGCTAAGGATGCTTTTAGATATGGGAAATGAATAGTTACAATAAGAAGTTGATACAAACTTGACACATTCATGTTTATGCTTCTACATGTCGCTTTTATGATTTCTAAGTTGCTATTCCTGCTAGAAACCCTCTAAAAACATGTATCAAATGCCCTAGAATCATTGTAGACCTGTTAGGAAGCTTAGATATGAATTTATGGAGCATTTGGTACGGAATAGGTCGACTTTGGCACATTCTGAAACTCTGAAATCTGGGTTTTCAGAACTACCAGTCGACTGGGAAAACACCAGTCGACTGGTATCCGGCACAGAAACATTCGGTGGCCCGACCAGTCGACTGGTATATATCAGTCGACTGGTGCTGTGTTAAACAAAATTGGTGTAGAGCAGCTGGTTAGTGCTTTAGTCATGAAATGCAGAGGTTGGGGGATCGAATCCTGGCCAAGCTAATAAAATTAAAGTTTTTGTTTTATTTTGGCTGGTTAGTACTTTAAGCATGATTATGAATTGTTAGTTGAGTAAATAGCGAAATAAGAAATTTTAAATTCTCCCAGTTGGTTTAACATTATCAGAAATCATCAATTAGTCAGCCAGTTAGTAGTAGCGATCCGCCTTAAAGCCTAGTACCTGAAGGCGGGTCGTTACAGAGTGGTATCAGAGCAAGTTCCATCTTTCCTCCCCACACACATCAGCATCAGACCTGCAGCTTCCAAGTAAGAGTATCTCTCACATTACCATGTTTTCTTGCTTTCAGATTTATAGTATTTTCATGTTATTCATGCTATCTGTGTTCTAGTCAGTTTTGTTTACGGTTAACGGAAGCATGATTAATACTTTAGTTTATATCTGATAGCATGTTGTTAGAATTAAAATATGAACTGTATGTCCTCTGTTATTTAGATAATGGCTAGAGGACGCCCAACTAGAAGGGCACCAGCTATTGAGCCTCAATAGGAGGCAACTGACAAAGTGACTCCACCTAATCTCGTGGAGATAGTGGCTCAGCTCCAGAGACAGATAGCTGAGCAGCAGTAGGAGATAGCCACTTTAAGGGCTAATCAGCAGACCACACCTACTGCTACGCCAGGACCAAATGTGGAAACCACAATAGTGACAGAGGTTCCACCTAGAGCACCAATCCCACCAATAGCACCAGAAGCCCCAGCAATAGGGGCTAGAAGAGAAGCATATCTAGTTCAGTGGCAGAAACTCAAACCAGAGAACTTTTCAGGCATTAGTGAACCATGGGATGCACAAGCCTGGTTCAAAACCCTGGAGAGTACCATGGAGCTTCTGGACTGGCCAGAACATGAGAAAGTCAAGTGTGCCTCCTTCTGCCTAATAGGAGATGTTAGAATGTGGTGGGAAAGGGTGAAGGCCAAGCAAGACATAAATCAGATGACGCGGGCCAACTTCGAAGCTGAGTTCTTCAAAGAATTCTTTCATATGCGGGTTACTAACCGGCATTATGATGAATTCGCTGAATTTCGTCAAGGTAACCTATCAGTAGGGGAAGCCATGAAGAGATTCAACAGACTGGCTCGCCTGTGCCCTGAACTGGTCAGCACTAAATGAGAGCGAGTCAGGCTAATGCTCAAGATGCTAAGGCCAGAAATAGCATTAAATGTGGCCAGCGGCGTCCATAGGCCGCAAACCTCAGAAGAACTAGTTAGCAGTGCTCTGATCACCGAGCACTACCTGAACAGCATGCAACAGTAGAAGTCAGTCATGATAGAATGTAAAGGCCAGGGCAGTTCAGGAACTCAGAAACCCCAGGACGTTCACAGAGAAGTTAACTATACCTCCAAATGTACTCAGTGGCCAATTCTTAACCACCCTACCTTCAGGAGAGATTATGACATCCACGCACTGGCTCCGTGCAGTGCCAGTCAGTATAGCAAGCAGAGAGCTGTATGGTGATCTGATAGTACTAGATATGACAGATTATGATGTCATTTTTGGAATGGACTTCCTAATCAAGTATGGTGCCTCCATAGAATGCCGTAAAAGGAAAGTCATATTCCAACCTGAAGAAAGTGTGCAGTTTGAATACATCGGAGAACCCAAGAGAAAAGCCAAGACATTTCTCTCGGCTTTAAAAGCACAGAAACTGCTGGATTCAGGATGTACCGGATTTCTAGCACATGTAGTCAATACCAAACAAGAGAAGGACCAAAAGCTAGAAGAGGTCCCAGTGGTATGTGACTACCCAGCAGTCTTCCCTGACGAGTTACCAGGCTTAGTGCCAGACAGGGAGATAGAGTTTGAGATAGATCTCATTCCAGGTACCAATCCCATTTCAAAAGCACCATATCGTATGGCTCCAGCAGAATTAAGAGAACTTCAGGAGCAACTACAGGAGCTGCTCGACAAGGGCTTCATCCGCCCTAGTCATTCACCATGGGGAGCTCCAGTGTTGTTCGTGAAGAAGAAAGACGGGTCCATGCGCCTGTGTATAGATTACCGAGCTTTGAATCAAGTCACCATTAAGAACCGGTACCCTCTACCCAGGATCGATGATTTGTTCGATCAGCTAAAGGGATCCACAGTCTTCTCAAAGATAGATTTGAGATCCGGCTATCACCAGGTCAAAGTCAGAGAGGGTGATATTCCCAAGACAGCTTTGAGAATCAGATATGGGCACTACGAGTTTGTAGTCATGCCTTTTGGGGTCACAAATGCTCCAGCGACATTTATGGACCTCATGAACAGAGTATTCAGGGAGTACTTAGATAAGTTTATCATCGTCTTCATTGATGACATTCTTATCTACTCAGGAACTCAGGAGGAACATGCTGAGCATCTCAGGATAGTATTGCAGATCCTTCAGCAGAGCCAGCTGTATGCAAAATTCTCAAAATGTGAATTCTGGCTCGATCAGGTGTCTTTTCTAGGTCACATCATCTCCAAGGAAGGGGTGATGGTAGACCCCAGCAAAATAGAAGCAGTAAGTAACTGGATCAGACCGAAGAATGCCAGTGAGATCAGAAGTTTTCTGGGTCTAGCCGGTTACTACAGGAAGTTCGTAGAGAATTTCTCCAGAATAGCCTCCCCACTGACAGATCTTACCAGAATGAACAGAAAGTTTCAGTGGACAGAGGACTGCGAGAACAGTTTTACAGAATTAAAGAGAAGATTGACTAATGCTCCCATCCTGACTCTTCCAGAGACCACTGACAGCTTTGACATATATAGCAATGCGTCTAAATTAGGGCTTGGAGCAGTGCTGATGCAGAATGGCAAGGTTATTGCCTATGCCTCTAGACAACTCAAGGATTATGAGAAGAATTACCCTACCCATGACCTTGAGCTAGCTGCAGTAGTGTTCGCTCTCAAGATTTGGAGGCATTACTTATACGGAGCTCAGTGTAGGATTTTCATAGATCATCAGAGTCTAAAGTATTTCTTTACTCAGAAGGATCTGAACATGAGACAACGCAGGTGGCTTGAGCTAGTCAAGGATTATGACATCGACATCCTCTACTATCCAGGTAAAGCTAATAAGGTGGCAGAGGCACTTAGCAGAAAATCTAGTGCCACCCTACTAGCTTTGTCCACGATGTCACAGCCCCTTCGGAAAGAGTTATCAGAGTTCGGACTGGAAATTTTAGTTGGGCAGCTCTCCACTTTGACATTAGTGTCCACCCTGATTGAAGACATCCAGACAGCACATGATCAAGATCTTGACCTTCAAAAAATCAAGCAGGGGATAACAGAAGCCGAAAATGGAGAATTTCGCCTATCAGATAATGGGACATTGTACTACGGTGACCGCTTATGTGTTCCGAACCAAGAAGAACTCCGAAGGAAGATCCTAGAGGACGCACATAGATCTCCTTATGCAATGCATCCTGGTTCCACCAAAATGTACCAAGACCTCAGGGGACGTTTTTAGTGGCCTGGGATGAAGAGAGACATCGCCAGATATGTCAGTACCTGTCTGACATGCCAAAGAGTCAAGGCAGAACATCAGAGACCAGGTGGAGTTCTGCAGCCTATTCAGATTCCAGAATGGAAATGGGAAGATATTTCCATGGATTTTATAGTGGGACTACCCAGAACAACGAATGGATATGATGCAATCTGGGTAATAGTAGACAGATTGACTAAGTCTGCCCACTTCCTAGCTATCAGGATCTCCTATTCCATGGAACAGCTAGCTCAGTTATACCTCAAGGAGATCGTCAGACTACATGGGGTCCCTAGGACTATCATCTCAGATAGGGACAGTAGGTTCACTTCGCACTTCTGGGAGTGCGTACAGACAGCACTAGGCACCAAACTGAAGTTAGCACAGCTTTCCATCCTCAGACAGATGGTCAGACAGAGAGAGTTAATCAATACTAGAAGATATGCTCAGAGCTTGTGCTTTAGATTTCAAGGGCAGTTGGTGCAGATACTTGTGCTTAGCGGAATTCGCTTACAACAATAGTTATCAGGCCACTATCGGCATGGCACCCTATGAGGCTTTATATGGGCGGAGGTGTAGATCTCCTATCTGCTGGTACGAGGTGGTGAGAGCAAGAGTTAGGCCTACAGACAGATCTTATAGATGATACCACCGTAGCCATACAGCAGATCCGCCAGAGAATAGAAACAGCTCAAAGCCGCCAGAAGAGCTATGCTGATACACGGCGCAGACCATTAGAGTTTGAAGTTGGGGATTCAGTGTTCCTCAGAGTGGCTCCCATGAAGGGAGTAATGCGTTTTGGGAAGAAGGGCAAGCTAAGTCCCAGATATGTAGGACCATACCCCATCACTAGAAGAGTTGGCAAAGTAGCTTATGAGTTGGAGCTACCTCAGGAGATGTCAGCTATCCACAATGTATTTCATGTTTCCATGCTGAAGAAGCATATCCCAGATGCCACCCAGGTGATAGACCACAGACGGTACAAGTTCGCGAAGATCTCAGTTATGATAGTCGGCCTATTCAGATAATAGACCGAGCAGTTAAAAATTCGAAACAAGGAGGTACCATTAGTGAAAGTCATATGGCAAAATCACAGAGTAGAAGAGCAACATGGGAACCAGAGGACAGCATGAGGCAGAAATACCCAGAGTTGTTTTAAGTTCGAGGACGAACTTTTTATAAGTATGGGGATTGTAACGCCCAAAATTCTCAAACCTAATTTTAGAAATATCCTAGAATTAATTCTGAATTTATGGATATTTTTATAGAATTTTTCCATGGACAAATAAGGCAAAAATGAATAAAAACAGAATGCACAGTAAAAAGATTTAAATGAAGTTTGAACCCAAGACCTATACCATGAGAAGAGAAAGACTTACCAAGTGGCTAATCTGTTTTCGTTGAAATAGAATAGAGCGAAGGATAAATAAGGTAAAGTTAGTATTTAACTTAGGGTTTACTGTATAACTTAATATAAATAAGGAATTAAAGAATTAAAGGAGGTGTTTTGAGGTTGCGTGAGCCCTAGGTGCGCTGACGCCCCCTCCTCTTCTCCTCTTCCTCTCTTGCGTCTCCTCCTCCTCTCCTCTTCTCTTGCCGCCCAAGACAAAGGGGAAGCAAAGGGAAGGTCTCATGAGGCCCTATTCTCTACGAGAATTCTCGTAGACGCAAGGAGAACGCCAAGGAGCAAGAAGAACGTCGAAGTTCGACGTTCCCTCGGGAATTTCAGATTTTATTCGTAAGGAAAACCTAGCGCAGGATGTAAGTATCCCTCACCTGCAGTATAAGTAGTTTCGGTTGATTTTTCATATGTCATATTTCCTTGTATTTATGCTTTACGATTCGAAATCGTAAATTATGAACAAGCACGCACGTTAGGTGGTTGTTAAAATGTTCAGTTCAGTTAATGCTATAGAAAGCATTAAAGAATAGAAATCTTGCTTCAGTTCTATTGGGACCAAGGTCCAAGGGATGGGCTCCTAGTTGCCCCTAGGTTTAGATAACCTAGTAAAAAGCAAGAATCAGAAAAGGAAAGAAAAGTGTAAAGGACTATTTTATTTTCAGTTGGCATTGTACCGGACTTCGGTCCAGGGATAGACTCCAAGTTGCCTCTAGGTTTAGATAACCTAGTATGGGATGGGCTCCTAGTTGCCCCTAGTTTAGATAACCTAGTAGAACCCTAATGGATTCAGGATTTGCTACCTCGGGTTATTAGGGATGCGCGCACAGTTGGTACATTACCGGGCCCACAGCAGTTGATTATTACTTTCACCTACTATATGTATTTAGTTTTCAGAAATTCATATTAGCATGTGGTGAATTTAATAATTAGTTTTATGTTAGTTAGTTTCAGTTTCAGTTCAGATATGTATGCATGCTATAGCTATTTTCAGTTCAGTTCAGTATATGCATGTCTCAGTTATTTGCCATGACATTTTATGAATGTATTTTAGCATGAGCTAACATGATTATTTATGAACATGAGCATGTATTTGCATAGCATGTTTTAAAAGCATAATTCGAGATTTTATAGTTTTGTGAGGCTAGATGGTACTTACTAAGCTTTATGCTTATTAGTTTGCATTTCCTTATACTGCAGATACAGGTAAAGGAAAGCACTAGTAGCGGAGGCGGCGGGCTTGATGCAAAGTGTGTGTGATGGTGGAGTTGGAATAAAAGTCTTCGGAACTTGCAAAGCATAGAAAATAATCCTTTTTATGCTTCTTTAGTCATTCCGCAATATATTATGAGAACTATGTATGAACTTGTTTAGACTCTTTAATTGTGGTGCCTAGTGTACCTAAAGTGGTTTATTTACCTGATTTAATATTGTTTAGTGGATGTTGAATGATATGAGTTACTACTTGTAATATGGTGATTTAGATCCATGCTTAAGCTTTAGGGTAAGAACTTGATACTTTTGATCTACATGCTAAATACTTAAGATATGCTTGTTCTAAGATTAATGCACCATATAGAATGACATGTAGTAGCTAAGGATGCCTTTAGATAGGAATACTGAATAGTTTCAATAAGAAGTTGATACGAACTTGGCTCATTCATGTTATGCTTCTACATGTCATTTTTGTGATTTCTAAGTTGCTATACATGCTAGAAACCCTCCAAAAACATGTAATAAATGCCCTAGAATAGTTGTGGAACTTTATTTATGTCATTATGATTGTTAGATATGATTTTGGTACATTGTAGCTCAAGTTTGATAAGTTCTGGAAATCTGAAAGCTGGAATTTCAGAGCTACCAGTCGACTGGGAAAACACCAGTCGACTGGTGTCGGGCACAAAAACATTCTGTGGCTCGACCAGTTGACTGGCATATATAGCAGTCGACTGGTACTGTGTAAAACAAAGGTGGTGTAGAGCAGCTGGTTAGTGTTTTAGCCATGCAATGCAGAGGTTGGGGGATCAAATCCTGCCAAGCTAATAAAATTAAAGTTTTTGTTTTATTTTGGCTGGTTAGTACATTCAACATGATTATGAATTGTTAGTTCAGTAAATAGCGAAATAAGTTTTTTTTAAAAATTCCCCCAGTTGGTTTAGCATCGGGAAAACAATGATTAGTTAATCAGTCAGCCAGTTAGTAGTAGCGATCCACCTTAAAGCTTAGTACCAGAAGGCGGGTCGTTACAGAGTGGTATCAGAGCAAGTTCCATCTTTCCTCCCCACACACATCAGCATCAGACCTGCAGCTTCCAAGTAAGAGTATCTCTCACATTACCATATTTTCTTGCTTTCAGATTTATAGTATTTTCATGTTATTCATGCTATCTATGTTCTAGTCAGTTCTTGGTTACAGTTAACGGAAGCATGTTTAATACTTTAGTTTATATCTGATAGCATGTTTTTAGAATTAAAATATGAACTGTAGGACCCTCTTCTATTTTAGATAATGGCAAGAGGACGCTCAGCTAGAAGAGCACCAGTTACTGAGCCTCAGCAGGAGGCAGACCACTCAGTGCCTCCAGCGGACCTGACAGAGGTAGTAGCACAACTACAGAGACAAGTAGCGGAACAGCAGCAAGTAATTGCTGCTCTAACAGCTAATCAGCAGGCTACTCCCACTGTTACCCCAGAGCCCCAGGTGGAGACGCCGATAGTGACGGAGGTTCCACCTGTGGCGCCGGTCCCACCAGACATGCCAGTAGCCCCAGCAACAGGGGCAAAAAGGGAAGCTTATCTGATCCAGTGGCAGAAGATCAAGCCAGGGACCTTCTCAGGCACCAGTGAACCATGGGATGCCCAAGCTTGGTTCAAGACCCTGGAGAGTACCATGGAGCTCCTAGACTGGCCGGAGCATGAGAAAGTGAAGTGCGCCTCCTTCTGCCTAGCCGGAGACGCACGTATGTGGTGGGAGCGTATCAAGATAAAACGCCCAGTCAATCAGATGACCTGGGCTAGCTTTGAAGAAGAGTTCTTTGAAGAATTCTTCCACATGCGGGTCACAAACCGCCACTACGACGAGTTCACGGAATTTCGGCAGGGCAACCTATCAGTAGAGGAAGCCGTGAAGAGATTCAACAGGTTGGCGCGTCTGTGTCCCGAATTAGTCAGCACCGAACGAGAGCGAGTCAGGCTAATGCTCAAAATGCTAAGGCCAGAGATAGCACTGAACGTGGCCAGCGACATCCATAGGCCGCAAACCTCAGAAGAACTAGTGAGCAGTGCTCTGATCACCGAGCATTACCTGAACAGCATGCGGCAGCAGAAGACAGTCGTGACAGAGAATAAGGGCCAAGGCAGTAGCACAGGAACTCAGAAACCCCAGGGCTCCAACTCTAACTGGAAAGGAAAGAATCAAGGCAAAAGAAAGCAGTGGAACAATCCGAAAGGGGAGCCAGCCAACAAGCAAACCAAGTATCCCACCTGTTCCACGTGTGGTAGACAGCACTCAGGAGTCTGCCGCCTGGGCACACGAGGGTGCTACACCTGTGGTCAGGAAGGGCATATGGCCAAGCAATGCCCTAACAAGGCCAACTTACCTCCCCCACAGCCTATTCAGTATGGAGGTAAGCCGGCCCAGCTTCACCTGATGCAGACTGCACTAGAGGGTCCTCAGATCAGTCAAGGCAGATTAGAAGCTCCACCAGCTACTACCAATGCACGGGTTTTCTCACTGACCAGAGAGGATGTAGCCACCGCCTCTACAGTTGTTACAGGTCAGATTAGTATTTTAAACCTGCATGCATCTGTACTTTTCGATACTGGGGCAACCCATTCATATGTATCCAGGACATTCGCCGAAAAACTAGCAGTACCTCCAGATGTACTTAGTGGTCAGTTCCTGACTACTCTGCCCTCCGGAGACATCATGGCATCTACGCACTGGCTCCGTGCCATACCAGTCAGCATTTCAGACAGAGAGCTTTACTGTGATCTGGTAATACTGAATATGTCCGACTATGATGTCATTTTTGGGATGGACTTCCTGAGCAAATACGGCGCTTCCATAGAGTGCCGAAAAAGGAAAGTCGTATTCCAACCAGAGGCAGAAGAGCGGTTTGAATACATCGGAGAGCCCAAGAGAAAAGCCAAGAAATTTCTCTCAGCTTTAAAAGCACAGAAACTGCTGGATTCAGGATGTACCGGATTTCTAGCACATGTAGTCAATACCGAACAAGAGAAAGACCAAAAGCTAGAAGAGGTCCCAGTGGTATGTGACTACCCAGCAGTCTTCCCTGACGAGTTACCAGGCTTAGCGCCCGACAGGGAGATAGAGTTTGAGATAGATCTCATTCCAGGTACCAATCCCATTTCAAAAGCACCATACCGTATGGCTCCAGCAGAATTAAGAGAACTTCAGGAGCAACTACAGGAGCTGCTCGACAAGGGCTTCATACGCCCTAGTCATTCACCTTGGGGAGCTCCCGTGTTGTTCGTGAAGAAGAAAGACGGGTCCATGCGCCTGTGTATAGATTACCGAGCTTTGAATCAAGTCACCATCAAGAACCGATACCCTCTACCCAGGATTGATGATTTGTTCGATCAGCTAAAGGGATCCACAGTCTTCTCAAAGATAGATTTGAGATCCGGCTATCACCAGGTCAAAGTCAGAGAGGGTGATATTCCCAAGACAACTTTCAGAACCAGATATGGGCACTACGAGTTTGTAGTCATGCCTTTTGGGGTCACAAATGCTCCAGCGACATTTATGGACCTCATGAACAGAGTATTCAGGGAGTACTTAGATAAGTTTGTCATCGTCTTCATTGATGACATTCTTATCTACTCAGGAACTCAGGAGGAACATGCTGAACATCTCAGGACAGTATTGCAGATTCTTCAGCGGAGCCAGCTGTATGTAAAATTCTCAAAAAGTGAATTCTGGCTCGATCAGGTGTCTTTTCTAGGTCACATCATCTCCAAGGAAGGGGTGATGGTAGACCCCAGCAAAATAGAAGCAGTAAGTAACTGGATCAGACCGAAGAATGCCAGTGAGATCAGAAGTTTTCTGGGTCTAGCCGGTTACTACAGGAAGTTCGTAGAGAATTTCTCCAGAATAGCCTCCCCACTGACAGCTCTTACCAGAAAGAACAGAAAGTTTCAGTGGACAGAGGACTGCGAGAACAGTTTTACAGAATTAAAGAGAAGATTGACTAGTGCTCCCATCCTGACTCTTCCAGAGACCACTGACAGCTTTGACATATATAGCGATGCGTCTAAATTAGGACTTGGAGAAGTGCTGATGCAGAATAGCAAGGTTATTGCCTATACCTCTAGACAACTCAAGGATTATGAGAAGAATTACCCTACCCATGACCTTGAGCTAGCTGCAGTAGTGTTCGCTCTCAAGATTTGGAGGCATTACTTATACGGAGCTCAGTGTAGGATTTTCACAGATCATCAGAGTCTAAAGTATTTCTTTACTCAGAAGGATCTGAACATGAGACAACGCAGGTGGCTTGAGCTAGTCAAGGATTATGACATTGACATCCTCTACCATCCAGGTAAAGCTAATAAGGTGGCAGATGCACTTAGCAGAAAATCTAGTGCCACCCCACTAGCTTTGTCCACGATGTCACAGCCCCTTCGGAAAGAGTTATCAGAGTTCGGACTGGAAATTTTAGTTGGGCAGCTCTCCACTTTGACATTAGTGTCAACCCTGATTGAAGACATCCAGACAGCACAGGATCAAGATCCTGACCTTCAGAAAATCAAGCAGGGGATAGCAGAAGCCGAAAATGGAGAATTTCGCCTATCAGATAATGGGACACTGTACTACGGTGACCGCTTATGTGTTCCGAACCAAGAAGAGCTCTGAAGGAAGATCCTAGAGGACGCACATAGATCTCCTTATGCAATGCATCCTGGTTCCACCAAAATATACCAAGACCTCAGGGGACGTTTTTGGTGGTCTGGGATGAAGAGAGACATCGCCAGATATGTCAGTACCTGTCTGACATGCCAAAGAGTCAAGGCAGAACATCAGAGACCAGGTGGAGTTCTGCAGCCTATTCAGATTCCAGAATGGAAATGGGAAGATATTTCCATGGATTTTATAGTGGGACTACCCAGAACAACGAATAGATATGATGCAATCTGAGTAATAGTAGACAGATTGACTAAGTTTGCCCACTTCCTAGCTATCAGGATCTCCTATTCCATGGAACAGCTAGCTCAGTTATACCTCAAGGAGATCGTCAGACTACATGGAGTCCCTAGAACTATCATTTCAGATAGGGACAGTAGGTTCACTTCACACTTCTGGGAGTGCGTACAGACAGCACTAGGCACCAAACTGAAGTTTAGCACAGCTTTCCATCCTCAGACAGATGGTCAGATAGAGAGAGTTAATCAAGTACTAGAAGATATGCTCAGAGCTTGTGCTTTAGATTTCAAGGGCAGTTGGTGTAGATACCTGTGCTTAGCGGAATTCGCTTACAACAATAGTTATCAGGCCACTATCGGCATGACACCCTATGAGGCTTTATATGGGCGGAGGTGTAGATCTCCTATCTGCTGGTACGAGGGTGGTGAGAGGCAAGAGTTAGGCCTACAGACAGATCTTATAGATGATACCACCGTAGCCATACAGCAGATCCGCCAGAGAATAGAAACAGCACAGAGCCGCCAGAAGAGCTATGCCGATACAGGCGCAGACCATTAGAGTTTGAAGTTGGGGATACATTGTTCCTCAGAGTGGCTCCCATGAAGGGAGTAATGCGTTTTGGGAAGAAGGGCAAGCTAAGTCCCAGATATGTAGGACCATACCCCATCACTAGAAGAGTTGGCAAAGTAGCTTATGAGTTGGAGCTACCTCAGGAGATGTCAGCTATCCACAATGTATTTCATGTTTCCATGCTGAAGAAGCATACCCCAGATGCCACCCAGGTGATAGAGCCACAGACGGTACAAGTTCGCTAAGATCTCAGTTATGATAGTCGGCCTATTCAGATAATAGACCGAGCAGTTAAGAAATTGCGAAACAAGGAGGTATCATTAGTGAAAGTCATATGACAAAATCACAAAGTAGAGGAGGCAACATGGGAACTAGAGGACAGCATGAGGCAAAAATACCCAGAGTTGTTTTAAGTTCGAGGATGAACTTTTTATAAGGTATGGGGGATTGTAACGCCCGAAAATTCTCAAACCTAATTTTAGAAATATCCTAGAATTAATTCTGAATTTATGGATATTTTTATAGAATTTTTCCATGGACAAATAAGACAAAAATGAATAAAAATAGAATGCGCAGTAAAAAAATTTAAGTGGGGTTTGAACCCTGGACCTGTACCATGAGAAGAAAATAAACTTACCAAGTGGGCTAATCTGTTTTCATTAAAATAGAATAAAGGTAAGGATAAATAAGGTAAAGTTAGTTAAATTTTTCCGTAAGTATAAAAGGGGAACTTAGGGTTTTTATATTCATTCTTTCCTCACATGCATCTTCTCACCGCCGACTCTCTCTCTCCCTCTCGCGATTTTTCTTCCTCTCCTCCTCTTCTCTTGCCGCCCAAGACAAAGGGAAAGCGAAGGGAAGGTCCCAAGAGGCCCTATTCTCTACGAGAATTCTCGTAGACGCGAGGAGAACGCCAAGGAGCAAGAAGAACGTCGAAGTTCGATGTTCCCTCGGAGATTTCATATTATATTCTAAGAAAACCTAGCGCAGGATGTAAGTCCCCTCACCTGCAGTATAAGTAGTTTCGGTGAGTTGTCATATGCTTTATTTCCTTATATGTATGTTTTACGATTAGAAATCGTAAATTATGAACAAGCACGTTGTATTACCCTTCAGTTTTGGGTCAAGGAGCACGTGAGGTGTTTGTTAAATTTTCAGTTCAGTTAATGCTATAGAAAGCATTAGAGAATAGAAATTCTTGCTTCAGTTTATGATTGGGACCAAGGTCCAACGGGATGGGCTCCTAGTTGCCCCTAGGTTTAGATAACCTAGTAAAAGCAAGAATCAGAAGAGAAAAAGAAAAGTATAAAAGAACTATTTTATTTTCAGTTGGCATTGTACCGGACTTCGGTCCAGGGATAGGCTCCAAGTTGCCTCTAGGTTTAGATAACCTAGTATGGGATGGGCTCCTAGTTGCCCCTAGGTTTAGATAACCTAGTAGAACCCTAATGGATTCGGGATTTGCTACCTCGGGTTTATTAGGGATGCGCGCACAGTTGGTACATTGCCGGGCCCACAGCAGTTGATTATTACTTTCACCTACTATATGTATTTAGTTTTCAGAAATTCATTTTAGCATGTGGTGAATTTAATAATTAGTTTATGTTAGTTGGTTTCAGTTTCAGTTCAGATATGTATGTCATGCTATAGCGTAGTTTTCAGCTTCAGTTCAGAGTATGCCATGTCTCAGTTAGTTGCCATGACATTTTATGACATGTATTTTAGCATGAGCATAACATGATTGTTTATGAACATGAGCGTGTATTTGCATAGCATGTTTTGAAAAGCATAATCCGAGATTTTATAGTTTTGTGAGGCTAGATGGTACTTACTAAGCTTTATGCTTATTAGTTTGCATTTCCTTATACTGCAGATACAGGTAAAGGAAAGCACTAGTAGTGGAGGCGACGAGCTTGATGCAAAGTGTGTGTGATGGTGGAGTTGGAATAAAAGTCTTCGGAACTTGCAATGCATAGAAATAATCCTTTTTATGCTTCTTTAGTCATTCTGCAATATATTATGAGAACTATGTATGAACTTGTTTAGACTCTTTAATTGTGGTGCCTATTGTACCTAAAGTGGTTTATTTACCTGATTTAATATTTGTTTAGTGGATGTTGAATGATATGAGTTACTACTTGTAATATGGTGATTTAGATCCATGCTTAAGCTTTAGGGGTAAGAACTTAATACTTTTGATCCACATGCTAAATACTTAAGATATGCTTGTTCTAAGATCAATGCACCATATAGAATGACATGTAGTAGCTAAGGATGCCTTTAGATAGGAATACTGAATAGTTTCAATAAGAAGTTGATACGAACTTGGCACATTCATGTTATGCTTCTACATGTCGTTTTTGTGATTTCTAAGTTGCTATACATGCTAGAAACCCTCCAAAAACATGTAATAAATGCCCTAGAATAGTTGTGGAACTTTATTTATGTCATTATGATTGTTAGATATGATTTTGGTACATTGTAGCTCAAGTTTGATAAGTTCTGGAAATCTGAAAGCTGGAATTTCAGAGCTACCAGTCGACTGGGAAAACACCAGTCGACTGGTGTCGGGCACAGAAACATTCTGTGGCTCGACCAGTCGACTGACATATATAGCAGTCGACTGGTACTGTGTAAAACAAGGGTGGTGTAGAGCAGCTGGTTAGTGTTTTAGCCATGCAATGCAGAGGTTGGGGGATCAAATCCTGCCAAGCTAATAAAATTAAAGTTTTTGTTTTATTTTGGCTGGTTAGTACTTTCAACATGATTATGAATTGTTAGTTCAGTAAATAGCGAAATAAGTTTTTTTTTAAAATTCCCCCAGTTGGTTTAGCATCGGGAAAACAATGATTAGTTAATCAGTCAGCCAGTTAGTAGTAGCGATCCGCCTTAAAGCTTAGTACCAGAAGGCGGGTCGTTACATCCCCTTAGGTAATAGCTGGTGCCATAATGGACTGCCAATTGGAGTATCCCTATAATCATAACGACTTCGGTTACGTCCTCTCCTTCTCCTTGTTCTACAAGCTACTGGTTCAGAAAGAGGATCGACTACAGGATAGCTTGATTGAGCCTCCATGCCTTTTTTTCAATTATTGCAAGTAATTCTTTAACCCTTTTATTCAAAAACATGTTCTCCGCTGATAGCTCCTTGATTTGGTTGTCTTTTAGAATGCAGTCATCACGTTCCTTAGTACTTTGCCTTACAACTTTTGTGTAATCTCCTTGTGATGTCTCCATTGGGCGTGGAACATCATCACCGATATTAAGGTTCTCAAACAATATTTTTTCATTTAGGTTAGGAATTATTTCAACCATCACCTGTCAATTAACAAGTACACAAATGTTAACAACTCCATATCAAACTAACATAGGTCACAGTTTAGAATAATTACCTCAATAGATTGTTGACATATTCGACCTTGGCTTTCCGACTCAGCAGTCGATGTAACTAGAGAATTAGCATTCCCCGTTCCAAAGTCTTATCGGCAATGTGTCAACTAATCGCTCACATGAACGATCACGACAAACATAGATTGACTACCTGTCAATCCGACTAAAACCAAGTCTATGAGTACCAATCTATCCAATATAAATACACGATCCCACCAAGCTGGGATAATTTAACCAATCCTAACTTTAATAGTGAATACTAACAGTAGAATAGGTCCAGAAAGATATACCTCTTGTCGCCTGGAGATTTCCCATTGCCGCCAAGTCCCAAAGTCTAACCTTGTCGAAAAACGACTCCAAAAATCCAAAATGTACTCCGGTATATCATCAAACCCGAGCTCCGATACCTACCGAATCGGTATCAAATACAACTCCGAAAATCCACAAGTCCCTAAGGTATCTCGCAACCTGGGCTCTGATACCAAAATAAATTGTCACACCCCGAGACTCAGGAGCCGCTGTTCCAATATAAAATTGGACAACACCTTCCCTGTCCGGCGGATAATTTACACATACAAACAATACACGCAGATAATAATTCGGTCTCAGGCCTCAAAATCAAAATATAACATAACCATAATGCAAAGTAAATCATACCTGACTACGGACCGGTCCGACTTACAACAAGACAACAAATACATAGTCCATCAGAGGACTCAAAAATACAATACCAAGACAAATAAAATGCGATACAAGTTCCACGACATAAAACAAATCCAAACCAAATAGTACGATGTAAAGAAAACATGACTACGCGGAAGCACCCATCACTGGAGTCGTAGGGACCTGGGACTGGCAACTGGGGCTCCCCTGGAGACCATTCAACCTAGAAACAAAAATATGGGCAACGGTGGTGAGTCCAAATAAACTCAGCGGATACCAAAATAGATATGCACAGCAAGCTATAAATAACAATAAGATCACGCTGATACAATCTCGAGAGGTGATAAAACATAACTGAAACCTAAGAGTGAATACATACCAGAGTCCGTCTATCCTGCAGATAGGTGTAATCAATCCCCTATATAACCTCAAGAATAATACATAATCCAAATGGGTATGTCACCTGTAAGTGCATATCAAACATATACAACACTCAAACACAACAAGCATCAACAAGGGTGCAATGCATCCTATACACCTGATGCAATGATCTGTTCTGTACGCACCTTAGCCACCACCGGACCGGCGGTCGGGTGAACAGGAAACAGATAAGCCAACCTCTCATGGTTGCATAAAGAAGCCAAACACTTGTGGCCTACAACATATGAAGCCCAACACTCGTGGCTATGCAGATATGACGCCCAGCACTCGTGGCGATGCAAGTATGTAGCCCAGCACTCGTGGCTATGCAAATATGATGCTCAGCACTCGTGGCAATGCAAGTATGACGCCTAGTACTCGTGGCGATGCAAGTATGTAGCCCAGCACTCGTGGCTATGCAAGTATGATGCCCAGCACTCATGGCAATGCAAGTATGACGCCTAGCACTCGTGGCTATGCAGATATGATGCCCAGCACTCGTGGCAATGCAAGTATGACGCCTAGCACTCGTGGCGATGCAAGTATGTAGCCTAGCACTCGTGGCTATGCAAGTATGATGCCCAGCACTCGTGGCAATGCAAATATGACGCCTAGCACTCGTGGCGATGCAAATATGCAACCTCAAGCATGACTGGGGACGGGCTCAGACCTCAGGGGAGCCGATGGTCTCCATCATGATAATATCATCGTGCTAATAGCTCAATCAATACGAGAAACCTGACTGCGCGACGGGCTCAAACCCTAGGGGAGCCGATGATCGCCAGTATGCAATCATACAGAGCCTACAACTCAATATACAACATAGAGGGTAAAGTATGCTAACGACACCCTCCTCACTAATCAGATCCTCAACCATAGGCCGGTAGGAAAGGTATAGGTCTATCATATGTATCCAGATCTAACCATTCTACCCTAGGTATCCATGCAAGGTATATATAGGAATCAATCCACCTACAGATACAAAGTGACCTATTACTGTATCTAAACACATATGTACGCATGGCAAATATCGAGACTGTATAGAACTAGACAGAAGTCATCTAAAAGAGTAAGCAACAGATATCTGATCATAATACACAAAGGCAGGTATAGCGTATAAACCTACTGTTATTTATAACATACTATGCATAATAGTAAGACAGTATCTAAAAAGATAAGTCAGGGGTACCCACCTCAAAGTAGGAGTAGTCCGTATCAAATAAGAACCTTCCGTCCAGAAATTCAAAAACGATCAGTGTCCTGTACCAAAAGATATAGTTTAGTTATCGTACCAACTGATACTAACCAAACTAAGTACTCAATCGTATTAGGATTAACCCCACTATCTCAATTAGAATTTAATTCCATAAGGCTAAACCCAAACCTAACCACACCATGACCAATCCTTGGAACCTATCACAGAACATCCCATTTACCCAAGCTTCATCATATCCAAGTATCAACCCATAATTCTAATCAAGGTTAACATACATAAGAAACTTCAAATACTACCACTCATGGCATCACACAAAAACTACACACATCCAACACATGTAATTGTTAAATCGATACCAATGTTTACACAATATATATATATATATATCCCATAGCTCATTTAATTTCTGTTTTAAGCTGGGTATCAGTACAGTAACTCCAAGCCACCTTCCAACTGCAAATTTCCTATGGTAAGGATTGGAAAACACAATGACCTATTCAAAACACAAACCTATCTTCATCACAACCCAAATTCAACACATGGAACTCACGGTGAACCTATAATACCAACTCCAACACAGAAACAAACATCTACATGCTTTCCATATAGCTACCCAAATTCAATTCAGATTACATGATCAGAAACCCAAACCTAAATCTAATTCCAAACAGAAATCCAAGGATACTAATATCATCATCCATGAATCAATTACGGAAAACAACTACCCTTACCTTAATTCCACAGAGATCCAAGAATAAATCAAGTAGAATTTCAACCAAACACACGACGACAACCCCCAAGATCTCAATGTCATTAATATCAATCTAAATACTTGAAACCTTACCTGGAATGTACCCGCGAGGTCCACCATCTCAAATTTGGCTAGATCCAGTTAGAGATACCCCTTCCACATAGCCTTCACCCGTCGCCTGTAGTTATTCCGGTGACACCAATAGCCAAGATGCTCCGATCGGCTGAGCTCAAGGACGAAGATGACTCAATGGCTTCAATCGCAAGGTGAAGATAATGGAGGTGGTGCTCGGAGATCAGAGACGGCGAGCCCTTGGCGGAGATGGGGGAAATCGCGTGACTTGGCTGTGGCTAGGTCTCGCGACACCGAGAGGGAGCAGTTGGGCGTGGCTGCGGGTGAGTGAAGAGGAGAAGTGGTCGGCTGCGTTAGGGCTCGCGACACCGAGCTAAGAGAGAGAGGCTTTTATGTTTGATCATTTTGCACATTAGCCCCCCAAATTTAGCCTATCCAAATTCAGCCCTTGATTTTAAGTTTCTCCTTCATTTAGATTCTTATATACTATGGGTTTTTCTTTCATTCAAACCCCTGTTAAGTTTCAAAAACCCTAAACATCTCTAGCAAATCACCCCCTTAAAGTGTTAAATGTTTAACCAATTTATCCCCTTAAACTTCGTCTAAGAGCCCGAAAATCCTAAGACCTTTCCGAAAAAATTTCCGGAGCAGAATAAATATGTCGGATTTAACATTGATCTTCGTAATGTGTCGACTATGTAAAATTTAAAATGCTTCAAAAAAATTGTTAAAGTGACCTAACACACTGCACCAATGTAATTTTTGTCTAAATTCATCTGAAGCCTATAAGTTGTAAGTATTACAAATATATTAAGAACCAAACCCAAACATTTTCATATTTGACAAATCAATATAAAATTTTTTATGAACATGCATAGAAACAGTGTTGTTTTGACCTAATTCGCTCACTAATACACCTTGGTGGATAATGCTAAGGAAGAAGAGGTTGAAACACCCACAGGCCTTTTTTCCACCATTCTAAAAATAAAGCAGTGCAGAAACCCTAACTGAAGAGTGTCGATCAATGTGTACTTTCATGCAAACCCTTAAAGTCACCTGAGGGATACACGAACAGACTTGCCTAGGGTTTTGGTTGGAGAGAGGGATTGGGGGATGAGCTCGCGACTATAACATAGCTAGGACGCCCACAATGTTCTCCAACTTCGTCAATAAAAATTAGGTTGTTGCGCTAAGAGAGAGAGGAGAAAAAGTCGACTCCCTGGGGCATCCGAACCATAATATGTTATTTTAAATTGAAAAGTTTGAAAAAGTGGTTCAGATGTCTCGGAATTCTAAATTTGAGAAAGAGAATTGTTGGCGGGAGAGGTATAAGAGGAATAACACTAAATTTGATGCGCCCTTTGGTAAAAACAAAACCTCAGTACGCGTTTTGGTAATTACTAATTCTCACGTGCGTCGTTTAATAAAAAGCCGTTTTCCTTTCTACTTTGATATTCTTTTTCATTTTTTTTTCTCTCAAATTTTCTAACTCGGTTAGAATTTAATTTTTTTTTGTCTAAATTTTTTTTATATCCTTATTTTTCAACACAATCAACCAAATAGTCACTTTAATATGAATGGATGTAGTGAGAAAGTTTAATGATGCATTTGGAAAAAAATTGTGTATAGGCAGCTTCGAAACCAATGAGTTTCCATGAAGAAGGATGGGTTTATTATTTAAGAAGCTAATCCTACAAATAATTCACTTGATGCCTTTGATAAATGGTGGTAGAGAAAATTTAGAGTATTTTTTTTCTAATTTTATTTGAATAAAATTGTTTATTGGTTCATTGAATCTTAGAGTGATAATAATATACTTTATTATTGTAGGAAAATGGAGTGTGTCAAATTTAGAAATAATAATTTATCACTCGTGTGTTTCAATATGATAAATTATTTTATGATATTGTTGCAATGGGAAAAGGGCAAGGGCACCAAGCTAACAAATTGTGTATTGCGTTGATGACAATGAAGAGGTTATGGCGGAAAATGATGATTTTCCTGATTTTAAAGGGTATTGGAATCAATGATAGTGAATATAACGAGCATAGAGGAATAGAGAATGGCGTAAGCTTTGGAATCAAAGAAGCAAGTAATATGGGTAATGACATTATGTTTCCATCTTTGTCATCACTCAAGAGAAAATTTAACGGAGAAGATTGTAAAGAAAAGAAGAAAAATTGTAGAGCAATCTTACTAAAGGAAGATATTCACTCTTTTAGAGTATATGGAAAATAAGAGCACTGCAACCTCCACACCTTCGATAGAGAAAGACATTAAATATGCAATGATAATATTAAAGAATATTCCTAGAATAGAATATAAAATCGAGCTGCTTGTAACTGGTTGAGAAAAAAGAAATGCAGGTAATTTTTCTCAATCAATCTGATAATGATTGTCGTTTGGCATGACTAAAGTCAAATTAGGATATGAGAAAGAAAATTTAATGTTTTTGATTGTGGGTTGTACTCGTCATCCGAGGAATTCAGTAGTTGATGTTAATGATTTATTTTTCAATTTTATGACTTTATTAGTAGTTTTGCTATATCTTTAATCTTATTTTATTTATTGTTTATTATTGTTTGATAGATAAATGTGATACAATATTTTATCGAAGTTAATCAATGTTTTTTGTTTTGGTATCTTATAAACGTGTTTTTCCATGACTTCTATAGTTTAATGGAGCCTTGGGATGTTTGACACTGGACTTTAAATGATTCAAATACATTTTGTGAGGAGAAGCCAATTGAAGATGAAGATCGATTCCAAGACGATCTAGAATGGTTGATGATAGGGTTGAATAGTCTGTGGTAGATATGTGGGATAAAAAAAGTTTATGGTAAAATACAACGGGTCTTAGTGACTCCTTTTTCAGAGCCCTAAGGGGAGCCTCTAGGTCCCCCCCCCACGGCAGACAAGTCCTGGGGAGTCAACCAGAAGATCCCTCCCGGGAGGTAAGGTCCCGAGACCACCTCGGGGAAGCGGAGCCTGAGCTACTTTCGACATCAAATAACGGCTCTTCCCCTTCCTCGCGGATCTATGGATAAGCGTCCCCATTGGCACGGAGTCACCACGACCCTTAAATGTCGCAACGCGTCGAAATGTAATGACGACTTAGACCGTTTCAAAGGTTATCCATTAACCGCAGAAATAGAAGAAGGATGTGGCATAAATCGTGGGGATGTGACATGGCAGTAGAGGCCAGTATAAAAGGTACCTCAACCCCTCTGGTAAGGGGGATTAAGCATTCTTTACAACTCACACTCTCTTTTCTGTCTTACACTTTCTTTCCGTCGAGGTACTGACTTGAGCGTCGGAGTGGGTGATAACAACCATTTTGCTAATCAAATTAAGTACTCAAATCCATGTTTTCATCCCTTTTTATATGCTTAAGTTTGCATTTACATTAGGTTTCATAAATTATCTCTATTTTAGCTTTGGATGCAAATCTTTGTATATTTGAGATGTTTTGACATTAAATTTGAATCTAATTTTGTAGGCTTCGAATGATCATGGACCTAGATCAGATTGGATCAAACTTGAGTTCAGAATTGGCTTCAAGCAAGAGGATCAAGAGATGGATTAATGTGGGCCGTCCGATCAAGAAACGGGGAGATCTGAGCCATCTGTCAACTTCTAATCAATCCGAGCTCAAAATAGAGTTAATCAAGACCATAGATCAAGACCTGAAGTTTTGGTCCAAATCAGAAGTCATCCAGCCGTTGGATCAAGCTCAAGAGGAGTCTAAGCCATTCATTCAAAAGGAAGGGAGATCTGAGCCATCCGTTGCAGTTCTGATCGATCCGAGCTGAGGAGAAGCAGATCCTGACCATTGATGGAGATCTGGAAGGTTTGGACTCAATTCGAGGTGATCTGACCGTTGGATGGGGCAAGGATGATCACAGCCGTTCAAATTCAAATGGGATAAGTTAAATCAAAAATTTCTCCGCCCAGCTCAGTGTCGCGAATTCTGTTCCTGTTCTTTGTGTTCTTCTGTTTTCTTCTCCGATCGCGCGCGGCCAACATCAGATCCAATTTCTTTTCAAGTTCTCGAATCATCGGAATCGATTCTCCGTGAGGTTTGCAAACCAATTTTATCGCTGAGAGGAGCTCAGGTGAGGGTTTCGCCGGAGTTCTGCTTCTTCTGATCAATACCTGTTTGATCGCCGATCTTCATCAATCGGAGCATTAAGAGGGGTTCTCTGAAGAGTTCTGAGGGTTCCTGAGTCATCATCGCCACCCAACTTGTCAAGAAGGAGGAGATCGGAAGAAGATTCAGCCAGAACACCAATCTGAAGCTAAACTGCTCATGGAAGTCAATTTCTCTGCTGATTTGTCAAGCTAGAGGGTTTCTAGCTGGCTATTGTGTGACGGCAAGGGAAGACTTGGTGAAGAATTTGATCTGATGTTTAAATTCCTGAACATTTAGTTTCTGAATTGTCATTTCTTTCGCTGTTTTAGTTGTATCAGTCATTACAGTATCTGATCGGTCTGTCCGACCGATCAGGGTTGTATCTGATCGGTCTGTCGACCGATTAGGTAGGTATCTGATCGGTCTCTTGACCGATCAGGAAGTGTTTCAGCTCCATTTACATTCCAATCCTGTTTTCTTTAGTAAGATTTGTTTCAACTTCACATTTCTGCAATTTAGTTATAGATTTTATGAATTCCTGCATTTGATATTAGATTTTGAATTGCAATCCTATAGTTTTGCATTGAATTGCTTAGTTTTCAAATAGGTTAAGTTTAGTTCTTGTAAATTTCGAATTAGTTTCTGCCTTAGCTAAGTTCATTCTTCTTCATATTGTTATTTTATTCCTTATCGCAAAACAAACCCCCATCTTATTTGAAAACCCAATAGAAAACGACAAATTCAAGCTTGAGTTAAACATCCTTAACTAGTCCTTGGAAAAATACGACTTGAGGCCCCTATACTACATTTAGTTTTGTGAGCTAAGGGTTTTCAACTTATAAATTCAAATTTGAGGCTCATTCGTGACACTGATTGTGGGTCCATCAAATTTTTGGCGCAGTTGCTGGGGAATATACTAGTTGAGTTTGTTTAATTTGAGCTTGTGCTTAATTTTATATTTTCTGATACTATTTCATTTGCTTTATCTTTCGATATACATTTGCTGCCATTTTGTTTAGTTTATGTCCAGGACTGCAGGTGGTGATATTGTGGAGTTTGATCCTGAGATTGAGAGAACATTCAGAGCTAGAAAAAAAATCAAGGAAGAGTTTCAGAAGCTATTGAAAATATTCCTACTCATTCGGGATGGAGAGTTTCAGAGGACAATTTCAATCAACGAATGACCCATATTCATCTACTTACAATCCGGGATGGGGAGATTACCCTAATTTGAATTATGGTAATTCATTCTATCAACAAAACACTTCACAACGACCTCTACAACAACTTCAACAGCAAAATCAAAATTTTCAGCAGCCTTTTCAGAATTTTCAGCAACCCTATTCACAATTTCAGCAAGGTAATCAGCCTTTTCAACCATTCCAGCAACCTTATCAGCAATTTCAGCAAAGTAATCAACCATTTCAGCCTTCATTCCAACAAAATTAGCAAGGGTTTCAACCAATTAAGAATTTCCAGCAATCTATTCAACCTTCACAACCAATTCAGAGTTTATATCAGCAGCCTTCAAATCAGAATTCTCAGTTTTAGAGTCAACAATTTCTGCCCCAACAATTTCAGCCTTTCAATCAACAATTTAAGCCTCAAAACCAGAATTTTTAAAACAATAATTTCCAGCAACATCCACCTTGTTATCAAACCAATTTCCAGCAATTTCAACAGCCCAGTTACTCATTTAATCAGCCCCAACAACTTCATTTTCAGAACTCACAGCCTACTCATAATTTTCAGCAACCTAATGCTTCATTTTAAGGCCAACAAGAGTTCCATACCAATCAAGGAGACTTTGGGGACTCTAGTGAGTTTAATGCACAACAACAAAGGCTTGAGGAGATGATACAATAAATTTTACTACATTAACAAGGACAACAAAAGAATGATTCCACTCTTCAGAACATTGAAAGACACATTGGACAACTAGATAGTGAAATGAATCAAATACAAGCCCAAGGATCGAGTCAATTACCTTCACAAGCAACTCCTAATCCTAAGGGAAATGTTAGTGTAATAACTTTGAGGAGTGGGAGAGTAGCTTCAAGTCCAAATTCTCAAAAGGCTGATTTTTCTGAAGAAATTCCAGCAGCTTATTTTTCAACTCAGATCAGCCCCAAAATGGATTCTAAATCAGTTGAAAGTGACTCTAGTTCAAGCCTAAGGCCTTCTCCTATTGATCATGCAAATTTGGTGGAAGAACAAGAAGAAATCAATGAGAAAAGTGTACCTACAGCAGCTACTCCACTTGAAATTCCTGCTCAAGATTCACTTCCAAAAGTTTCGGCTCAAGAGGAGGAACCGAGAGTCCCTTTACCCTTTCCACAACACCCCAAAGAGGATCATTCTATCATGAGTATGGATACTTTAGATGAGTTAGTTGATGCAGATTTATTTGCTGATAGAGTTTCATTTGGTATTCATAGAGGATATTTTAGCTCAGATGAGGCTGAGGATGCATTAGCTATAGAGGCTGAAGATTTGAAGATTGTATCTGATTCACTCGCAGTTGGAGATGATTCTTTAGGTGTAAGGGATTGCACTGAGCCCCAGGGATCACCTATATTGATTGACATATCAGGAGAATCAGAGGATATGTATGAAAGTGTAGGGACTTGCATGGTGGGAGCAAGGACCCAAGAATCACCTCTTTTAGTTATATGTCCACCAGAACTGAGCCTGAGGTGGAGCCTTTACCTGACCAGGAGGAGACCATAGTTACATCCACTCTTGTAGAACCTTCAGGTATTTTTCAGCACGACAAGGTAAGTATTTCTCCTAATTTTTTAGGAAAACTCATAGAGGTACGTAAGGTTGATTTTATTGGATGTGATGCATTTCTTGATACATTCTATGTAGAGACTGATTGTATTTCATTTCTTTCTTACCCTGCATGCGTGCAGGAGGTATTTCCTTTTCATGGTTTTGCAGGGTGCCGTAGGCTTCTTGAGTGGGTGCTCCAACTAAATAGCCTCCAACCTCCCGGAAGGACTTCCAAAGAGCATATAGTGGGAGGAGTTGAGTTTACTTTGACTCGTAGCTATTCACCCCAAGACTAGATTTTGCACCTTAATCGTCTCCGACCACCGGGACATACTTATGCGAAGTTGATGAGGGGAGCAGTGTACTATGATATTGATCACGTGAGGATAGCTCTCTTGACCACCCAAACTACCCCACTACCGAGATGGATGCTCCGTGCTATCTACCCAACATAAAGGGGAGTTTATTTTTTCTTACGCTTTTATTTCATTGTATATACCATTTTTATGTTTTCTAGTAGTAAATTTTTCTTTTACAATGAGTTCTTGCTAATAAATGCTTAGGTAGTGTAGAATGAATAAAGAGTCATTGTAGATATCATTTTATCCTTTTTGGTACCTTGTTTCTTGTATGATTTAGAATAAATGTATCCTTCTAGATTTTCTTTATATCATTTTAGAATTCCTTGAAAGTGAGTTAAATTTGGTTGTTAAAACTTAGGATTTGAGCCAATGGATGAAAATTCTTGGATACTTGAGTACTACTTAGTTATGGACTCTAGATTGATGACTTGAGATGAATTTTTTTTTACCTAGTGAGGATTGACCTTATTTTTGAGATACACACATGTAATTGTACTCTAGAACTTACTTAGGTTCTTTCAAAACTATATTTCTATGATTGGACTACATTTATAGAGGTGAATCACTTTGTTTCCTTTTTCATATCAATTTTTGGCAAATTCCTTGTTGATACACTCTTTATTCTTTTTCTTTTCCCTATTTTTCTGTTCGTAACCATATTTTTCATGGACTTGGGTGCTTGGATTGTTTCTTGATGTTACTTTGCCCGAGACGGACAAAAGCTTAAGTGTGGGGGAGGATCAAGCATTGAATCAAATATTGAGGATAATGGAAGCATTTGGCAACCAATAAGCGAAAGTGTGCCAACTTGAAGGAGTTGTGTATCAAGAGTGAGTTGCAAGAGAAGGGAAGTGAAGGTTTATTCTCACTGCCATAGAAGAAAAGAAAAAGAAGAAAAATCTGTGCTCAAGATGAAGTATTAAGTGGAAAAGAAATTGGAATAGAGATCAATTTAAGAAATGGGAGTGGTATATCAAGAGTGAGTTGCAAACACATCCATCAGCTTAGTTGCAAAGAAAAAAAAAGGAACGTGAGTTGTGATCTGAAGAGCAAAGAAAAAAAAAGTTAGAAAGTGAAAATACATCCTTCAAAGTTCAAGTTATGGATAGAAAACAAGTTAAAAAGTTCCATTGAACCAAGTATCTGTTAGGGGTTGCAAGGGTGCAAACTTAGTCCCACATTGAGAAACACATGAGAGAATCATTGGTTTATAAGGAATATGATATCTCCATTGGCATGAGGCCTTTTGGGAGAGCCCAAGAGCAAAACCATGAGGGCTTAGGCCCAAAGTGGACAATATCATGCCATTGTGGAGATATCCTAATTCCTTTTGGTCCTAACAAATGGTATCAGAGCAAGGTTGCTCATCCAGATATATCATGCCATTGTGGAGGTATTCTAATTCCTTTTGGTCCTAACAAATGGTATTAGAGCAAGGTTGCTCATCCAGATCTAACCATGTGCATTAAGCCTTAAATAAAGGATATGTGGGCTCCCGTGTCTTGATCAAAGAGGACCAGTTATAGCTGCGGCTAAGTGGTGAAGTCCTAGTAGGTCAGGTGGACCGAGGGCCAGAAAGTCCTGGTGGATCAGACATTAAAAAATGGAAAGAGTTTCCGTTTGTGGTGGGGGCATGTGGTCCTTTGTTTGAGGGGGGATTGTTAGGGGTTGCAAGGGTGCAAACTTAGTCCCACATTGAGAAACACATGGGAGGATCATTGGTTTATAAGGAATATGGTATCTCCATTGGCATGAGGCCTTTTGGGGAGAGCCCAAGAGCAAAACCATGAGGGCTTAGGCCCAAAGTGGATAATATCATGCCATTGTGGAGGTATCCTAATTCCTTTTGGTCCTAACAATATCAAGTAGTGAACAAAGGATGATAACATTCATTTGAAACAAGTTGAAAAGTTCTAAAATTGCTGAACATTTCAGATTCCATGAGTTGGAGCTAGCCATTGTAAGAAAAAAAGGAGAAACTTGGCTGCAGAAACAGAACAACAGGAAAAAAAGAGAAAAAAAAAGCATGAAGTATCAGGAGTTGGATGAGTTTTCTGAATTGGAAGAAGTGAACAAGGAGTTAGTTGAATTCAAGAGTGAGTTATTGATTGAAAGATTGAAATCTCGGTAGAAGACAGTTTAAGAATTCAGCTCAGTTTCAGATACTGATTAGACCTTGATCGGTCTCCAGACTGATCAGGAAGTGTCTGATCGGTCAAACAGATCGATCAGATGAAGTCCAGTCAGATCAGAAGACTACCAATCCGATCAGGAAAGCCTGATCGGTCTCTTGATCGATCAGAAGAGGTTGGCACACACAACAACTTAGCACACTAGATTTAGTGAGGTTCTCGTCCAATTCAGAGTTACTGTTTGATCCTTGCTCACCTTGGCTCTGATATCTGTAGGATAATTCAAAAAGAGAGGGCAAAGTTCATTAGGTTACATTCTTGAGTATCCAAGTCTTCCACTTTCTTAAAATTTTCATCTACTATATTTCTATTTCATTTTATCATTTCATATTTCCTAACTTTGTCAAATAAGCCTTTGTAGGTGTGGATTCAATTCAAGAATGATGGTGGAGAGTAGAGCATAAGCAAGCTTATGGTAGTGCAAGAACCATGATTGTGTTTGAGTGAGCTCTACTTTCATCAAAAATGTAGAACTTAGGAAGAGAGCCACTTAAAATTTCCTTGAGAGGATTTGTGTGTTTAATTCATCTCAATTAGTCATGAAGGATGAAGTATACTTTGTTGTTGACTAAGGACAAGTTTCTAGTCTATTGAGTTTAGATTTTTGAGAATTGACAACCCTAGGTAATTTCCTTTCAATTGCTTCTAACTATGATTGAGAATAATCTAGGGGGGTACATGATTAGTTTACTAGTTAGCTTGTGCGAGACGCCCAAGAGCAAGTGTGGGGGAGTTGATAATTACCATTTTGCTAATCAAATTAGGCTCTCAAATTCATGTTTTGATCCCTTTTTATATGCTTAAGTTTGCATTTACATTAGGTTCATGAATTATCTCTATTTTAGCTTTGGATGCAAATCTTTGTATATTTGAGATGTTTTGACATTAAATTTGAATCTAATTTTGTAGGCTTCGAATGATCATGGACCTAGATCAGATTGGATCAAACTTGAGTTCAGAATTGGCTTCAAGCAAGAGGATCAAGAGATGGATTAATGTGGGTCGTCCGATCAAGAAACGGGGAGATCTGAGCCATCTGTCAACTTTTGATCAATCCGAGCTCAAGATAGAGTTAATCAAAACCATAGATCAAGATCTGATGTTTTGGTCCAAATCAGAAGTCATCCAGCCATTGGATCAAGCTCAAGAGGAGTCTAAGCCATTCATTCAAAAGGAAGGGAGATCTGAGCCATCCGTTGCAGATCTGATCAATCCGAGCTGAGGAGAAGCAGATCCTGACCATTGATGGAGATCTGGAAGGTTTGGACTCAATCCGAGGTGATCTGACCGTTGGATGGGGCAAGGATGATCACAACCATTCAAATTCAAATGGGATAAGTTAAATCAAAAATTTCTCCGCCCAGCTCAGTGTCGCGAATTCTATTCCTGTTCTTCGTGTTCTTCTGTTTTCTTCTCCAATCGCGCGCGGCCAACATCAGATCCAGTTTCTTTTCAAGTTCTCGAATCATCAGAATCGATTCTCCGTGAGGTTTGAAAACCAATTTTGTCGCTGAGAGGAGCTCAGGTGAGGGTTTCGCCGGAGTTCTGCTTCTTCTGATCAATACCTGTTTGATCGCCGATCTTCATCAATCGGAGCATTCAGAGGGGTTCTCTGAAGAGTTTTGAGGGTTCCTGAGTCATCATCGCCACCCAACTTGTCAAGGAGGAGATCGGAAGAAGATTTAGCCAGAACACCAATTTGAAGCTAAACTGCTCACGGAAGTCAATTTCTCTATTGATTTGTCGAGCTAGAGGGTTTCTAGCTGGCTCTTGTGTGACGGCAAGGGAAGACTTGGTGAAGAATTTGATCTGATGTTTAAATTCCTGAACACTTAGTTTCTGAATTGTCATTTCTTTCGCTGTTTCAGTTGTATCAGTTTCTTTACAGTATCTGATCGGCCTGTCCGACCGATCAGGGTTGTATCTGATCGGTCTGTCGACCGATTAGGTAGGTATCTGATCGGTCTCTTGACCGATCAGGAAGTGTTTCAGCTCCATTTACGTTCCAATCCTGTTTTCTTTAGTAAGATTTGTTTCAACTTCACATTTCTGCAATTTAGTTATAGATTTTATGAATTCCTGCATTTGATATTAGATTTTGAATTGCAATCCTATAGTTTTGCATTGAATTGCTTAGTTTTCAAATAGGTTAAGTTTAGTTCTTGCAAATTTCGAATTAGTTTCTGCTTTAGCTAAGTTCATTTTGCTTCATATTGTTATTTCATTCCTTATCGCAAAACAAACCCCCATCTTATTTGAAAACCCAATAGAAAACGACAAATTCAAGCTTGAGTTAAACATCCTTAACTAGTCTTGGAAAAATACGACTTGAGACCCCTATACTACATTTAGTTTTGTGAGCTAAGGATTTTCAACTTATAAATCTAAATTTGAGGCTCATCGTGACACTTGATTGTGGGTCCATTAGTGGGCTCCACCGGATAACCTCCGGTGTGCTCCCCTAACGCTCGTGTTGATCTCGCAGGGCGCAGAGTTCCTCCCCTCCGGTCTGCTTCCATGTGGGCCGAACCTGGGTGCCTGGCCATTGTCGTCAACTCCTTACGGAACAAATTTGGCGCCGTCTGTGGGAACTCAGCAAAGCACCTGAAGGAGCACTGATGGCATGACCAGAAGGACAACCCATTGTCCTTACTAAGGAGGAACTCGATCGCTTGGTGGCTAATGTCGTTAAAGAAGCGCTCGAGCAACACCAAGTCGAACAAGCGACCTCGCAACAAGGGGCTCTTGCGCGAGAGGAGATCCCCAAAGTCTCTATCTCGCACTCGCGGAGATCCATCACACTAGTGGGCCGACGAGACGGAGAAATCCCGGGTCCCCGAAGAGACTCCCCTGGAGATATCGAGAAGGTCTACTCTGTAGCTTCCAGCACTCAGAGGCATGAGGAAGGACAAGGGAGAAGAGAGGAACCTAATACCTCTCACAAAATTCCCTCTACGCCCTTCTCATCAGAGATTGTTGAAGACCCCATGCCGAAACAATTCCGTGGGCCGGGATCCCCGAGTATGATGGGAAAACGGACCTGGAGGATCACGTCTGTAAGTTCGAGAACATGCACTCTTGCACCAATACACTGACGGTGTAAATTGCCGGGTGTTCTTGAATACCCTGTCTGGAGCAACCCAACGGTGGTTCCAAAGGCTACCCCTAGGTTCCATCAACTCCTTCGCAGAGTTTAGAACCATCTTCCTCCACCACTTTGCCAGTAGCCGTTGTTATCAGAAGACGACCCTCAATCTGTTTGCCCTCAAGCAGAAGCCGAAGGAGCCGCTTAAGGAGTACATCCAACGGTTCAATAGGGTGGCCCAAGACGTGCCCGTCGCCACGTCTGAGTTACTTGTCAGTGCCTGCACCCAAGGACTTGTGGAGGGGGACTTTTTCTGATCTTTGGTAAAGAAGCCTCCCGCCAGTTTCGACGACCTATTGGGGTGTTCTGTCAAACACATTAATGTGGAGGAGGTACAGTAAGCCCGTTGCAAGGAACCATCCGGAGTCCTTCCTCCGGCCGCTCCCCGGCCTAAAAGAAGGGAGCCTCCGGCTCCAACCTGGGGAAAGGACCTTTATCTCGGGAAGGATCAATGGGCCGGGAGACGCAGGCTGGTTGAGACCGTGGACACCGAGCAGCCAAAGTCCGGACAGAAGTACTGCGGGTTTCACGGCAGTACTACACACTCCACTGAGGAGTGTCACACGTTGAAGAAGAAATTTGGTGAGGAGGTAAACACTAAAACTCGAAGAAAGTGGAATAAATCAGGTTATCGTCGAAGGTCCCCACGGCGAAGCTTCTCCCCTCGACGACAACAGGCGGGAGAAAATGAGGCTCGACCTCGGTCTCGATCACGATCGTGAGGAAGGAGTCGGGGACCCGCTCCCCGAAGATCCCTCTCCTTAGAAAGAGATCCTAAAAAGGGCAAGGCCCCTATGCACGACCCGCCCTCCAGGCACGTGGGAGTCATCTTCGGAGGACCTACTGGAGGGGACTCCAACCGGGCAAGGAAGTCTCATACCCGGCGACTAGAAAATTACTCCATTGGGACTAGCCAGAGTCAGGGGCCCGACCCTACAATATCCTTTGGACTAGCCGACCTTGAAGAAGTGGAAGCTCCCCATGAAGATGCCTTAGTGATCGTAGCTCATATTGCTAACTACGAGGTTAAGCGCATCTTCGTGGACACGGGGAGTTCCATGAACATCCTGTACAAGGCGGCTTTGGACCAGATGCAATCAATGAAGATGAACTGCTCCCGGTGTCAACCCCACTGTTCGGATTCATCGAGTATCGGGTACAGCTGGTAGAGCAAATCACTCTATCACTCTCCTTGGGCAGCGACAGGCTTGAAAGGACTAGGAGGACTCCCTTCTTGATCATGGACGCTCTCTCTTCCTACAACACTATCCTGGGTCGCCCAGCGCTCTGCGTTTTCAGGCGGTTGTCTCTGTCTACCACCAGAAGATAAAATTCCCCGTAGGTGATCAAGTGGTCGAAGTCAAAGGAGACCAGTTGGTATCTCGACGGTGCTATAGTGGGGAAGTCAGAACAGAGTCGTAGAAGAACCCAAGAGGTCTCGAAGACTAGCTAAAGGAGACGGTCATGCACAGAGAGGGGGACAAAAGGCTCGAGAGGCCAGAGCAGGCCAACCATCTCCGACCCTTCGGGTCCCGGTAAGATTTGCATTGCATATTGTGTACCCACCTGTGTCTTTTTTGCTGCCTTGCAGCGAATTCGAATAATAGAGGAAGGAGCCTTCTCCAAGCTACTAATATACTACACAAGGATAAAAACCCTAATACCTCATGGTGCTGCGGATGCCTGAGGTACTTAGGCTTGGTCTGGGTTGCTGCACCCGACCAAGTACTTAAAACCCTAATACCTCGTGGTGTTGCGGATGCTCGGGGTACTTAGGCTTGGTCTGGGTTGCTACAGACTCCCAACCAAGGACTCAAAACCCTAATACCTAGTGGTGATGCGGATGCCCAGGGTACTTAGGCTTGGTTTGGGTTGTTGCACCCGATCAAGTACTCAAAATCCTAATACCTCGTGGTGCTGCGGATGCCCGGGGGTACTTAGGCTTGGTCTGGGATGCTACGGACTCTCAACCAAGTGTTGATGCAGTCTGGCCCGATTATTATTTTGGTGTTGACAACGATTTAAGTTTTGGTTGAATGAATTCGGATTATGTCCAGGTGGATCGGGAGATCGCACACTGGGATGGGAAAAGACCTAGTGGGACTAGGCACACCTAGTGGGACTAGGTGAAACCCTGGTGAGTGAAGTCAGGTCATAGCTTGGGAAGCTAGGTTGGATGAAATCCTGGTGAGTGAAGCCAGGTCCTAGCTTGGGAAGCTAGGTCGAATGAAGTCCTGGTGAGTGAAGCTGGGCACGGAGTCTTGGTCCGGGGGACTGAGCACGAGTCAGAGAAGGCTAGGAGGCCCGTTCTCTTGACTTAGAGTGGTATTGACCTTGGCTGGATCGGTCTGGTGACCGATCAGGGAAGTTGGCACAAACTTCCTTCGTGGATCGGTCTGGTGAACGATCCAGTGATGTCTGATCGGTCTGGTGACCGATTAGGGAGCATACAGAGACTTTGGTTGTCTTCTGTTCAGCTCCAGATCGGTCTGGTGACCGATCAAGGAGAGAACAGAAGCTTTTCTGTTCGGCTCCTGATCGGGCTGGTGACCGATCAGGGAGACCTTCAGATCGTTCTAGTGAACGATCAATTATCACGAGCTTCTCATTATAACTGATCAGGCTGGAGCCTGATCGGTTACCAGACCGATTAGGACCCACTATGATCAGTCCGGTGACCGATCAAGAGGGTTGGCCTGTGAAGCAGGAAAAATCCTCAGAGAAGGGGTGGATTGGTCTGGTGACCGATCCACGACTTGTGATCGATCTGGTGATCGATCACTAGAAAGTCGCGATTTTGGGTTTCTCACTGGGGACCGATCAGGCTGGAGCCTGATCGGACTGAGCCTATCCTGATCGGTCTGGTGATCGATCAGGGTTCACTCTGATCGGTCTGGTGACCGATCAGTAGCTGACAGCTTTAATTCAAATCCGCTGTCAGACGTTTGATTGCGTTCTGATTTCCTACTGTTCTCTGCTCTGATTCTTCTGATACTTGATCTTCTGTTGATTTGGTGTGCTAATCATCTGCTAAGTGTGCAGATAACTCAGGGATCATCCAAGGAGGGTCAACTAGAGTCTTTTGCTACTTCAGGTTTGATAGTTTTCCTTCTCAGGTTTCAACGGACGACTGCGCCACTGAGATGCTGACTGGGGCTCGGTTGAGGGGAGCTCAGGGAGTCCAGGAGAGGTCAGAGTAGCTGGGCAGTTGCAGTTGAGCAGCTGGGAGCTGCAGAGGGGTGGCTGTGACCTGGCGATCAGTGGGCAGAGGCTTAAAAGCTTGGTGGCGAAGAAGTCTCAGCAACAATTTTTTGGAGAACTTTTGATCCATCTCTTTGAGTAAGCAACTGTGAATCACTTGAGCGACAACTTTGATCATACTCTTGAGCACTTGGAAGAGGCAGAGAGCTTGGTGAGTCCATCAGCAAGAAGACATGAAGAGCAGGGAGTTCTTGCTTGAGATCTGTGCTGAGTGGAGCTCGGTGGAGAGTTCTCTTGTGTTCCTTTTGTTCTACGTGCTCTGTAAGTCTTCTCGTGTTTCTCTGTACTTATTTTCTTCATTCTAATTGAAACGCCGTGGAGAGGTTACTCCACCGAGAAGGAGGTTCCATTCTATCCGGATTTTCCGGGGCTTGATCTACCGACGATCAAGGGATTGCCCACCTTACGGGCACGCCAAGGAGTAGGGGCAAGTTATCCCCGAACCTTGTAAATCCTCTTTGTTAGCGTCTTGAGCTTGTGCTTAGTTTAGGGTTTTAGTTTCTGCAACTTTGTTTCTCTGTTTTGTATTGCTTTCGCTGTTGCTGCTAACCCTTGAAGTGCATAACCTTTTAAAAGAGTGAGAAATTTGTGTCTGGCTACATTCACCCCCCTCTCTAGCCATCCAAGCACCAACACCAAGGACAAAAACCCTAATACCTCGTGGTGCTGTAGATGCCCGGGGTACTTAGGCTTGGTCTGGGTTGCTGCACCCGCCCAAGTACTCAAAACCCTAATACCTCGTGGTGCTGCGGATGCCCGGGGTACTTAGGCTTGGTCTGTGTAGCTACGGACTCCCAACCAAGGACAAAAACCCTAATGTCTCGCGAGGCCGCTGATGCCCGAGGTACTTAGACTTGGTCTGGGTTACTGCACTCGCCCAAGTACTCAATACCCTAATACCTCATAGTGCTGCGGATGTCCGGGGTACTTAGGCTTGGTCTAGGTTGCTACAGACTCCCAACCAAGGACTCAAAACCCTAATACCTCATGGTGCTGCGGATGCCCGGGGTACTTAGGCTTGGTCTGGGTAGCTATGGACTCCCAACTAAGGACAAAAACCCTAATGCCTCGCGAGGCCACGGATGCCCGAGGTACTTAGGCTTGGTCTGGGTCGCTGCACCCGACCAAGAACTCAAAGCCCTAATACCTCGTGGTGCTGCGAATGTTTGATGTGCTTAGGCTTGGTCTGGGCTGCTACACATGACCAAGTAATCAAAAACCAGGAAGCCTTGCGATCTATCGAGTGCCCGGGACACATAGGCGCTACAGAAGCAAAGATGATGACATACCTGACTAAAAAGGAAAAACAAGTGGGACATCAAAATACTAACGCAATACGGGTGTACACGTACACGAGGTAACAAAAAGTTTGTTTTATTTATATGAGAAATACATGAAGTCCAAATATCAAGATACAATCAGAATAGCTAGTGTTCCAGAAGAAGTCGACGACGATGACCAGACACTGAAGTTCTGCTCACGTGGAAGCTGACCGGAGGGGAGGAACTCTACTCCCTACGAGATCAACATGAGCGTTAGGGGAACACGCTGGAGGTTGTCCGGTGGAGTCCAGTCCGACGCTCAAGTCAGTACCTCGACGGAAAGAAAGTGTAAGCCAGAAAAGAGAGTGTGAGTTGTAGAAAATGCTTAACCCCCCTTACTAGAGGGGTTGGGGTACCTTTTATACTGGCCTCTACTGCCTTGCCACGTTCCCACGATTTATGCCACATCCTCCTATTTTGGCGGTTACTGGATAGCCTTTGAAATGGTCTAAGCCGCCATTACATTTCGAGCCGTTGCGACATTTAAGGGTCGTGGTGACTCCGTGCCAGCGGGGATGCTTATCCATAGATCCGCGAGAGAGGGGAAGAGTCGTTATTTGATGTCGAAGGTAGCTCGGGCTCCGCTTCCCCGAGGTGGTCTCGAGGTCTTCTAGCTCGGGTGATCGCGGGCGTTATAGCTTCCGAGGTGGTCTCGGGACCCTACCGCTGGGGGTGATCCCGGGAGGGATCTTCTGGTTGACTCCCCAGGACTTGTCTCCCGAGGGGGGGGGGGGCCTAGAGGCTCCCCTTCCCAAGAGTGTCTCGTGGGCTCTGAAAAAGGAGTCACTAAGACCTATTGTATTTTGCCACAAAGCTTCTTCATCCCACGTGCCTGCCACGGGCTATTCAACCCTATCACAAGTCCCTCCCCTCAAGTTTGATTGAAGGAAGTGTGGCTGATTGATCAGACCAGTGTGATGATGAAGAAGCTGAGTTCCTGCGGGTCCTCGCACTTGTTACTGTTCCTTTTAATAGTTGTCAGGGACCCTTAGGGATTGTGCCAAGCCCCTAGAAAATTTCTCCTTAGTTTTATCCTTCCTGAAGGACTTCCGTGGCTTTCGAGGTATCGTAATGATACCTGTCCCTCTGTTATAAAGGAGCATGGCGCTCTTTGATGGAGACAAGGTACTTCCGCGAATGCCTCATCGCCACGTGCTTCAACAGCCATCTCCTCGACTTCTTACTGACGTGCGCCGCTATAGCTGGCTCACATCAGGCAACTGCTTCTGGGGCAACACTGATGCAACGGTTTCTTGCTTTCCACATGCCGCTTCCCTATTGCGTCCATGCAGGCGACTTCCGGGGAATAAGAAGGGAAAGCGAGGACGTTCGGCCAACTTCTGACTTCGTGGCTGGGTGCACCACGTCTTCTTCTTCTTCTCTAAGAACTCTTTTGCATGCAAGTAGTTTGTTTCCTCCCTGTCTCTCCCCTTAAGGACCATGGAAAACTATCGGGCGGAATGGTATGAGTCTATTTCTTTGAGAGTGAGACCGGAGGCTCTGCAGGCGGCCATCGAGGCCTAGACATCCCAGCTGAGATGACGGTGGTTGTCCCCGGGGTAGACCAGATGCCAGTAGAGCCTCCCGTAGGCTTGTCGACCTTCTTCCTGGGGCAAATGGAATTAGGACTCCGTTTCCCCATCTCCCCCCTTCTTCATGAATTTAGCCTCCTACTTTGATACCCCCTTCACCAGATGACTCCTAATGCCTTCGCTTAGATGGGAGGGCGTATATTATATTCAAGCTTTTTGACCTCCCCCTGACCCCTAACCTTTTTCATTCTTTCTTTTTCCGATCGGTTCCCGAGGGGTCTTTAGCTTTTCAGCGCGTCCGGGTCATAGGTTTTTAGGAGGGTTTCCTTCTTCGCACAAAGGGTAGAAGGAGAAGTTCTTCTTCATCCGCCTGCCTGCGTTGCCCTTCAGTTCTCTTCGCTAGATAGAGGCCCTCCCGACTCCTCCTGCTTTAGGGGAGTTTCTCCAGAGTCCTGCGTACTAGCGTGCTAGGAATATACTCTCCGGGATGGCGTTCAGCGGCCCGGGCTGGTGCAAAGTGAGAAGCTTATGTTCCGGGCGGGCCTTAGCCCTAAACTGACCCGAATTAGCCCCAGCCTTGGTATGTTTGTCTTTTTCATCAATGTCTGTTAATTTTAACTGATGATTCCTCGTTTGTCAATTGCAGGGGAAGTCATGTTCGCCAAGGTGATGGGTCGACCTATCAAGTGGGAAGAGGCGAACAAGGAGGCGCTGAATCCTCCTCCGACAGTTCCCGCTGCACCCCTTGTCCCTGCCGAGTCCTTGGAGGGGACTGTTGACTCATCCCGTGGCCTGCCTCGCCCGAGAGGGTAGGGGACACTGTTACATCCCCACCGGTGGTGAGCCGAGGGCCCTCTAATCAACGGGTTAATCCGGTAGCGGATCTTTCTTCTAGAGGTGGCTCTCCCCCGATGGTTGTTCGTCCAGAGGGAGTTAGCGAGGCGACTTCCAAAGGGCTTGGGCCCTAGATGGAAAAAGTTATGCTCCGAGGGTCCCGACCTTCTTCCCTCAGTGTCTGAGGAGGCTGTTTCTTTTTCCGAGGGGGGAGTGTTGGGGCAATCAACCCAAGTATGATCGAGAGGATCATGGTTTTGATGTGTGTGTGCCAATATGGTTAAGTTAGGATGTTATGTTGTTTTGATATGTGTGATTGAGTCTTGCAGGACTTGGTGAGTCACACATGGAGTACGCATCCGAGGGACGAGAGCCGAGGGAAGAGGACTCCAAGGGCAAGCCGGGGAAGTGGACTTCAAAGGGCATACGCGAAGGATGACATGGAGGCATGCCGAGGGCTTGTGTGCACATCTGAGGGACGACAGCCGGTGGAAGAGGACTTCAAGGGGCAAACCAAGGGAGTGAACTTGAAGGCATACGTGAAGGGTGCAGTCTTCGGAGTGAGGGAGAGTGAAAATGTAGGTTGGGCAGTCGATTGGGGAAGGATCAGTCGACTGCCAGCGGGGAACTCAAACTCACAGAAAGATCAGTTGACTGGTCCAGTCGACTGATCCGCCCGAAAAACTAGCTGTTAGGCTAGACGTTCGCTGGCTTCTGTGCTGGAACCAGTCGACTGCCTAGGGGCAGTCGACTGGTATCGGGCTGGACAGCTTAAGGAGCTGTCCTTTACTCTATTTAAAGGGAGACTTTTGAGCATGTCAAGGGTGCGGTTCTAGAGAGTAGAATCAGGTCCTAAGTGCTCAAAATCTCTAGCTCTTCCTCTCACTTTTGTTTCATCTTTGTAAGAGGAAGAGTGTCATTTGTGAAGGTTTCTCCACCTTGAAGGAGATATTCATAGTGGAGCTCATGCGTGTGTGTGGATCCTTGGATTAGTCACCTCTCTGAGGTGGATACCAAGTAAATCAGGGGGTTAGCATTGCTTTTATTGTTTTTATTGATTTTGTTTGTGTTTAGCTAACAATCTTTGTAGGCAAAATCGAAAGAAAGCTATTCACCCCCCTCTAGCTTGACGCCACGATCCTAACAGGGAGCATCTACTATCGCATCTTCTCCTATCCCTTCGGCTGCAACTCCGGAGACAGTCGCCACAATACCTAGCTTTCCCTCCACCGACCCGGCCGAGGCTTCGAAGGGTAAGGAGGTATTGCGTACCTAATACCGGATGAAACGTGACCGCCTAAAGAAAGGTTAGATGCAGCATTGGAGGCTTCCATGCAATCCTTCAGCCCCCCCCCCCCCCCCCCCCCCCCGTGACATTGAAGGACGTTCCAATCGAGGGGACCTTATCTAGAGGGACTTCTAGATCGGAGGAGATCTAGCCCCTCCAGCCTGCCCCCCGAAGCTCCTGTTGTTCAACGACTTTCTCCTCGCCGGGGATCGCTACCGTCCGAGGGACGGGATAACCCGCTAAGGTCCCAAGGAGGGGCAGCCGTACAAGTCTCGGCTGGACCACTAACCACTCTCCGGGAGACCCTTCTGAAGGTATAAGTTACTATTGCATTAGGTATTCTCTTGCATACTATCTGACTTCTTGGTGCAATGACAGGCAGCTGAAGATTGCCTAACAGCCAGCCGGGGTTTGTACTCCTGGCTCCAGGTTGAAGACATAACCCGCCGGGCTGTGAGAGCCAATGCCACAACTAATCATGAGCGCTGGGCGAGACTTATATAGACGGGGGTTAGCAAAGCCCTCCGGGCGAAGGTAGAGCATGTGCTGTGTTGATGCAGTCTGGCCCTGATTGTTGTTTTGGTGTTGACATCGATTTTAGTTTAGGTTGATTATGATTATGATGATTATGATTAAGTCCTGATCGAGGATTATGCATGATATGTAAAATCTTAGCCTGGAGGGCTAGGTGTTGGAAAATCCTAACCTGGAGGGTTAGGTGTGAAAAGTCCTAGCTTGGAGGGCTAGGTGTTGGAAAAGTCCTAATTCGGAAGGGTTGGGTGAAAAGTCCTAGCTTAGAGGGCTAGGTGAAAAGTCCTAACTTGGAGGGTTAGGTGCAAATTCCCATCCTAGAGAATTAGGTGAAAAAGTCCTGGCTTGGAGGGTCAGGTGCCTAGCTTGGAGGGCTAGGTTGGATGATGTTCTAACTCGGAAGGGTTGGGTGAAATGTCCTAGCTTGGAGGGCTAGGTGAAAAGTCCTAGCTTGGAGGGCTAGGTGAAAAGTCCTAACTTGGAGGGTTAGGTGCAAATTCCCAACTTGGAGAGTTAGATGGAAAAATCCTTGGCTTGGAGGGCTAAGGTGGATGAAACACTAGCTTGGAGGGCTAGGGTTGAGTCCCTGGATCGGTCTGGTGACCGATCAGGGACATTGACACGCTGCTCCTTCGTGGATCGGTCTGGTGACCGATCCAATGATGTCTGATCGGACTGGTGACCGATCAGGGAGCGCACAGTGAGGTTGGGAACCTACTGTGTGGCTTCTGATCGGTCCGGTGACCGATCAGGGAGCAGGCTGCTTCCTTGCTGCCTTGCTCCTGATCGGTCTGGTGACCGATCAGGGAGCGGGAAGTGAGTGAGTTCCCTTGCTGATCAAGTCCTGAACGGTCCGGTGACCGATCAGGGACTTAGGAGCTGATTAAAAAACCACTGTTCATCTGTCCTGATCGGTCTGGGTGACCGATCAGGCTTGACTCTGATCGGTCTGGTGACCGATCAAGCTTCACTCTGATCGGTCCGGTGACCGATCAGGCTGTGTTGCCGTAAGAGCTGGGAATCCCAGCACAGCAGTAGATCGGTCTGGTGACCGATCCACAAGTCCTGGATCGGTCCGGTGACCGATCACTTTAATTCAAATTGCACTGTCAGACGCGGTCAGAACGTCTGATCGTATCCGATTCGCTGCTGTTTGCCTCTGATATTTGATTTACTGTATGATTTACTGCTCTAACAGTCTGATTAAGCTGCAGGTGACAGGGGAGGATTCAAACACTCAAGGAGAGGTCAATGGAGGCTTTTCTTGGAGCAGGTTTGTCTGATTCTCCATTTCAGGTTGCAACGGCCGAGCTGTAGACTGAGCCGAGACTGGGCTTAGCTGAGGGATCTCAGGAAGACCAGAGAGGCTCAGTGGTAGCTGGCATTGGCAGTGAAGTAGCTGGAGGCTACGGAGGATGTTGTCACCTGGTGCTGTGAGGAGAATCAAAGGCGGAAGTTGGCTTCGTGGAAGCACAGTTTGTGAACTTGTGTTCTTGCCGCGCCTGTGTTCTCCACAACTTGCTTGCTGTGTTCTTGAGTTTTCATCATTTGAGCAAGCGATCGAGAAGCAATCATCCATTACTTGAGCGCTTGAAGGAGAGAACAAGGAGCTTGGAGTCCGACAGTGGGAAGACACGAAGAAGGGTTCTTGCGTGAGATCGCCACTGGGTGGAGCTCAGGGAAGCTTGCTGTGTTCTTGTCCTTGCTAAGTGTTTAAGTAAGATCCTTCTTGTTGTTTCTTTGTGCTTAAACTATATCTGTGATTGAAACGCTGTGGAGAGGTTTCTCCATCGAGAAGGAGGTTGCGTTATATCCGGTGAAAACCGGGGCTTGATCTGCCGACGATCAAGAGATCGCCCACCTTAAGGGCACGCCAAGGAGTAGGGGCAAGTTATCCCCAAACCTTGTAAACCCTCTTATTAGCGATCTTGGCAGTTGTCTCTGTTTGCTGTCATTTCTGTTTTCGTTTACTGCACTGCTTCATTCTTCTTTGTTTCTTCCGCTGTGCTACTGATAAGTTGAGTGCAGGAAATTTGTTAAGTGCAAGAAAAAGTGATTGGCTATATTCACCCCCCTCTCTAGCCATCTCGTTTCCAACAAGTGGTATCAGAGCTTGGGGCTCTGTTTACGGCTTAACATCCGAGAGTTATCAACAAGATGTCTTTGAGAGAAGGCGTCTATGTTGAGAGTGAACCGTCTTCTCCATCCCTTCCGCCTCCTTTCTTATTGATGGCGAGATGTCATTGCCTTTTCTTTCACCCCTTTTTGTGACCACAGGCGTCTATGTTGGAGATGTAGGAGGGTTCCCGGCCAAAGGGCCTTGCGGAGGGGGAAGCCTTACATCCTTTGCTGGGGAGCATGGTGGAGATGATATTCAGGGTATCGCTGGAGATCCTGGTGGAGGTGGGACTCCGGGTTATCTGAGCAGTCCAAAAGAGACATCACGTGGTCCGCCAGGGGGCATGGCGGAGATGACATATCCTGATGGTTGCCTCCCCCTGGTAGGTCCGTGGCAGTGCATTCCTGGTCTGCTTCAGACGCCATCCTCTTCCGAATCCTCGGTTTTCTCCGAGTTTTATGGGGGCCACCGTCACTAAGAGGGGAGGGGTTGCAGCCACTGCTTCCTCTCCCCTGTTAAGGAAATTCTTCGTTTCCAGCATCCGGAGAGAAATTCCAACTATCATGGTTTTGATCTCCAATACGCCTCCAGTCATGTCACCACCTCGTCCGCTCCTCCCTACACCATGCATAAGCCACCATTGAAGGAATCTCTGAACTGAGATGATAAGCTACTTATTTACATCCATCGATTCTATACTCTACAAAGGAGTGTACATAAAATCTAGATCGAAAGTAAATAAAAAGCTCAGCTAAACATGTGTCGTATTTAATTACAAAAATTAAATACCTATTTAGCCTCGTCAACCCCGATGATTCAAATAAATTACAACCATACCCAACCAATCACATGCACATTATTTAAGCCATAATAGTTGGAATCTCGTGCCTGCAACAAAGAGTTAGCCTACACACATCCTACTATTATCCGGCAAAAATAAATACATGATAATGTGCAAAAGTAACTGAATCCTAAACACACAAAACCGGAAACCTCAGCTCTGATACCAGTTGTTGGATAGCTTGGTGGGTTTCTAAGCGAATACCTGGTCGTCTATGAGGGACCTCTCCATGTCCACGATTAAAAATTTAATCCAAATGGAGACCTATCTCTCAAACGACCGTCTCGTCATCGTACCAACTGATTCGAGTTACACTTAGCCAAACTCAAAGTTTGAGCTTTGTAACTCGCCCAACCAATTGGCCGCGGAAAAGACGACGAGCGGATCACCGATTTTTATGTTTATTATCGGGGTCCAAAATAATTAATTATCATCATTAATTAGCAAATAATTAATAGTAAGATAATTAATCAAAACCACATAAAATAATAAGATCAAAGAGCCAAGGAAGACATTATACCTTCCCTTTATCTTGCGATTTTCTACTGTATGACCCTCCCCTCTTGGACGTCGTGTGGGCGACGATCTACCATGAATCGTGGTCACCAAGTCGATCCCTTCTCCTTGCGCCAACCAAGCCCTAACCTTAGGGTTGTCGTCGGCCACTCCAAGGAAGAAGAAAACCCAAACACAAACCCTACTATTTCATTCCTCCACCGCCGGCGCCTGAGCAGCAAGTATCTTGGAGCTCCTGTGTTCTGAGCAACTCCAAGTTGCGTGAGCAACTTGTGTTCTGAGCAACTCCACAACTCCAACTTGTGTTCTGAGCAATTCCAAGTTGCGTGTGCAACTTGTTATCTCTAGCAACTCCAAGTTGTGTGAGCAATTTGTCTCCTCTAAGTTGCGTGAGCAACTTTGCTAGAGAAAACTTTGATGGACAAAGTTGCGTGCAACTTTGCTCCTTCTCAACACCAGAGTCGGCATCGCACCCCAACGAGAGAGGGAGAGAGAGAGAGAGGAGGAGAGGAGAGGAGAGGCTTAGGGTTTTCTTGTGTTGAATTAGATCCTTGGTTTCATGAGGGCTACAATAGGGACCATAAGGGGAGTTGGGTCTTGGCCTGCTAATGGATCCAAACCTAATCCATTAATGAAGAACTATTCCACTAAAGGTTCTCCATTGAACTACCTCACCAACTCCCATATTTACATATGAGCTCCACCTATTATGAGTATAATTTCTCCCCGTGTTTAAGATATTGAATGCCCGTCGATTAATTTAAATTACTGACAATTTTAATTAATCAATCTCTGACTCCTTCACTAGTACCACTCATCCTTCTCATCATGTTAGACCAAGTCTACCTGCAGGATTTAACATGATGAACCTTATGAGCTCTTCAAGGGGGCATCATCATCCCGACTCACCAGGATACGAATTCCGTCTATAATCAACAGCACACCATGTAAATAATATTATTTTTCAACTTACTGGGCCTATCGATTTAGCAGAATAAATCTTGCCCATTGGTAAATCAAAGAAATAACTACTAAGTACATGTGCCCATTATTATATCGGGATTCAGATCATGTACTCCATAATAAACCGAGGTCTGATCCAATTTTAAAGTCAGTATAAATTGGATCAGCTCTATGTTGGCCCTGCTCAATGCACACAAAGTGCACTAGTGTAATTCTATGAACAAGATAAACCACACCTAATTATACTACAACCATCCCGATGGTTTGTCCAACTCCATCTCGGTTGTGAGCCTCTACTTATACTCTGCAAGGGACTGATAATATGATCTTTTGTGTGTCACCACACACCATGTTATCTACAATACAAAGTATCAGACAGTTATGCACATACTAATATAAACATGCAATAGTGATGTTGTGATTCTCTTTCAAAATGTAGATGTTCATACAGAAAAGGCAAAGCTTAGTATACATCCTAACAACCTTATGCAGACCTACTCAACCTCTTGTCCCACCAGGTCTTCCTGCCAGATGCCACATCTAGATTTCAACTAGTTGTTAGGTCCCGTAGACCCAGTTGAACTTCTTTCTAGGTCTCCACCAACCTAGGTTTCAGCTAGTTGTCAGGCCCCGTGGACCCAACTGGATTTCCTGCCAGGTCTCAACCAACCTAGGCGTCAGCTTGGTATCAGGTCCTAAGCCTTTCAATTTTGCACACTTGTAAAAAAAGTTAGAAACACACAATATCTAACTTTAACCATTTGTTATTTATCAAAATCTCAGTTTGATCATTAATACAAACTGCACTAACAATATAAAGTTTCAATGTAACATATTGAAAATAATAAACATGACCATGACCATAAAGATAAACCACAACACTTAAAAAACAACGTTTTTTAAAAAAATATTGTGTTTTTTCTTTTACAACGCTTTTATTGAAAACTGTTGTCTATGTTTTTTATTTCTTACTAAAAACAACACTTTTTTAAATAAGCATTGTTTATTGGTATTTTTTATATGTCAAAGACAACATTTTTTTTAAGTGTTGTCTATGAGCGTCTTAAAAACGTTGTCTATAAATATTTTTTTAGATTTCTATAATAATAATTTTTTAATAAGTATTTTCTATGACCTCCTTCAGCAAAACCTCCCCTCACGAAAACTCCATGGAAAAAAAAAATTCATCTACGTGAAAAAAAGGCAAGTTAAGAGTAGGTTGGGTCGATTAAAAAATTCACTTGCTCTTTGAAAAACTCAATTAAAAAAATAAAAAACAAAAACAAAAACAAACAACGGAAACAAAAACAAAAACAAAAAAGAGACAAAAACCAAAAAATAAAAAACAAACAAAAAAAAGGCAAAAACAAACAAACAAACGAATAAAAAAAAGATATAAAAATGAAAAAGGGACAAAAACAAAAAAAGAAAAGAATAGAAAAGATAAAAAAACAACTTAACTTTTATTCCTTTATTTGTCGAAAACACAATCTCCTCGCCTCTCAAGATCAAACCCTCACCTCTCACCTCTTATGCACGACCCCCACCTCTCCCTGTCATCCTTTGTTGCCAGCCCTCGCCTCTCGCGTGCGATCACTATTACTAGCCACCGTCTGTCATATCACCGGTTAGTCCTCCCCTCTTCTAATCTCAATGACCAACTCTCACATGCCGATTTGACACTGATTCTATTATTTGTGTGCTTAGGAATATATTTGATGCCAAGAAATGAATTTTAGTGTCATTTATGGTGTTTATATTCTTGTATCATTGGTTAGGGTTTGGTTTTAACACCAAAACGATTCCTCATCTGCTTGCTGATGCCATTCATATAGATAATTTATGTATTCATACTTTTTTAGTCAAGTCACCTCACAAGTTTTGGTGGATTTAATGACAAAATGTCACATCTCATGAATTCTCTCCTATGAAATATTCCCTTATGAAACTCATATTTGGCAACTTGCGAATTCTTGCCTTAGGATGTTGATTCGAGTATCTAACTCAGACCCATGCACTTCATATCACACATTATTACTGTGGAAGGCTAATTTAAGCATGAGTTGAACCTACCTCATATCTCACAAATTCTACATGAACCAGACTTCATCAGAGTTGAGCCTCCATAGCAAATTCTCGATGAACGTGCTCATGTTTGATAAATGTTTAGCCGAAAATCATTGAGGTCTATTCTTCTTTGCTACTGGCAATTGAGTCATTATCAGATTATAAACTCTCTTTACATTGAGACCCACAACCGCATTATACAATCCATATCATTATGAGAAATCTATATGTTTGAGATAAATACCATATATAAAACCCATACAACTCAATAAAAGAAAATGTACAAGGATCATGAATTATTTCTAACCATTTGATTTTTTAGAAGAAGAGGAAAATGTTGAGAGAATCTATGGTCTATGGGATCATGTGTTTTGATATTTAGACAAAGAGTTTAAGTTAAGTTCACCCTTGTATTTGATATATGTATTTGAGTGTGCAGATTTGTATGATACACACATGACTCAGCTTGATGGTTTCGGATCCGGTAAAAAATAGTGCATCCGAGGGACCGTGGACAAGGCAGCAATGATGAGTCGAGGGAAGTGCACTTCGAGGCATATGCGAATGATGGCATGGAAATAAGTCGCGGGCTTGTATGCATCCGAGGGATGAGAGCCAAAGAGAAGAAGGCTTGAAGGAAAGAGTTAAAGTTACGATGAAGAGTCAACTGAGTCATGAGGGTCCAAGTGTGAGAGAACTATACTCGGGATGGGAAACCCTAGGTTTAAGGTTGTACCAGTCGACTGATACAGGTCACAGAAAGATCAGTCGACTGATCTTTTGTGCAGTTGATTGGTATCGGCTGAGAATTTGAATATGTTGGATCAAGTAAACACGATAGAGGGGGGGTGAATATTGTGAAAACGTTTCGGATTGAAAAGAGAAAGTATGCAGCGGAATTTAAACAAAACACACACAGAACTCAAGTTGTTTTACTTGGTTCGGAGTCGCGTTCGGCTCCTACTCCAAGGCCCACGGTCCTTGACCGTTTACTGCAGGCAATTCTATATTAGCGCAAAAAGGTTACAAAAATTATTACAATATGAGTGCAGTAACTAAACAAATGTACTCTTCGTTACCGACGCCCGATGTGGATCGTTCTTCGGAGCAGAGGGTCGTCGTCGGCGCTAGAATGTCGAGAACGGAGTTTGCCGGAGCAAAGCGCTTGAACGAAGAGAGTAGAGGCGTTGGAAAAAGTGTTGTCGAAGCCTTAGGGGTCGAGTCCCTTTTATACTGCTCCTGGGGGCGCCTGACACGTGCCTACGGATCCGAGAAACCTCATCCACAGCTCGGTCAGCGCTTATCCCTCCAGAATCGGCCTCGGAGCTGACAGGGGTGCCCGGGAGACTGGGGGCGCCCCGGTTGACTTGGTCTGCTGGCATCTTGGCTGATTTCGCTTCGATCACTGGTTGGCTTGGACCCAGGGCGCCCGAGACATCCAGGGCCCCCGGGACCATCAGGGCGCCCGGGACCTTGAGGGCGGCTGTCCTAGTAAGCTTCCGAAGTGATTCTTGCTAAGCTGTTTGTTTGGCTTTGACCTTGGGCGCCCGGGACCTCCCGGGCGCCTAGCCTAGCTGCTGCCCCTCTCCTTTGGGGCGTTCTGAGCTGCAGAAACACGTTCCTTTGGTCCCTGCATCCAAGGTTAGTTCCACAACAAACAAGGCAAGAAAGGTTAGATTTTTTATAGCCGTAGCTGTCTTGGTTCTGACTTCGGGTCTCCCAAACGGAAGCCTAGGTCGAATCGACGCCTACTGTTCCTCGACGGGGAACGCGTCCTCACCTACTCCTCTCAGGAGAGTTTACCTTTTGCCAACCGGCTCCTCCGGTTGGACTTTTGCCCGGTGCACCTGACCAGGTCTTCGTGCCCACCTTCCGAGCAGGTCTTCGGTGCCCAGCTCCTTGCCAGGGCTTCATGCCCAGCTCTCGACCAGGACTTCGTGCCCACCTTCCGAGCAGGTCTTCGGTGCCCACCTCCTTGCCAGGGCTTCATGCCCAGTCCTCGATCAGACTTCGTGCCTACCTTCCGAGCAAGTCTTCGGTGCCCAGCTCCTTGCCAGGGCTTCGTGCCCAGTCCTCGACTAGGACTTCGTGCCTAGTTTACCTAGGACTTCTTTTCTGTACACTTAGTAAACATATTAGATACAAAAAACATCTTAACTTCTGAACCCTTTGCCATTTATCAAAATCCAGGTTCGACTTAGGTGCTGCCTACACCAACAATCTCCCCCTTTTTGATTTATGGCAACCCGATTCAAAAAGTTAAGTTTCACAAAAAATAGGTAACATGGCAACTTTAATTTCCTCCCCTGGAAGGAATCTCCCCTTAGGTTTTTCAAAGGTTCGCGGGGTTTGAAAAAGTTTCTAAGTCTAAAAGGGAATTGATTTTTCAACACTTAGAACATTTAAAAAAAAAGTTTAGAAAACATTTTCTAAAAAATTTTTTTGGGTTGGGCGCTTGGAAAATTTGCACTTAGAGAATTTAGAAAATTTTCAAGTAAATTAATTAGTTTTTGCACTTTAGAAAATTTTCTAAACTTCTTCTGAAGTTTTAATACTTAGAAAATCTGAAGTTTTTAATACAAAAAGAATTTCTACCATATTTTTGAGTTGTGAAAATTTTTCCAATCTTTTTAGCATTTTAGAAAGTTTTCAAGAAAATACTTAGAAACTTTTCTATTAGAGAAGTTTAACATAAGTACTTAGAGAAATTTTGAGCATAGCTTAAGTCAAGTACTTAGAAATAATACTTAGAGAAATTTTGAACATAGCTGAGTCAAGTACTTAGAAATAATACTTAGAGAAATTTTGAACATAGCTGAGTCAAGTACTTAGACATAATACTTAGAGAAATTTTGAACATAGCTGAGTCAAGTACTTAGACATAATACTTAGAGAAATTTTGAACATAGCTGAGTCAAGTACTTAGAAATAATTTTGAAAACAGCTTAAGTCAAGTACTTAGAAATAATTTTGTGCAATTGACTTAAGGGATTTTACTTTTTGAAAAAGGAGATAAATAAAGTTTTAAATTTTGAATTTTTTTTAAACCCTTCTCTCCTTTCCAATCTCTCCCCCTTTGCCATATATAAAAAAAAACAATATAGCAAAACATTATAGTAAAAGAAGTAAGGTGCTGTACTGAACCAATTCAAGATATAAACTGGACCAAATCAATTCTAATTTTCTCTTTCGGGTCCTGTCTAACCCAATTAGCTACTTACTAACTGTTATAAACAGTAGCTTTCGCTAGGGTTAGTCAAGTTAAGTGTTTTGTTCAAGTTAGATTTTCTAAGCTTGACACTTAACTTGATTACTGTTTATTGGTATTTAGTGTCCCAATTACTGCAGATGCACAGACTTAAGCATCTTGAATCAAGGCAAAGACCTAAGCATCTCAACCCATTCTAGGTGATCAATCAAAAGTACCCTAAGGTGCTTGTGAGATGCTGACTTCTATATCTATAGGTGCATGCAGTTCTAGGGTTAGGGCCTAAGCTAAGTCCATTTGCGAAAAAGCCCTAGTTTTGAAAGGGGGTAATTTTTCATAAGAAAACTAAGTCGAAAAATTATTTAGAAAAACAAAAAAATGATTTTTCAAATTAAGTAGGAACTGATAAGTAATAAAATAGTTTTACTAAAACAGAAGTAAAGCAAACCTATTCTACCAAGCATAACCCTAACTGCCTTCTTAGTGAGCTGAACTCAGACTTAGGTAAGGGTTTGGTGAATATATCAGCTAAGTTAGATTTTGAGTCTACATGCTTAAGGACTATTTCACCCCTGGCTACGTGATCTCTTACGAAGTGGTGTTTATATTCTATGTGTTTAGTTCTGGAGTGTTGGATTGGGTTTTTAGTTAGATTAATTGAACTTATATTATCAATGTAGACTTAGGTTTGGGTGTAGTTAAGCTGAAAGTCCTTAAGAGTGTGCATCATCCATAAGAGTTGTGCTACACACTCTCCTAAAGCAACATACTCAGCTTCAGTTGTGGATAGAGCTACACAGTGTTGCTTTTTGCTGCACCAACTTACTAAACTATTTCCTAAAAGTTAGCAGCTTCCACTTGTACTCTTTCTATCTAGTTTACAACCGACATAGTCAGAATCTGAGTATCCTGACAAGTCAAAAGTTGAGGTCCTAGGATACCAAATCCCTACATTTAGGGTGCCCTTAACGTATCTTAGTATTCTTTTTAGGGCTGCTAAGTGAGTTTCTTTAGCACAAGTTTGGTATCTAGCACACATTCCTACAGCAAAAAAGATATCAGATCTGCTGGCTGTAAGGTACAGTAGACTTCCAATCATGCTTCTATAAAGTTTAAGGTCTACTGGATTTACATCAGGTCACTATCTATTTTTACATTTGTGGCCATGGGGGTACTTATGCTTTTGGAGTTGTCCATTTTGAATTTCTTTATTAACTCCTTAGCATATTTGGATTGATGGACATAGTTTCCATCTCTAGTTTGCTTAATTTGTAACCCTAGAAAGAAGTTGAGCTCACCAACTAAGCTCATTTCAAATTCATTTTCCATTATTTTAACAAATTCTTTTAGGAAATTTGAGTTGGTGGATCCAAAAATTATATCATCGACGTAGATTTGTGCAATAATGATGTCCTTTTCTAAGGTCTTAATAAATAGAGTTGAGTCAATTTGTCCTTGTTTAAATTCTTTAGAAATTAGGTAGGTTGATAAGCGTTCATACTAGACCCTAGGTGCTTGTTTTAGTCCATAAAGTGCTTTAGTGAGTTTATAAACATGGTCAGGTCCAGGGGTGTAGCCAGAATTTCAAATTACATGGGGCTAATTACGATATAAAAAATATATAAATATTAATTTTAGAAGACATAAAACAAAAAAATATCTAATATTCAATACATCCAAAATCATAGAGCAACATTTTTCTCCTCTACTGAATCCATGGCAAGGGACAAAATGCTGCCCTTGCTGCTTAGAATTTGTAGGGCAGAGCAACATCGAATTATGGAAACCACTATATGAGATCACTCATATAGCCTTGCTTAAGAAGCATAACGAGATTGGATTACTATCCTGAATATATGCATGGAGTGAAGCTGATTGGAGAGAAAGAGAAGTCATGGTGTTGTCACTTCTCATCGCTGATTTTGGTTACGTTGGAGATATTGGAGTTTGGTAGGAGCAGGTCTGGGACTGAAGTAAAGGTCTGCGAATTGATTTTTTCTTCAAGATGAACTTATATAATATTTTAATGGGAGATGTGGGTGGGGCTGGAGCCCACCCTAGCCCAGGTGAGGCTCCGCCCCTGGTCAGGTCTTTCTAAGTCCTCAAAATCGGGGGGTTTCCTACATAGACTTCTTCCTTAATAAATCCATTTAGAAAGGCTGACTTTACATCCATTTGGTAGAGTTTAAATCTTTTATGGGATGCAAAGGCTAACAACATCCTAATGGACTCAAGTCTAGCTACTAGGGCATAGGTTTCGTCATAGTCTAACCGTTCGACTTGATTGAACCCTTTGGCTACTAAGCGGGCTTTATTTCTCACTATTTCTCCTTGATCATTTAGCTTATTCCTAAAAACCCACTTAGTGTCAATAATGGATTTGCCCTCAGGTTTAGGTACAAGTTCCCAGACTTGGTTTCTCTCAAATTGGGCTAACTCTTCTTGCATCACTATGATCCAATCAGGATCAGGTAAGGCTTCCTCTATAGTCTTAGGTTCAATTTTTGAAATCAGTGCAATCTGACTAAGGTTTCTATAGGAGGACCTAGTTCTGACACCTAAGGTTGGATCACCCACAATTTGATCAGTTGGGTGACTGAGTCTGGGTTTCTTAGTTTTTCTGGAGCTTGGTTCAACCTCGGGTTCGACTGGTCGGTTTGGTTCAGTATTTGGTTCAACTACTTGGGTTGGTTCAATTGTTGGTTCAATTGACTCAATAGTTGGTTCAACAGTTAGTTCATTTAGGGGTTCAATTAAAGGTTCAACAGTTTGTTCATTATCGTCTTGATCAGTATTTGATGAATTTAGATCTGGATTATCAGATTTTGAATTAATTTCTTCATCAAATATCAGATTTGTTGTTTCTTCAATTTTCTTATTTTGTTTATTATAAACCCTATAGGCTCTACTTGTTGTTGAATATCCTAAGAAGATGCCTGAGGTTGATTTAGACTGGAATTTACCTAGATTGTCACGCCCCGAGACCCAGGAGCCGCTGTTCCAATATAAAATCGGACAGCACCTCCTCTGTCCGACGGACAATTTACACATACAAGCATACACGCAGATAATAATAGACATCACCACGCAGTTTAATTGGCCTCAGGCCTTAAAATATATATATAGACCCAAAATAAAAGCACCCGACAACTAAGTAAATCATACCTGACTGCGGACCGGTCCGACTTATGACGAAACAACAAATACAACAACCCCTTAGGGCTCACGACACATACGACATATACATATCGCTAAAAGAAATATAAAAACAATACCCTACAAAGTACAAAACGAAACTATGTCGTCGCGATGGATAGGGACTGGCTGCTGGGCTCTTCTGGCGACTCCAAGTATCTCAACCTGAAATAAAATCATAATGGCAACGGTGTGAGTCCATAAACTCAGCGAATACCCAGCAGATATGCATAGTATGTTATAATAACAACAAGCATCTACGTTAATACAGTCTCATATCAACAAGAGGGAAAGACTGGAACTGCAAATACCGGGTAGATACATACCTGAATCCATCTAACCTGGAAAGAGGGTAATAAATACCAAAGGAATACCAATAGACATATAAGCTCAGATAACCAGTCTCCAGTATATGCGATGTCAAACAAGTGCAGCAAATAAGTGCAGCAAACAATGCACGATGCAAAATATGCACATGGTGCAATGACATGTGTCACCCCCTAGTCCCAGTCAGGATATCGTCCACGACGTCCGCGTGGGTAGAGCTGTGACAAACTGTACGCACCCTGCCATCACTGCTCCTGAGTGACCGGGTGGACAGGATGCTGGCGGGGGACCACCCCCCTACCTCATATATATATGAGGGAGCTCCGCTCTCATCTCCTCGTGGCTCAGTACGAGAAGGGACCCCTGGCTGCTACCACGCCCGCGCTCACCCTCCTCATAGTGGCCGAACGGAGCAATACAGGGCAAATGCACACATCTACGGTATCCACTAACCCATGAGTGGTCGTGCGTGCATATCATGTACCGGAAGACGATTAGGCTCAACCACAAGGGAGTCGCTGATCGCCGGCATGCAACAGTGCAAGGATGGTGTATGATAGATACACATACCTCCCTCCCCAAATCCTCAGTATACTAGGTCTCAGTCTGAAATCCTACAATAGGAAGTACAGGTAACCTACAAGGTATACTGGCCTGAAACTACAGATCTCTCAAGGTCAAGTGCAAGAGGTACATCCCGATATCTAAGCATACATACGTATATGGCAATACCTGAGACTGTATGAAACTACCAGCATAATAACTCAGGGATAACTAACAAGTATCCAGAACATGCATAATAAACAAGGCTAGCGTATATTCTTACTGCTATCTATAACCAACCATGCATAGCAATATGACAATATCTAAAAGATAAGTCAAAGGGTACCCGCCTCCAAAGAGTAAAAGTAGTCCGTATCAGAAAAGAACCTCCCATCTGATAGTCAGCAATGATAAACCAATCAATGCCCTGTATCAAAGGCATAATGTTTAGCTACCATAATATATAATTTATAACTAAACGAGTTATCTCATTTTATTAGGATCGTCCTGATTGCCCCATTTATTTAATTAATCACAATTAAATAAGTAGCCCTTAATTATCCCACAATGTATCAGAATATTCTGATCAAGACACAATGTATCTCATAGCACCAGCAATTAGATCAACAAGAGCAAGCCCAAACCACAATTCAAATCATACACTAATTCCTTCATACTAATCAACATCAATCCAACATGAGAATCCTTCTATTACAAAACTGATCTCTACCTCCACCTATCACCACATGGCAACATTCAAATAATCCAAGGTTAGAGAAGACAAACCTATACCAATTAACTTTCTAAATCCAAACCATACAAACATACCCATGATGATCTAACTCACCACATCATATCCGATCTTACAATTCCGGAAAAATAGAACTTTGGTAGTGAAATCAAAATCTGAGCAGAAATCCCATCCCTATCAATCTATGTTAAATACATCAGCGAATTATACCACAAAGAACATCAAATCGCCATGACACAAATCAACATTGGTAACTTAACTTCGTCTATTAACAAACCCTTTCCCAGAAGTTCTGTGAACAAAACATACATCGTCCAATACTATAACAGAGCTAACAGTGGGTTATTTCAGATCACACAGTACACCAGTTCTTACCTCGGTGTCGGCTACAAGAAAAACCAAGGTAGAAAGTCATCGCTTAAACACATGGATCAACTGTCAATCCCGCTCTGAATTAGCTAACCAAGTTCGAGTAGAGGCAGATCCTACAAGAACAGAAACCCAATGAAATTCACCATCCTAAACCGATGTATCCATCTCGAACAAAATTCGTCCAAGATCGAAATCAAACCTGCCTTACCTAAATGGATGCCAACAGCTTGCTTCCTTCCCTCATGAAAATTCCAATATCATCACAGATCTAAGACAAAAAAAACACAAATCCTCTTCCCAACAAGGAGATCAATCCGTAGCTCCCCGTCGCCGGTACCGGTTTCACCGAGCCCCCCCCTCGAGCTCAACTCACCACGAACCGAACTTGGCGTCGCAGCTCCTTCACGCGTGAAGAAGCTGGAAGGAGGAGGGCTTCCAGTGGGGCTTGACGACGATCTAAGGCTTGCGAAGGAGAGAAAGGAAGGAGAAGAGGCGGCGCGGTTTAGGGCTCGCGAGTGGAGGAGAGGAAAAAGGAGCGGGCGGCTAGGGCTCGGGAAAAATGTAATAAAAAGGGGGGGGGGAAGTAGTCTTTTTGCAGAAAAGCCCTCATTCTTTTCCATTTTGCACTAAACCTTTAGGGTTAATGTTTTAACCATTTAACCCTTTCTTTTATTACAATCTACTTCAAATAAGATTTAGGGTTAAATTATTTACACTCTCGAAAACCCTAAATCTTCCAATATATTTTTCTGAAAATTTATTTTACTGAATTTTTAATTTGCCGTATTTTACATTCTCCCCCACTAATAAAAATTTGGTCCCCAAATTTTCGCATTCCTCATACGGCACACGCTAGCATCAAAACATGTCTGTACTCATCATGAGTAATCACTTCGGCTGATACCCTAAGGTTACACTGTTACGAAGCAACTGGAGTTCAATCTAAAGGTTATCCTCCAATAACCAGATACAACCGAATAACCATTTAGTCATCACAACTATCCCGGACACTCAATCCTAAGATCACTGGGGCCAAGTCTATACTCCGATCCTTGAACATAAAACGTTCAAATTCATGAATATCACCCAAGTATCCTCAAGTCAATAACATCCTCCCAAGCATCACAAGTCATATATATTATATACATATCTTCCAATCGACCATTAGCAACTCAGATAAAATTTAAAAATTGTGTCAACATATCGTACCATATGCTGCTATCAATAACAGACTTTCCAAGTAATCAACCACCGAAAGATCATTATCCACTTAATGATTCATCAAAAATCTACAAATCCGGTAAGTCCATGCCCACTACTAGAATCCTCAAAACAAAACATAACATAGAGATTCATCAATCTCAATCCACCTCTCATCACCTTAACGGATCGTACATCCCGATATACCATCGAGATTATCTAACCACGAACACTCGATCTATGAGTCAAAATCTCTCATAGAATCACGTACAATGAACGAGTCGACCAACCATCGGCTCGTAACCCAATATTCTCTGATTCCTTCACTCAAGGTTCAGAAACCTCCGAGTTCCAACTCCATAACATACAGACACGCTATCTCTCATGAGTATATTAGTATAATCACAAAGTGATTCTTTGTTCCCTGGAAGTCATCATAGACCTCTTCCACCCCAAGGTGGTCTAGCCTCGTAAGAGATTCGCCTCAGCGCAAATCATAAGTCCAATGGTATCTTCCTAGGTTATCCAAACCAAGTACAAACTGTAACCCATAAGTGTCAGCAGTTAGCTCTACACTTTTCTGTATCGGCTCAAGTCACCTATCAAACTGTAACGTCTAGGTCATCAACCAGGTACACATGATCCATGGTCAAAGTCCTCATCGAATAGGATGTATCACTCATTTAATATATAGCTCATGTTATCCTTCTGCACCAATATAGGTTATGTACCCTAAACGTGTCTTCCAAGTCACCTAACCAGGCACAAACGACCCAAAGGTCTAAAAATCCTTGAGCCAGGATATGTCAATCCTATACTGATCGAGCCAACTATGGCAAGCAACCCTAGTTCTCTCCCAGCTAATAATAGCTAGTACAAGTGCTCTGAATAATTAGTTCCAGGGAAAACCCAAAATCCTTAACTTCCAATAAGTTTGTCGACATATTCGACCTTAGCTGTCCGATTCAACAATCGGGGCTACTAGAGAATTAACATTCTCTGCTCCATGATCTCATCCGCAACCCGTCACTAATCGCTCACATGAACGATCATGAATAAAATAGATTGACAACATGTCAATCTAACTAAAACCAAGTCCACGAACATCCATCCATCAAGTATGTATATAAGATCCCACCAAGCTGGGATAGTCTAACCAAGTTACTAGATAGGTATAAGGATAATAACATTATCCGATAACATGAGAGGAATTTTAACCATACCTAAATATACATGAATGAAAACATAATCCCATGACATAAGAGAATTCCTAACCATACTTTAACATACCGGAATAGTCACATGATCCAATAATATGGAAGAATTTCTAACCATCCTAACTAGAATAAGGGATACAAGAGATCAGAAGAAATACCTGTCGCCTGAAGAAGTCCCATCGCGCCAAGTCCCAAACAACCACATCGAGAAAATACTCCGAACAAAACCGACAAGACTTATAAAGCCATTAGACACCGTAATCCACAAGTCCCGACAGTATCCGAAAACCTGAGCTCTGATACCAAAATAAATTGTCACGCCCCGAGACCCAGGAGCCGCTGTTCCAATATAAAATCGGACAGCACCTCCCCTGTCCGACGGACAATTTACACATACAAACATACACGCAGATAATAATAGACATCACCACGCAGTTTAATTGGCCTCAGGCCTCAAAATATATATATAGACCCAAAATAAAAGCACCCGACAACTAAGTAAATCATACCTGACTGCGGACCGGTCCGACTTATGACGAAACAACAAATACAACAACCCCTTAGGGCTCACGACACATACGACATATACATATCGCTAAAAGAAATATAAAAACAATACCCTACAAAGTACAAAACGAAACTATGTCGTCGCGATGGGTAGGGACTGGCTGCTGGGCTCTTCTAGCGACTCCAAGTATCTCAACCTGAAATAAAATCATAATGGCAACGGTGTGAGTCCATAAACTCAGCGAATACCCAGCAGATATGCATAGTATGTTATAATAACAACAAGCATCTACGTTAATACAGTCTCATATCAACAAGAGGGAAAGACTGGAACTGCAAATATCGGGTAGATACATACCTGAATCCATCTAACCTGGAAAGAGGGTAATAAATACCAAAGGAATACCAATAGACATATAAGCTCAGATAACCAGTCTCCAATATATGCGATGTCAAACAAGTGCAGCAAATAAGTGCAGCAAACAATGCACGATGCAAAATATGCACATGGTGCAATGACATGTGTCACCCCCTAGTCCCAGTCAGGATATCGTCCACGACGTCCGCGTGGGTAGAGCTGTGACAAACTGTACGCACCCTGCCATCACTGCTCCTGAGTGACCGGGTGGACAGGATGCTGGCGGGGGACCACCCCCCTACCTCATATATATATGAGGGAGCTCCGCTCTCATCTCCTCGTGGCTCAGTACGAGAAGGGACCCCTGGCTGCTACCACGCCCGCGCTCACCCTCCTCATAGTGGCCGAACGGAGCAATACAGGGCAAATGCACACATCTACGGTATCCACTAACCCATGAGTGGTCGTGCGTGCATATCATGTACCGGAAGACGATTAGGCTCAACCACAAGGGAGTCGCTGATCGCCGGCATGCAACAGTGCAAGGATGGTGTATGATAGATACACATACCTCCCTCCCCAAATCCTCAGTATACTAGGTCTCAGTCTGAAATCCTACAATAGGAAGTACAGGTAACCTACAAGGTATACTGGCCTGAAACTACAGATCTCTCAAGGTCAAGTGCAAGAGGTACATCCCGATATCTAAGCATACATACGTATATGGCAATACCTGAGACTGTATGAAACTACCAGCATAATAACTCAGGGATAACTAACAAGTATCCAGAACATGCATAATAAACAAGGCTAGCGTATATTCTTACTGCTATCTATAACCAACCATGCATAGCAATATGACAATATCTAAAAGATAAGTCAAAGGGTACCCGCCTCCAAAGAGTAAAAGTAGTCCGTATCAGAAAAGAACCTCCCATCTGATAGTCAGCAATGATAAACCAATCAATGCCCTGTATCAAAGGCATAATGTTTAGCTACCATAATATATAATTTATAACTAAACGAGTTATCTCATTTTATTAGGATCGTCCTGATTGCCCCATTTATTTAATTAATCACAATTAAATAAGTAGCCCTTAATTATCCCACAATGTATCAGAATATTCTGATCAAGACACAATGTATCTCATAGCACCAGCAATTAGATCAACAAGAGCAAGCCCAAACCACAATTCAAATCATACACTAATTCCTTCATACTAATCAACATCAATCCAACATGAGAATCCTTCTATTACAAAACTGATCTCTACCTCCACCTATCACCACATGGCAACATTCAAATAATCCAAGGTTAGAGAAGACAAACCTATACCAATTAACTTTCTAAATCCAAACCATACAAACATACCCATGATGATCTAACTCACCACATCATATCCGATCTTACAATTCCGGAAAAATAGAACTTTGGTAGTGAAATCAAAATCTGAGCAGAAATCCCATCCCTATCAATCTATGTTAAATACATCAGCGAATTATACCACAAAGAACATCAAATCGCCATGACACAAATCAACATTGGTAACTTAACTTCGTCTATTAACAAACCCTTTCCCAGAAGTTCTGTGAACAAAACATACATCGTCCAATACTATAACAGAGCTAACAGTGGGTTATTTCAGATCACACAGTACACCAGTTCTTACCTCGGTGTCGGCTACAAGAAAAACCAAGGTAGAAAGTCATCGCTTAAACACATGGATCAACTGTCAATCCCGCTCTGAATTAGCTAACCAAGTTCGAGTAGAGGCAGATCCTACAAGAACAGAAACCCAATGAAATTCACCATCCTAAACCGATGTATCCATCTCGAACAAAATTCGTCCAAGATCGAAATCAAACCTGCCTTACCTAAATGGATGCCAACAGCTTGCTTCCTTCCCTCATGAAAATTCCAATATCATCACAGATCTAAGACAAAAAAAACACAAATCCTCTTCCCAACAAGGAGATCAATCCGTAGCTCCCCGTCGCCGGTACCGGTTTCACCGAGCCCCCCCCCCCTCGAGCTCAACTCACCACGAACCGAACTTGGCGTCGCAGCTCCTTCACGCGTGAAGAAGCTGGAAGGAGGAGGGCTTCCAGTGGGGCTTGACGACGATCTAAGGCTTGCGAAGGAGAGAAAGGAAGGAGAAGAGGCGGCGCGGTTTAGGGCTCGCGAGTGGAGGAGAGGAAAAAGGAGCGGGCGGCTAGGGCTCGGGAAAAATGTAATAAAAAGGGGGGGGGGAAGTAGTCTTTTTGCAGAAAAGCCCTCATTCTTTTCCATTTTGCACTAAACCTTTAGGGTTAATGTTTTAACCATTTAACCCTTTCTTTTATTACAATCTACTTCAAATAAGATTTAGGGTTAAATTATTTACACTCTCGAAAACCCTAAATCTTCCAATATATTTTTCTGAAAATTTATTTTACTGAATTTTTAATTTGCCGTATTTTACATAGATAGTCCTTGGTGTTTAGGATATGGACTTTGCACCCAAAGACCCTTAGGTATTGTAGGTTTGGAAGTCTATGGTAGTATAATTCATAGGGTGTTTTATTGTGTCGTTTGTTAATTAGGACCCTATTTTGGATGTAACAGGCCGTACTAATTGCTTCTGTCCAAAATTGGTTAGCTAGGTTGAATTCGTTGAGCATAGCCCTAGCGGCTTCTTGTAGAGTTCTATTTTTCTGTTCAACTATCTCATTTTACTGGGGGGTTCTAGGACACGAAAATTCGTGTATATACCCGTTTATCTTACAAAACTCCTCGAATTGTTGATTTTCAAACTCTCCCCCGTGATCACTCCTAATTCTTTTGATTTTGGCATCAAAATCGTTTTGATTTTCAATTAACTTACAAAAATCACTATAGGTTCAGGGTTTCATCTTTGGTCTTTAGGAACCTAACCCAGGTAAACCTAGAGTAATCATCAATAATTACTAAGCAGTACCGGTTTCCACTTAGTGACTTGGCTCCATGTGAATTAAATAGGTCAAGGTGCAGGAGCTCAAGTGTGGTTTGAGTTAGATTTGATTGAATTAGTTTATGATTAGACCTGGTTTGTTTACCTTGATTGCATGATTCACATATTAAGTTTTCATGGTTTTTAATTTTAGGTATACCTTTAATTAGGCCAAGTTGGGTGATTTTTGAAATTAATTTCAGATTAGTGTGACCTAATCTCCTATGCCAGAGGTTTGATTCTTCTAACTGAGTTAACATGCATTTAGGTACTAAGGGTAGGTTTATAGTGTAAACATTTTTTTTCCTAGAGCCCTTAAGCATGATTTCTGAGTCTTGCAAGTTTCTAATCAGGCAGTTAGAGTTGGTAAAGGTAACTACATAGCCAGTATCACATAATTGACTTATGCTAAGCAAGTTAAATTTAAAATCTTCAACCAAAAGCACCTTTTTAATAACAAAGTCAGATTTGAGTTCAATGCTACCTGACCCAATCACTTTGAGCGTAGCATTGTTGCCAAATGCTACTGAGCCTAGGTTCTTGAACTTGACTTTGGTGAATTTCAATTTATCCCCAGTCATGTGTCTGGAGCACCCGCTATCCAACATCCATTGGTCCAACTCTTTATGTTCCTACACATAAAGAGTTTTGTTGATTTGGATCCAATTAGAATTAAGGATAGCTTAAATTGATTTTCACAACCTAGTCTGTCTCACCCAATCTAGAGTTATCAATCACGTTAACCTTATGGGTTTTTGTGAGATAGGTTTTAGTATAAAGTTTTATTTTGAAAAATCATGATTAATTTTGAGAAAGTTAAATTAATTTTTTAAACACAATTTAAATTTATTTTGAAAAGAATGTTTGAATCTACGATTAACTGAAAATTTGTGTTAGATTTGAATTTGACAAATAATAAATTGAATTTGAATTTCAAAAATTAGCTTCCAGGTCTTGGCAAGGCACTAGGCCTTCTTTGGCCGTAGCCTTATTGGATCATCAACCCTTTCCTTGACAAAGCCTTTTAATGAAATTTCAATTTCAAAATTATTTTTTGAAAAATTCTGGTATAACTAGTTTGGGTCTTGGATCGGTAGCTTCGGCTAGTTCCACCAGTCTAAAGAGACCAAGTAGTGTATACTTGACCTTATTAGAAAAGGCTTCTCTAACGTACTATCATCTCACCGCCACCCAATACTATGTCGTTCAAATTTCAGTTAATTGGTTTAGTCCTTAATCTAACCAGCCCTAGGTCTAAGCATGGTGAATTACAGAAAATAAATAGACAAGCAATCATGCAATTTTAAACAAGAAAAGAAATTTATTTAACTATAAAGATTATTTTTAAGTTGGCTCCCCCTGGACTAAAGCCACGATAATGATTCGACAAGATGTGAATCTTGTACTTGAGGATCCAATACTGATTTGATCCAGTTTGATTGTTCAGGCAAAGTTTGGGTACCCATGCCTGAACTTTAGGTCTAGACTGATTCAGTACAGCATAGTATGACCTTTGTCTCGCTTTGGTTCGATAGCCTAACCCGGATCAATTTAGAACCGACTTCTGCTTTCCAAGGATCATGTCAAGACCCTTGGAACCAGAAGTGAATTGTTCTAATGCTGCTCTAAGGTCCTTGATTTGAGTTTTCAAGGAGGAGTTTTCTTTTTAAAGTTTTTCAACTTGAGTAGAGGTTCCTTCTTGAACTTTCTCAGTTAAGGATCTCGAGTCAGCTCCCTCTTTCAGGAGTTTTACTTCCTATCGGAGGGACTCGACTCGGATTTTGGCTTTCGCCAAGTCGCGAGATAGATAGGCAATTAATGTTGGATCGAGAGAAATGATAGAGGGGGGGGGTGAATATCGTAAAACGTTCGGATTAACAGTTAGAGAAATTACGCAGCGGAAATTTAAATCAAACACACGCAAACACCAAGTTTTTTACTTGGTTCGGAGTCGCGGTCGGCTCCTACTCAAAGGCCCACGGTGGTTGACCGTTTACTGCGGCAATTCTATATGTGCGCAAAATTCGTTTACAAAAAGTATTACAAAAATTATTGTAGTAAACTAAAATTAGCTCTTCGTTATCGACGTCTGGTGTAGATTATATTTTTGAAGCAGAGGGACGTCGTCGGCGCTTGTATCTCAAGTCGGGAGGTTTCCGGAGCAGAGCGCGGGAGCAGAAGAGCGTGAATGCGTTGGAAGAATTGAGTTGCTGAAGCCTTGGGTTCAAGGGCCATTTTATAGCCCCTGGGGGCGCCAGGAACGTCGGGGGCGCCCCCCACGTGTCAGCTGATCCGAGTCGCACTCGGTCAGCTCTGATCCCTTCAAACTCGGGATCAGACTTTGACGGGGGCGCCCGGGACGCTGGGGGTGCCCGGGTTGACTGGGTCAGGCTCTTATCCTGTTGGCTTCTTGCTGGCTTGCTTCGTTAGCTTGAGCTAGGGGGCGCCCGGGATGCTGGGGGCGCCCGGGAGCATGGGGGGCGCCCCGCCCATGAACTGCCGAAGCACTCTTTTTGCTTAGTCTATTTTGTGTTGCCCATGGGGGCGCTCGGAACACTGGGGGTGCCCTGCTCAGCTGCTGCCTTTCTCCTTTAAGGCGTTCTGAGCTGCAATGACTCATTCCTTCGGTCCTGCATCCAGGGTTAGTCCAAAACAAGTACAAAGCAATAGAGTATTAAGTTTATACAGCCTAAGCTGTCTTGGTTCTGACTTTGGTTCTCCCAAATGGAGCCCTAGGTCAAACTGACGCCTACTGTTCCCTCAACGGGGAACACGTCCTCACCTACTCCTCTCGGGAGAATTTACCTGATGCCAACCGGCTCCTCTGGTTGGACTTTTGCCTAGCAGTCCTTCGCTAGGTGCCTAGCTGTCCTTCGCCAGGTCTTCAGTACCAAGCTGTCCTTCGCCTGGTGCCTAGCAGTCCTTCGCTAGGTCTTTGTATCCTGGCATTCCTTCGCCAGGTGCCTAGCAGTCCTTCGGTAGGGCTTTGTATCCCGGCATTCCTTCGCCAGTTGCCTAGCAGTCCTTTGCTAGGGCTTTTTATCTCGACATTCCTTCGCCAGTTGCCTAGCAGTCTTTCGCTAGGGCTTTTGTATCCTAGCATTCCTTTGCCAGGTGCCTAGCAGTCCTTCGCTAGGGCTCTTCTTGTACACTTGAGTAACATGTTATATAAACATTATACCTTAACTTTTGAACCCTATTGCCATTATCAAAACACAGGTTCGACTTGGGTGCTTTCTGCACCAACAATCTCCTCCTTTTTGATTTATGGCAACCTTGGTTCAAAAAGTTAAGTTAAATAATATTGAAATTTTGTTTCTTCCCCCTGGAAGGAATCTCCCCCTAGATTTTTTAAAAGTTCGTGGGGTTTTGAAAATAAATTCTAAGTCTAAAGTTGGATTTTATTTTACTTAGAATAATTTTCAGCAGAACTTTCAAGATACATATTTTCCAAAATACTTTTGGTTTTGGAAAATTTATACTTGTAGAAAATTTATGTTTAAATACTTAGATAAATTGAAAAATTAAGTTTAAGTATTACGAAGGATTTTGAAAACTTAAGTTTAAAATACTTCAAAGATTTTTGAAGACTTAAGTTTAAAATACTTAGAAAAATTAGAAAGATTTAAGTTTTAAGTACTTAGGAAAATCTGTAAAAAGTTTAATTTTAAGTATTTAGGAAAGTTTGAAAACTTAAGTACTTAGGAAAATCTAGAAAAAAGTTTAAGTTTTAAAGTACTAAGTGAAATTTTGAAAGTTTCAATTTTAAGTACTTAGTAAACTTTGAAAATTTAGATTCAAAGTACTTAGAAAAATTTGAAAACTTAAGTTTAAGTGCTTAGAAAGTTTTGAAAACTTAATTTTAAATACTTAGAAAAAGTTTAGATTTGAAAACTTAAGTTTAAATACTTTTTGAATAAAGGATAGAGTTTAAAATTTTGAATTTGGAAAAAATTTAAACTCTCTCCTTTCCTATCTCTCCCCCTTTGCCATATATCAAAAACAAAGAAGTATAGCAGAAACAGGATAATTAAGTTGCATAAAAGAAAATAATAACTTGCATAATTCGCTGTACTGAATCAGTTCAGGATTAAACTAAATCAGTTTCAATTTTCTCTTTTAGGGTCCTGTTTAACCCAATTAGCTACTTACTAACTGCTATAAGCAGTAATTTTCGCTAGGGTTAGTCAAGTTAAGTGTTCTGTTCAAGTTAAATTTTCTAAACTTGACACTTAACTTGATTACTGTGTAAGTTGTATTTAGTGCCCCAATTACTGCAGATGCACTGACTTAAAGCATCTTGAATTAAGGCAAAGACCTAAGCATCTCAACCCATTCTAGGTTATCACTCAAAAGTACCCTAAGGTGCTTGTGAGATGTTGGCTTCTAAATCTATAGGTGCATGCAGTTCTAGGGTTAGGGCCTAGGCTAAGTCCATTTGCGAAAAAACCCTAGTTTTAAAGGGGTAGTTTTTTAAAATAAAACTAAGTAAAAAAAATTATTTTTTAAAACTTTTCAAAACTAAGTAAAAGCTGATTTTGAAAGCAATTTTTGAAACTACTTTAAATTTTGATTTTGAAATGAGTAAAGTAGTAAGAAAATCAAGAGTTGACTAAATCTATTATACTAAGCATAATCCTAACTGCCTTCTTAGTGAGCTGAACTCAGACTCAGGTAGGGGTTTGGTGAATATGTCAGCTAAGTTGGATTTAGAGTCAACATGCTTAAGGACTATCTCACCCCTGGCTACATGATCTCTTACAAAGTGGTGTTTAACTTCAATGTGTTTAGTTATGGAATGTTGGATTGAGTTCTTAGTCAGGTTGATTGAGCTAATATTGTCAATGTATACCTGAGTTTGATTGTAGTTAAGCTGAAAGTCTTTGAGAGTGTGCATCATCCATAAGAGTTGTGCCACACACTCTCCTAAAGCTACATATTCAGCTTCAGTTGTGGATAGAGCTACACAGTGTTGTTTTCTGCTGCACAAACTTACTAGGCTATTACCTAATAGTTGGTAGCTTCCACTTGTGCTCTTTCTATCTAATTTACAACCTGCGTAGTCAGAGTCCGAGTATCCTGACAAGTCGAAGGTTGAGGTCCTAGGATACCAAATCCCTACATTTAGGGTGCCCTTGACACATCTTAGTATTCTTTTTAGGGAGGCTAAGTGTGTTTCCTTAGCACATGTTTGGTATCTAGCACACATTCCTACAGCAAAAAGGATATCAGGTCTGCTGGTTGTAAGGTACAGTAGACTTCCTATCATACTTCTATAGAATTTAAGGTCTACTGGTTTACCATCAGGGTCACTATCTATTTTTACATTAGTGGCCATGGGGGTACTTATGCTTTTAGAGTTATCTATTTTAAATTTCTTTATTAACTCTTTAGCATATTTGGATTGATGGACATAGTTTCCATCTCTAGTTTGTTTGATTTGTAACCCTAGGAAGAAGTTAAGCTCACCAACTAAGCTCATTTCAAATTCATTTTCCATTATTTTAACAAATTCTTTTAGAAAGTTTGAGTTGGTGGACCCAAAGATTATGTCATCTACGTAGATTTGGGCAATAAATATATCTTTTCCTAGGGTCTTAATAAATAGGGTTGAGTCAATTTGACCTTGTTTAAATTCTTTAGAAATTAAGTAATTTGATAAGCGTTCATACCAGGCCCTAGGTGCTTGTTTTAATCCATATAGTGCTTTAGTAAGTTTGTAAACGTGGTCAGGTCTTTCTAGGTCCTCAAACCCAGGGGTTGTCCTACATAAACTTCTTCTTTAATGAATCCATTTAGAAAGGCTGACTTTACATCCATTTGGTATAGCTTAAATCCTTTATGGGATGCAAAGGCTAATAACATCCTAATGGACTCAAGTCTAGCTACTGGGGCATATGTTTCGTCGTAATCTAACCCTTCTACTTGGCTGAACCCCTTTGCTACTAAGCGGGCTTTGTTTCTAACTATTTCTCCTTGATCATTCAGCTTATTCCTAAAGACCCACTTAGTGTCAATGATGGATTTACCTTCAAGTTTAGGTACTAGTTCCCAGACTTGGTTCCTCTCAAATTAGGCTAATTCTTCTTGCATAGCTATGATCCAATCAGGATCAGGTAGGGCTTCATCTATAGTCTTACGTTCTATTTTTGAAATCATTGCTATTTGACTAAGGTTTATATAGGAAGATCTAGTCCTGACTCCTAAAGTTGGATCACTCACAATTTGATCGGTTGGGTGACTGAGTCTGGGTTTCTTGATTTTTCTAGAACTTGGTTTAGCCTCAGGTCCGGCTGGTCGGTTTGGTTCACTATTTGATTCCACTCTTTGAGTTGGTTCAATTTTTGGTTCAATAATTGGTTCATTTGACTCACTAGTTGGTTCAATAGTTAGTTCGTTTATGGGTTCAATTAAGGATTCACCAACTTGTTGATTATCTTCTTGATCAGTGTTTGATGAAGTTAGATTTGGATTTGAGTTAATTTCTTCATCAAATATTAGATTAGTTGTTTCTTCGATTTTCTTGGTTTGGTTGTTGTAAACCCTATAGGCTCTACTTGTTGTTGAATATCCTAGGAAGATGCCTGGGGTTGACTTAGACTGGAATTTTCCTAAGTAGTCTTTGGTGTTTAGGATATGGACTTTGCATCCAAAGACCCTTAGGTAGTGTAGATTTGGAAGTCTATGGTAATATAGTTCATAGGGTGTTTTGTTGTGTCGTTTGTTAATCAGGACCCTATTTTGGATGTAGCAAGCCGTACTAATTGCTTCTGCCCAATATTGGTTGGCTAAGTTAAATTCATTGAGCATAGCCCTAGTGGCTTGCTGTAGAGTTCTATTTTTTCTTTCAACTATCCCATTCTGTTGGGGGGTTCTAGGGCACGAAAATTCATGTATGTATCCATTTACCTTATAGAATTCCTCGAACCGTTGATTTTCAAATTCTCCCCCGTGGTCACTCCTAAGTCTTTTGATTTTAGTATCGTTTTGATTTTCAATTAACTTACAGAATTCATTAAATAGGTTTAGGGTTTCATCTTTGGTCTTTGGAAACCTAACCCAGGTAAATCTTGAGTAATCATCAACTATTACTAAGCAGTACCAATTTCCGCTTAGTGACTTGGCTCCGTGTGAATCAAATAGGTCAAGGTGCAGGAGCTCAAGTGTGGTTTGAGTTAGATCAGATTGAATTAGTTTGTGATTTGATCTGGTTTGTTTACCTTGATTGCATGATTCACATATTAAGTTTTCATGGTTTTTAATTTTGGGAATACCTTTAATTAAGCCAAGTTGGGTGATTTTTGAAATAATTCTTAGGTTAGTGTGACCTAGTCTCCTATGCCAGAGGTTTGATTGTTCTAACTGAGTTAACATGCATTTAGGTACTAGGGAAAGGTTTATAGTGTAAACATTATTTTTCCTAGTGCCCTTAAGCATGATTTCTGAGTCTTGTACGTTTCTAATCAGGCAGTTAGAATTGTTGAAGGTGACTATATAACCAGAATCACATAACTGACTTATGCTAAGCAAGTTAAAATTGAAGTTTTCAACCAAAAGAACTTTCTTAATAACAAAGTCAGATTTAAGTTCAATATTACCTGACCCAATTACCTTGAGTGTATCATTGTTGCCAAATGCCACTGAGCCTAGGTTCTTGAACTTGAGTTTGGTGAATTTCAATTTATCTCCAGTCATGTGTCTGGAGCAACCGCTATCCAACATCCATTGGTCCAAATCTTTATGTTCCTACACATAAAGAGTTTTGTTGATTTGGATCCAATTAGAGTTAGGTATAGCTTAAATTGATTTTCACTGCCTAGTCTGTATCACCCAAATCTAGGGTTTTCAATCACGTTAGCCTTATAGGTTTTGTGAGACAGGTTTTGATAAAGGAATTTTTGAAAAACATGATTTATTTTGAAAAACTTAATTAATTTTGAAAACAATTGAATTTATTTCGAAAAGAATGTTTAAATCTACAACTAACTGAAAATTTGTGTTAGATTTAAATTTGACAAAGAATAATTTGAATTTGAATTTCAAAAATTGGCTTCTAGGTCTTGGCGAGGCACTAGGCCTTCTTTGGCCGTAGCCTTATTGGATCATCAACCCTTTCTTTGACAAAGCCTTTTAATGAAATTTCATTTTCAAAATTAATCTTTGAAAAATTCTGGTCTAACTAGTTTGGGTCTTGGATCGGTAGCTTCGGCTAGTTTCACCAGTCTAAAGAGACCAAGTAGAGAATACTTGACCTTATTAGAATTGGTTTCCCTAACGTACTATCATCTCACCGCCACCCAATACTATGTTGTTCAAATTTCAGTTAAGTTGGTTCAGTCCTTAAACTAACCATTCCTAAATCTAAACATGGCAAATTGCAGAAATTAAGTAAACAATCAATCATGCAAATTACAAGCAAGAATTGAGTTTTATCTAATAATAAATATTGTTTTCAATTTGGCTCCCCCTGGACTAAAGCCACGATAATGGTCTGGCAAGATGTGAATCTTGTCCTTGGGGATCCAGTATTGATTTGATCCAGTTTGTTTGTTCAGGCATAGTTTGGGTACCCATGCCTGAACTTTAGGTCTGGACTGGTTCAGTACAGCAAAGTAGGATCTTTGTCTAGATTTGGTTCTATAACCTAGTCCGGATCAATTTAGAACCGACTTCTGTTTTCCAAGAATCATGTCAAGACCCTTGGAACCAGAAGTGAATCGTTCTAAAGCCGCTCTAAGATCCTTAACCTGAGTTTTCAGGGAGGAGTTCTCTTTCTCAAGTTTTTCAACTTGATTAGAGGTTCCTTCTTGAACCTTCTCAGTTAAGGGTCTAGAGTCAGCTCCCTCTTTCAGAGTTTTACTTCCTGTCGGAGGGATTCGACTCGGAGTTTAGCTTTCGCCAAATCTCGAGAAAGATAAAAAATTAATTCATTTAACTGACTTCTACTAAAACCACTTACCTTGATTTCCCCGTCCTCCGAAAATGTCAGTCTGCCGTCGTCCTGTTCTGATTCTGATTCGGTCTCGACTTCTTCTGAGGCGGTTAGTGCGAGTAGGTTCGACTGTGGGACCTCTTCTTCTTCTTCGGAGGAGGACTCGTCCACGTTGCCTGAAGTGCCTTTTTCCTTCTATTCTTCTTGGTCTCCTTTAGGTTCGGATACTCCGTCTTGTAGTGACCCTTCTTCTTGCACTCGTAGCAGGTCACGTTGGGCTTGTTCTTTTCATTTGCGGGTTCAGCTGGTTCGTCTTTCTTCTGCTGGCTTTCCGTCTGTTGGTTTGATTCTTCAATTCCTTATAGTAGCTTCGGGCCAGTCGGACCAGCTTTGGTCGATCTCCTTCTTCGTCTTCTGAGTCTGAGTCTGAGTTAGACTCGGGTTCAGGTTGAGGCTTCTTCTTGGTTGTCCTTCCAGTTTTACCTGCAACAAAGGCAATACTTTTCTCGGCCAAATTGCAGTTAGTCTGTTCATGTAATTCTAATTCAGAGAACAATTCATCTAATTTAACTTTTGAAAGGTCCCTTGAAACCTTGTATGCATCTAACATAGATGCCCACAAGGTGTTTCTCGGGAAAGCATTTAAAGCGTACCTTATTAGGTCACGGTTTTCTACCTTGTGACCGATGGTGTGTAGTCCGTTCATTAATTCCTGAATTCAGGCATGGAGTTGAGTTGCTATTTCGTTGTCGTTCATCTTGATAGTGTACAGCTTGTTCAGGAGGAGATCTCTCTTGCTGATCCGAGTGTCTGAAGTTCCTTCGTGCAGCTCGATCAGTTTCCCCCACAGCTCCTTGGCACTGTTGAATGGACCCACCCGGTTCAGCTCCTCTTTTGTTAAGCCGCATTGGAGGGTCTGGGTCGCCTTTGCATCAGCTTCAATCTTTCGTTTCAGAGCGGTGTCCCATTCTGTGTAGGTTTGAGGTACTCCTTCAGCATTTTTTGGAATCTCCAGTCCGGACTGGATGATTATCCACATGTCCACCTGAGTTTTCAGGTGGACCTCCATTCTGCTCTTCCAGTAGGAGAAGTCCTCCCCACTGAAGAGAGGTGGTCTTGCAGTGCTGAAGCCTTCTTGCATGGCCATTTTATCTGAAATGTAAACTTAAACGAAAAAAAATATCCTAAGACTTGGTCTTGGATTAGTAGTGTGGGATAAAGAAAAAATTATTTACCGAGGGGTGTTGCACCTACCTCGATTAACGAGAAGAAATTCGAACGAGAAAAAAATATTAAAAAGAAATTTCGTAAAAATCCGAAAAACTCTCAAATTGGTGGTTGCACCAAATTTGAGCTTCCCTGCTCTGATACCACTTGTTGGATCGAGAGAAACGATAGAGGGGGGGTGAATATCGTAAAACGTTCGGATTAACAGTTAGAGAAATTACATAGAGGAAATTTAAATCAAACACACGCAAACACCAAGTTTTTTACTTGGTTCGGAGTCGCGGTCGGCTCCTACTCCAAGGCCCACGGTCGTTGACCGTTTACTGCGGGCAATTCTATATATGCGCAAAATTCGTTTACAAAAAGTATTACAAAAATTATTGCAGTAAACTAAAATTAGCTCTTCGTTACCGACGTCTGGTGTAGATTATATTTTTGAAGCAGAAGGACGTCGTCGGCGCTTGTATCTCGAGTCGGGAGGTTTCCGGAGCAGAGCGCGGGAGCAGAAGAGCGTGAATGCGTTGGAAGAATTGAGTTGCTGAAGCCTTGGGTTCGAGGGCCCTTTTATAGCCCCTGGGGGCTCCCGGAATGTCGGGGCCCCCCCCACGTGTCAGCTGATCCGAGTTGCACTCGGTCAGCTTTGATCCCTTCAAACTCGGGATCAGACTTTGACGGGGGCGCCCGGGTTGACTGGGTCAGGCTCTTATCCTGTTGGCTTCTTGCTGGCTTGCTTCGTTAGCTTGAGCTAGGGGGCGCCCGGGAGCACGGGGGGCGCCCCGCCCATGAACTGCCGAAGCACTCTTTTTGCTTAGTCTGTTTTGTGTTGCCCTTGGGGGCGCCCGGAACACTGGGGGCGCCCTACTCAGCTGCTGCCTTTCTCCTTTAAGGCGTTCTGAGCTGCAATGACTCATTCCTTCGGTCCTGCATCCAGGGTTAGTCCAAAACAAGTACAAAGCAATAGAGTATTAAGTTTATACAACCTAAGCTGTCTTGGTTCTGACTTTGGGTTTCCCAAATGGAGCCCTAGGTCGAACCGACGCCTACTGTTCCCTCGACGGGGAACGCGTCCTCACCTACTCCTCTCGGGAGAATTTACCTGATGCCAACCGGCTCCTCCGGTTGGACTTTTGCCCAGCAGTCCTTCGCTAGGTGCCTAGCTGTCCTTCCCCAGGTCTTCAGTACCAAGCTGTCCTTCGCCTGGTGCCTAGCAGTCCTTCGCTAGGTCTTTGTATCCTGGCATTCCTTCGCCAGGTGCCTAGCAGTCCTTCGGTAGGGCTTTGTATCCCGACATTCCTTCGCCAGTTGCCTAGCAGTCCTTCGCTAGGGCTTTTTATCTCGGCATTCCTTCGCCAGTTGCCTAGCAGTCCTTCGCTAGGCCTTTTGTATCCTGGCATTCCTTTGCCAGGTGCCTAGCAGTCCTTTGCTAGGGCTCTTCCTGCACACTTGAGTAACATGTTAGATAAACATTATACCTTAACTTTTGAACCCTATTGCCATTATCAAAACACAGGTTCGACTTGGGTGCTTTCTGCACCAACAATTAATTCGGATAATTTAATTCTAGAAAATCCACTTACAGTGATTTTGTCGTCCTCTGAAAATGTGAGCCTTTCGTCGTCCGGCTCCGATTCTGATTCGGTCTCGATTTCTTCCGAAGCAGTTAGGGCGAGCAGGTTCGACTGAGGGGCCTCTTCTTCTTCTTCGGAGGAAGATTCGTCCCACGTTGCCTGAAGGCCTTCTTCCTTCTTGTCTTGTTGGCTTCTTTCAGATTAGGACATTTCGATTTGAAATGTCCTTTCTTGTTGCATTCGAAGCAGATCACACTTGATTTGTTCTTGGATGGTTCAGCCGGATCCTCCTTCTTTCGGCTGGCTTTTCTTCTGTTGGACTGATTCTTCAATTCCTTATAATAGTTCCAGGCAAGCCGGACCAGCTTGGGTCGATCCCCTTCGATGTCTTCTGAGTCTGAGTCTGAGTCAGACTCGGGTGCAGGTTGAGGCTTCATCTTGACCATTTTTCCTATCTTGCCTGCAACAAAAGCAATGCCTTTCTCGGCCAGGGTGCAGTTAGTCTGCTCATGCAATTCAAGTTCGGAAAATAACTCATCTAATTTGATTTTAGAAAGATCCCTTGAAACTTTGTACGCATCTACCATAGATGCCCACAAAGTATTTCTCGGGAAAGCGTTAAGAGTATACCTGATCAGGTTACGGTTTTCTACCTTGTGACCGATTGTGTGTAGACCGTTCAATAGCTCCTGAATTCTGGTGTGGAGCTGGGCTGCAGATTCACTGTCGTTCATCTTGATTGTGTACAACTTGTTTAGTAGTAGGTCCCTCTTGCTGATTCGGGTGTTGGAGGTTCCTTCGTGCAACATAATTAGCTTACCCCAGAGTTCCTTTGCACTGTTGAATGATCCCACCCGGTTCAGCTCTTCTTTGGTTAGGCCGCATTGGAGTGTTTGAGTCGCTTTAGCATCGGCCTCGATCTTTCTTTTGAGTGCGATAACCCATTCGGTGTATGATTGTGGTACTCCTTCAGCATTTTTAGGGATTTCCAATCCAGATTGGATAATTATCCACATGTCCACCTGAGTTTTCAGGTGGACTTCCATCCGACTCTTCCAGTAGGAGAAATCCTCCCCACTGAAGAGTGGTGGTCTAGCTGTATTGAACCATTCTTGCATGGCCATTTAGGAATTCTGAAAATAAAATAGGAACAAGAACAAAAAATGTCCCAAGACTTGGTCTTGGATTAGCAGTGCGGGAAGAAGATAGATATAAAACGAATTATCGAGTGGTGTTGCACCAACCTCAATTAATGATAAAAATTCGATCGAAAAAAAATTAAAATTTTAACAAAAAATCCGAAAAACTCCCAAATTGGTAGTTGCACCAAATTTGAGCTTCCCCGCTCTGATACCACTTGTTGGATCGAGTAAACACGATAGGGGGGGTGAATATCGTGAAAACGTTTCAGATTGAAAAGAGAAAGTAGGCAGCGGAATTTAAACAAAACACACACAGAACTCAAGTGGTTTTACTTGGTTCGGAGTCGCGTTCGGCTCCTACTCCAAGGCCCACGGTCCTTGACCGTTTACTGCGGGCAATTCTATATTAGCGCAAAAAGGTTACAGAAATTATTACAATATGAGTGCAGTAACTAAACAAATGTACTCTTCATTACTGACGCCCGATGTGGATCGTTCTTCGGAGCAGAGGGTCGTCGTCGGCGCTAGAATGTCGAGAACGGAGTTTGCCGGAGCAAAGCGCTTGAACGAAGAGAGTAGAGGCTTTGGAAAAAGTGTTGTCGAAGCCTTAGGGGTCGAGCCCCTTTTATACTGCTCCTGGGGGCGCCCTGGACGTTGGGGGCGCCTAACACGTGCCTACGGATCCGAGAAACCTCATCCGTAGCTCGGTCAGCGCTTATCCCTCCAGAATCAGCCTTGGAGCTGACGGGGGCTCCCGGGACACTGGGGGCGCCCCGGTTGACTTGGTCTGCTGGCTTCTCGGCTGATTTTGCTTCGATCACTGGTTGGCTTGGACCTAGGGCGCCCGAGACATCCAGGGCGCCCGGGACCTTGAGGGCGGTTGTCCTAGTAAGCTTCCAAAGCGATTCTTGCTAAGCTGTTCGTTTGGCTTTGACCTTGGGCGCCCGGGACCTCCCGGGCGCCTAGCCCAGCTGCTGCCCCTCTCCTTTGGGGCGTTCTGAGCTGCAGAAACACGTTCCTTTGGTCCCTGCATCCAAGGTTAGTTCCACAACAAACAAGGCAAGAAAGGTTAGATTTTTTACAGCCGTAGCTGTCTTGATTCTGACTTCGGGTCTCCCAAATGGAACCCTAGGTCGAACCGACGCCTACTGTTCCCTCGACGGGGAACACGTCCTCACCTACTCCTCTCAAGAGTTTACCTTTTGCCAACCGGCTCCTCCGGTTGGACTTTTGCCCGGTGCACCTGAGCAGGTCTTCGGTGCCTAGCTCCTTGCCAGGACTTCGTGCCCAGTCCTCGACCAGGACTTCGTGCCCACCTTCCGAGCAGGTCTTCGGTGCCCAGCTCCTTGCCAGGGCTTCGTGCCCAGTCCTCGACCAGGACTTCGTGCCTAGTGTACCTAGGACTTCTTTTCTGTACACTTAGTTAACGTATTAAATACAAATAACATCTTAACTTTTGAACCCTTTGCCATTTATCAAAATCCAGGTTCGACTTAGGTGCTGCATGCACCAATAGAATATTGGGTTGTAATGTTCGGATTCGGCTGAATCAGTCGACTGATATTGGAATCAGTCGACTGGTAACAACTAGTTCAACCACGTGCTCTATTTAAGTGATCTCGGTTTGGCTGGCTAGAGTTGATGAAATTGGTCTTGATTAAAGGCAATTAGTAGTCTAAGTGCTCAGGTGTGCGTGTGCCGGTTGTGGCAAGGTTTCTCTACCCACAAGGAGCTACACGAGCATAGCCAGAAGTTTTCCGAGGAGTCATCCATTGACAGATTGGGTTTGTCTACCTTACGGAGAGCCGTGGAGTAAGAGCTTTATCTTCGAACCATGTTTAACAGTTTATTCCTTTATTAGCATAGTTTTGATTATTAGTGTTTTCGCTGTGCAAGCTAACCGTGTAGGAAGAAACAAAGTAATTTGGGGGAAACGTCTATTCACCCTCTCTAGCTAGGCCATCGATTCCAACAAGTGATATTAGAGCAAAGGTTCGCTCATCTACGGACTAACCGCCAGGAGAGCAAAGCGCTAGAGGAAGATGACATTTGAAGAAAAATTGGGGGACGACATCACCATTCCACCTCCATATAATCGCGACAACTTCGACTATTGGAGGTTGTGGGTGAAGACTTGGTTTGATATGGATTGGGAGATGATGATAGCCATTGAAGAACCATTCGAAGCCCCAAAAGACAAACATGGGAAGATGCTCCGATCACGCTATTGGACCAAGGAGCAATAATCACAATCAAAGGAAAATGAGAAGGTAATCTCAATTTTACTTTGTGTTTTGTCTAATTATGTGATGAGTCATGTAGGTGAGTACAAATGTGCTCATGAGCTATGGAGCAAGGTGATTGCTCTTCATGAAAATCCTACACAAGCACAAGAAATGGAGGATCCTAAGGAGATGGGTTTATTGGTCCAAGAGGAGGAAAAGGAGCAATTGGATGAGGTGATGAGCTCAACATCTGAGGAGGAGAAAGAAGAAGTAGAATCATCCACCTCCTCAAGTGAAGTGACATAAGAAGATGAGGAACCATCCACTTTATCAAAGATTGAAGAAAAAGTCAACCTATCGAGCACCTCCACCAAAGCAAAATCAAAGAACTACATCATTTACTTTGGATGCAATAAGAAGGGACACTACAAGTACAAGTGTCCATTGTGTATGAAAAAAGAGGTAAACCCTAAATCCATTTCAATTCCTTTAAAATCTAACATGGGTTGTAGGATTGAGGAAGCCAAAAGATAAAGGATGATAATCATATGCTTCACGTGTGGGGAGAAAGGACATTACCATACAAAGTGCCCAAGGAGTGGAGAACTCAAGAAATTAGCACATATGAAGAAGTGGCAGAAGAAGAAAAAGAATAGCTCACATCAAGGGGGAGCTACAAGGGTAAAGGAGGTAATCCCTAATTTGAAATGTAATTCAAATTTAAATTTTCCCATGCATGCTAAGAAATTTTTTTCTTATTTACCCATGCAAAATTATGGTTTTAAATATCATGATAGGAGTAGGGTTAACATTGCATATCAAAACCCTAGGCAATCCATTCATGATAAAGCTATACATGATAAACCTAAGGACCAAGGAATAAATCCTAAGAAGGAGAGACATATGCCTAGAACGGATAGGTCTAGGAATGTCTATGGAGGACATGTTAATTCTAGATTTAAAAATCTAGAAAAGAAAAATCAAGCATTGAGGGCAAAGCTTGAGAAATTAGATAAAATCCTAGATAGATTCACTATTAGATCTAAGGGGTTAGATAAATTATTGGGAAGTCAAAAACCCAACAATGATTGATTGGGTTTGGGATACCGATCTAGGTCATCCAAAGCCAATGATATGATCTATGCTAGGGTAGCATATGATTATGGTAAGGATGAGAAGTCCAAAAATGGTAAGGGTGTGTCATTTAAGGACAAAAAGACCTTAACCAAGGATAAGGTATCCAAGGTTAAAGGGAAGAAGAACATAACCAAGGACAAGGTGTCTAAAGTTAAGAAGATTAGGTTTGTAGGGCAAGAGTCACCAAAGGTACATCGGTATGACCCAGTATTTGTTGAGTCACCTAGGGTGGTGGTTAAGGCTAAAAGCTCAAGGGGGAGCTCTAAGAGCTAAATTGGGACCCATGGTCAATGGATCTCGGGAGGATATCTCTTGGAGGTCTAGATGGACCATGGAGTGTGCCAAAGGGTTTGAAGACGGATTTGAGTCTCAACCTTAGGGTTTTGGCACATATGGATTGAGTTTCATGCATGAAAATATGACATTGGGATCATAATGCATGAAAATTGATTTTTATTATATAAATGTCATATAAACCAATGCTAGGAATGCATTGTGAGTTGGTATGAGCAGATACATCAAAAGGAAGACAAAACTAAGACTTTAGGTCAATGTTCAATTGAACCATTTAGATAATTTTGGATTTTGTGTCAATCTTGAGATTGGTGATAGATATATTTTTAAATGTATTTTTTCCAAGTAGACACGAGTACCACAAATCTCTACCCAAGATTTGAGAATTTTTAGAGATTTGTGGAATTAGTTATGAATTTTTGAAATTGGGTTCAGAAATATTGAAAGGTTGATTTATGAGTATTAGTCGACTGGTGCAGTGGACAGTCGACTGATAATTCTGTGAGGTATTTTTTGATAGGGATCAGTCAACTGGTAACTATCTCAGTCGACTGATACATGCTGAAATTATTTTCAGCAAGTTGAAAAGAGTCCTAATGATGCCAAACATGTGTATAATCTTATGGAGGGTTATTGTTGGAGCAATCTATGGTCGGAGTGATCATGTGTTTTGATGTTTGGGTAAAGGGTTTAAGTTAGGTTCACCCTTGTATTTGATATGTGTATGTGAGTGTGCAGGTTTGCAGGATACACATAGGCTTAACTTGACGGCTTCAGGTCCGGTGAAGGATTGCATAAGGAGACAAGCCGTGGGCTTGTATGCATCCGAGGGACCGTGGACAAAGCAGGAACGATGAGCCAAGCGAAGCACACTTCGAGGCATACGCGAAGGATAGCATGAGGATGAGCTGCAGACTCGTATGCATCCGAGGGACAAGAGCTAAAGTCGAAGAAGGCTTGAAGGCAACAGGTTGAGGCTGCTAGGTGAAGAGTCAGCTGAATCGTGAGGGTCCGAGTGCTGAGAGAATTGTACTCGGGAAGGGAAACCCTAGGTTTAGGGTTTGAGCAGTTAACTCATGCTTGGATCAGTCGACTGGTATTGGCATAGAAAGATCAGTCGACTAATCTTCTGTGCAGTCAACTAGTGTCGGATGGGAATTCGATCGTTGGGCTGTAATGTTCGGATTCGGTTGGAACCAGTCGACTGGTGTTAAAACCAGTCGACTGGTAACGGCTAGTTCAGCCACGAGCTCTATTTAAGGGAGCTCGGTTTGGCTGGCTAGGGTTGACGAAATTGACTTTGATTAAAGGCCAATTAGTAGCTTGAGTGCTCAGGTGTTTGTTGCGGGTTGTGGCGAGGTTTCTTGACCCACAAGGAATTACACGAGCTAGCCGGAGGTCTTCCGGGGACTAATCCACCGACGGATAGGGATCGTCAATCTTACGGGCAGTCGCTGTCAAGCCCCAAGACCAACGGAACCATTGTTCCAATATATAATCGGACAACATCTCCCCTATCTGGCGGATAATTTACATATACAAACATCACACGGAGTTATAAAATGGCCTCAGGCCTCAACACAGTTATATATCATAACAAAAAATAACAGCATCACAATAAATAAGCTGTAAAACTCACCAGAGCTACCCTCGGGGCAGACGCGCAGCAAAACGACATTGCGAAGTCCAATAGAGGACTCAAAAATACAATACCGCTCAAATGAATAAAACTACAGAACTGCGAAAGTAAAATGAATACAACACCAAAATATATGCTAAGAAAAAATAAATGTGAAATGCGCGGAAGCACCCATCAAAGAGTTGTAGGGACCTGGGACCGGCAACTGGGCTCCTCCGGCGAGCTATCAACCTGAAAACAAAAGCATTGTGATGGGTGGTGAGTCTAAGTGGACTCCGCGGGTATATAGAAAGATATGCATGGCTCAATAGAAATAGCTGAAATAGCTATACGGAAACAATAGAGTACAGTCTTAACAGGAATATCAGAATATGCATAACTGAAAGTAACAACTGACTGTACATACCAGAAATCAGTCTATCCTGACCATAAAAGATTCGTACCAATATAAGCAAGTGCAGGGCCATCAAACCACGCATAAGTATATCCTGTACGTGCATGTCAAACAAGTGCTACAAATAAATGCAGCAATCATAATCAAAATGCACAATGCATCATATGCACATGGTGAAATGACATGGTCACCCCTGACGCCAGTCAAGCCACCGAGACATGCGATAATGTGTCGGCCGAGTGGGTAGGGTTGTGACACTATCCGCACTATGTCATCACTACTCCTGAGTGACCGAGTGGACAGGATACTGGCGGAGGATCACCCCTACCCCATGTATATATAAGGGAGCGTCGCTCTCATCTCCTCTGGTCTATGGAAAGAGAAGAGATCTCTGCCTGTTACCACGCTCCGAAACCACTACCCATGAGCGGCCGAGCGGAGCAGTACAGAGCTAATGTACACACCCAATGGTATCCACTAACCTATGAGTGGTCGTGTGTGCATATCATGTGTCGGACGACGAGCTTAAACCACAAGGGAGCCGATGATCGCCGGCATGCAACAGTGCAGGGATGGTGCATGACTTTAACACATGCAACCCCTCCTGGTTATCATACATAACTTAACCTAACATGCACAGGTCGATCACAGGTATAATAACTTAACCATCATGCATCTAGGTGCACATGCAAGAAATAACAACAATCAACCAATGCAGATATCAAGTGACATGCCACTATATCTACATACACATGCATATATGAATACTATACAGAGTCAGATACCAAATGTAGAGACTGTAGAGACAGGAATTTTGATCATCTCAAAGATCAAGCAATAAGTATCAAGCAGGATAACAAACGGTAATAGATTTAAGGTAAATAAACCTACTGCAATACATAAGTAGTCATGCATAAAGATAACGTGGATCTAAAGAAGACAAGCAAGATGTACCCACCTCAAAGTAGGAGTAGTCCGTATCAAATAAGAACCTCCCGTCCAGAAGTCCAAAAACAATCAATGTCCTGTATCAACGGACATAATTTTAGCTATCATAACAATTATTAAGTAGCTAAACAAATCCCTAAACAGTATCAGAGTTAACCTAATCACCTTTTTCATTTAATTATATCTAATTAGATGATAGGTTCTTAATTATTCAACGTAATCAAGATTAGATTTAATCCTGACCCATCCCAAGACATCCACCTCATAGCTCCAAGAGAACAGAGCTATCCTTTTATTCTAAATAAAATTGCAACCTTTCTCCATAGTTTTTTACATGGTATCACACTAAACTCAACCGAACCAAAAATAAAGTAACATTCCTCTTTAATTTTGCCCAGCAACTGCACCATATGGCACAATGCTTCAAACCCATACAAGTCACTTAAACTCTAGACAACATCCTCCACACAACCTCACATCATGCACTAGATTCAATTCATAAAGTGGAACACCCACCAAGCACAAGATTAATCAAACGATTTTATACAAAAATAGAATTAGAGACAACTCACTTGATTCCACTTAAAATAACACCATTCAATAACCAAAATCCATTCCCAAAGCTCACGACAACACCTTCCATAAGATCCAAGAGCTACAATCCAAACCATATAACTGAAACAATTTAGCATCACTGGTTGCTCATGGTAATTACCCTTACAAAATCAAATGAGGCATGCTAATACCAAAACTTAGCATAATGGCTACCACAGTCTATACTCCAATCAGAGCAATAGATCACCCACCCAGGTTTGTATTGATCAAACAATTATTTCATCCACAACCGATCTAATATTGTGCCCTTAACAATTCATCCATAACTTGATCAACCCCATGATCTATAGTACAGTTACGCTACACTTCATTTAGACACATAAATTTCAATTCTAGCAATCGTGATTGTTAGGACCGGTAGGAGAGCTAGAGGGGGGGTGATTAGCTCCAATTTACTTGGAGAAGATTTATCGCCGCGGAAGACTTCAAGCAATGCTAACGCTCAAGGATTTACTTGGTATCCACCTCCTTGAGGTGACTAATCCAAGGATCCGCTCTCCTCACTCTCTCATACACTATGAAAGATCTCCTTCTTGAGGTGGAGAAATCTCTTACAAGCTTACAAGAAGAATACAACAAGAGGAAGCAAATACAATAGGAAATCTTACAAGATTTACAGCAATGAGCTCTCTTTGCTTTCCTTGATTTCTTCAAGCTTGAGATCGCCTCTAGAACCTTGGAAGTGCAGCAACACTATGCCCCAAGACTTCTCTTAAAATGGCGAGGAAGGAGGAGAAGAACCAGCGAAGAACTGTGCGAGCCTGCCGCTTCAAACCTGCGTGAAAACCCTATATACCCGACGCCTAGGGTTCCATAATTGATTGCCCAATCGATTACCACATCAGACTTAGCCGCTCAACGGCTATTTTTTGAACCTTAATCGATTAATCAATCGATTAAGTACAACCTTAATCGATTATTGAATCGATTCAACACCTTCCTGTGCTCTCACGCAATACTGCGGTAATTAATCACCCAATCGATTACCGGACCTCTTAATCGATTGATCAATCGATTAAGAGAAGGTTGAATCGATTGCCCAATCGATCAAGCCACATTCTGTTCTCGCAACTTATTTCTCCCAATCGATTTATACCTTCCTTAATCGATCACCCAATCGATCAAGAAGGCTTCTGTTCGCGAGAAACCAAACCCAAATCGATTACCTAATCGATTGAGTTCAACCCTAACTTGTGTGCACAAGTCTAAGGTTCCCTTGCCTAACCTTGGTCAACCGTGACTTGTTAGGACTTCACTACCAAGTGTCGATCAACCCTTTGACCAACTTGGATTTCTCCTGCCTAGCTCCCAACTAGGACTTAACCTGATTCCTAACCAAGTTTGCCTAACACTCGAGTTAGGTCTAGTCTATCGGTAGACTTCCACCTTGCCAGCGTGCGATCTCCCCGATCCACATAGACCTCTCATAGTCCCACTAGGTTTTCTCTCATGTCAGCGTGCGATGTCCCCCGACCCACCTGGACTTCAACTAGTCCCACTAGGTCTTTTCCCATGCCAGCGTGCGATCTCCTCGATCCACTGGACTTCACCTAGTCCCACTAGGTATTTTCCCATGCCAGCGTGCGATCCCCCCGATCCACCTGGACTTCACCTAGTCCCACTAGGTCTTTTCCAGTCAAGTCTCTAGTCAGCCATGACCCACTTGACTCATACGATATTCAAACATCATGCGATATTCAAACAACATTATCAAACATCGAAATATCCAATCTTAAGCTTATCAAGCTTAGTAAACATAAGCTCACCCGAGCCTCGTTAAACTAGGTCAACCCTGACCTAACCAAGAATGTACCAACAATCTCCCCCTTTTTGATGTTTGACAATATATTTGAGAAAGACTAATCCCTATTAGCCATTCAATCTTATCCCCCTTTGACACACATCAAAAACTCCCCCTTTGAAAGTCTCATACCTTCCATTTGAACCCATGCTCAATCTTGAGCATTCATCATAATGAAGATTCCCAATCTTCATTCTTCCACTTATCCTAAAAATAAAAATTCAAACACATACTTTTAAGGAAGACCTTCCCCTCAAAACATGCTCTAACCCTCTATCATTGCACCAACAATGATTTTTAAGTTCCTAAAACTTTAGGAAATCTCAACTCGAGGTTATGAGATTTTGAGATTCAAAACTTGAATCAAAACCTCTCTCTAACCCTATAAGTTTCACCAAACAAACTCCCTTTTTGATTTCACAATGAAATTTACCCAAGTATACTTATAAAAGTATTTCAAGGGGCTAGGGATTGTTAGGTTACTCAAAATTGGGTTAACTGACTAAAAACAGATAGTTTCAATCGAGTCAATCGATTGGTGTTGGGTCCCAATCGATTAAGCTATGTCTTAATCGATCAGCTGATCGATTACGACTTCCCTTAATCGATCAATAGATCGATTATGCGAGCTTCTGTGCCTGCAGAAAAGGTTTAACAATTGATTGATGTTGTCCTAATCGATCACCTGATCGATTGAGAGTTTTTGATTTCTTAAAACAATTTCAGTCCGAATTTCAGAAACTCCTAAATATTTCTACACCATTTGAAAAATCCCGAAATTTTATGTGGACATTATTTATGACATATACTATCAAGGAAAAATAATTTTATATGAAAATACCTCCCTTTTTCAAAGATTAACATAAAAATGGAAACCATTAAAATATTTCAATGTTTCACTCTATTTTGTATCCAATTCATCAATGATGAGATCTATCAAAAGATAGTCTTCACCAAGGTTTTCCAAGATAGTTTTCAAATAGATTTCAAAAATAATTTTCAACTATGTTCCTTGGGCTAAATGCACATGACTTGTACATTAGCTTTCCCAATGATTGGTATTCATTTATTTTCATGTTTTGATAAATCCTAAAACTCAATAGGATGCACATTAATCAACACCTTGAGTTTCATTCATCACCCTAACATCTCACTTGTTTCTAATGTATCTCAAAATACAAGCAAGTCAACTTATGGTCTTGGTGAGATGTGAAAGTCATGTTCTCCCTAAACTAAGGGTTCATGCATACCTAGACATTATAAACTTTGATCATCCACCTAGAATGTCAATTAATGCCAATGTTCTTAATTTCAATAAAAATTAAATTAATGTATGATAATGACTATAACATGCATCATATGAGAATTAAAAAAAAAATTATAGCTAGATGATGCATATATGACATGACATGTAATATTTTCATAATAAAATATGAATGATGAATTATGATGTCATGGCATATGATAGGACATACAAAACATGACATAGTAACATAAAAGAAAATACCTAGATTTCCTATCTAAGTATCAATAACTCATCGCTAAGCCATTGATAATCCTAATTTTGCCCCTAATTTCCAAGATAATGTCGAAACTCCCCAACTTGGCATATCTTTGGATTCTAACTTAGTTGTGCCAACTTTATTTAGTTCAATCTTTCAAAAATATAGTTTGGCACAATTTTACTCCTCCTAGAGTAAACAAATGACTTCTTCATTTTCAAGGGTAGTAACTCCTTGAAAATGTCCCAAAGTGTCAACTTCATCAAGGTTGGGTTAACTACCCGTCCAATTTGATTTGACACTCCCTAGGCCTATCTAGGGTGTGGTGAACACACTTTAGAAACCCAAAACCTATTGGTGCTCCTTGGGTATTCTAGGTATTCATTAGGGATAACTTCCCTTGATACCTTTCTAATGACTTTTCTAGGCTTCTCCGAAGCTTTAGTCATGTTGGTCTTATCTTGGTCAACTCTAGGGATGACTTCCCTTGTGGTCTTGACTTGACCCCTAGACCTAGATTGAGTTCCATACCTATATGGAACTCTATGATAAGATGGACCATCATTCTTGGTTTTTGATTTGTACCCAAAACCTTTCTTGCTCCTAGAGGGTCCTTGATTTTCTAAATATAGGTTTTGAATTTTTGATCTCTTAAATAGAATTTCTATTTTCTTAAAGGTTGTTTCCAATTTATCAATTTTTGACCTCAAAACTTGATTTTCCATCATTACCTCATCAAGGCTTGGTTTTCTAATATAACCTTGGTGATTATTCTTCTTGGCCTTGTGTTGGGTAGGTCTACCATGGAAAGTTCTAATTTGTTCCCTATCCTTAGATGTGGTTGTCCTAGCATGAAAGGCTCTATAGTTCTCCTTAGGTTTTTTAAACCTCCTATTTTTATGATAAATAGCATTGAAATGAAAATATTTATTTTTAACATGCATATTATCATGATTTAAATAAGTATCATTACCTAATGGTACCTTAGTCTTATTTTTGGAGGCTCCCCCTTGATTTGATCTCCTTCTTTTTGCCTTGGTCGGATCCTTCCCTTTTGGACATTGATTCTGATAATGCCCCTTTTGTTTACATGAGAAGCACACAATGTGCTTCTTATCCTTTTTTACCAATGGGCCGACCTCCTTTGGCTTCTCCTTGGTCTTGGGTGCCACTTGCACCTTATTCTTGACCAAATTAGGACACTTACTCTTATAGTGTCCTTTTTGCCTACACTCAAAATAAATAGTGTGATCTTTATTTTTATAAATTGAATTAGTTATACCTTCATGGGGTGTAGAGGTAGCACTCAATTCTTCTTCTTCTTTATTGACCTCGGATGATGATGTTGAAGCTTTTCTTTGATCCGATGTCAATGGCAAATTTTACTCCCCCTCAATCCTTGAAGTGGAGGCAACTTCATCTTCGGATGTTGAGCATCTCCCAACTTCCGAATCTTCTTCCTCTGATGAATCTCCCTCTTTGGATTTGTCTTGATTTGGTACAGTGGAGGGATCTTCATAAAACTTTGCCAATTTGCTCCAAAGCTCTTTGGCATCTTGAAATTCTCCAATTTTGTCTAAGATGGTGCTTGGCAATAGATTGACCAATAACATGGTCACTTTGTCGTTGGCCTCGCATCTCTTGATTTGCTCCTCATTCCATTTGCTTTTCTTGAGGAGCTTTCCTTTGGTGCTTATTGGAGCTTCAAAACCCTCCATTAGAGCAAACCATTGCTCTATCTCTATCATGAAGAAATTTTCAATCTTTGACTTCCAAACATTGAAATTTACTTTGTCAAATGGTGGAGGTGCCCGAGTGTCGTAGCCAAACTCTATTTTTGAATTTAACCCTCTTGATGATGGCTTCTTAAAATTAGGGTTTCTTCAAACTTCTTCTTCTTCCTCTAGCTCTTGCTCTCTTGGCGATGAGTCCAAAGAAGAGCAACCTTGCTCTGATACCACTTGTTAGGACCGGTAGGAGAGCTAGAGGGGGGGTGATTAGCTCCAATTTGCTTGTAGAAGATTTATCGCCGCGGAAGACTTCAAGCAATGCTAACGCTCAATGATTTACTTGGTATCCACCTCCTTGAGGTGACTAATCCAAGGATCCACTCACCTCACTCTCTCATACACTATGAATGATCTCCTTCTTGAGGTGGAGAAACCTCTTACAAGCTTACAAGAAGAATACAACAAGAGGAAGCAAATACAATAGGAAATCTTACAAGATTTACAATAATGAGCTCTCTTTGCTTTCCTTGCTTTCTTCAAGCTTGAGATCACCTCTAGAACCTTGGAAGTGCAGCAACGCTATGCCGCAAGACTTCTCTTGAAATGGCGAGGAAGGAGGAGGAGAACCGGCGAAGAACTGTGTGAGCCTGCCGCTTCAAACCTGTGTGAAAACCCTATATACCCGACGCCTAGGGTTCCCTAATCGATTGCCCAATCGATCACCACGCCAGACTTAGTCGTTCAATGGCTATTTTTTGAAGCTTAATCGATTAGCCAATCGATTAAGAACAACCTTAATCAATTGCTGAATCGATTCAGCACCTTCCTGTGCTCTCGCGCAATACTGCGGTAATCGATTACTGGACCTCTTAATCGATTGATCAATCGATTAAGAGAATGTTGAATCGATTACCCAATCGATATAGCCATATTCTGTTCTCGTAACTTATTTCTCCCAATTGATTATCTAATCGATTCACACCTTCCTTAATCGATCACCCAATCGATCAAGAAGGCTTCTATTCGTGAGAAACCAAACCCAAATCGATTACCTAATCGATTGAGTCCAACTCTAACTTGTGTGCACAAGTCTAAGGTTCCCTTGCCTAACCTTGGTCAACCGTGACCTATTAGGACTTCTCTACTAAGTGTCCGATCAACCCTTTGACCAACTTGTATTTCTCCTGCCTAGCACGCAACTAGGACTTAACCTGATTCCCAACCAGGTTTGCCTAACCCTCGAGTTAGGTCTTGTCTCTCGGTAGACTTCCACCTTGCCAGCGTGCGATCTCCCCGATTCACCTGGACCTCTCCTAGTCCCACTAGGTCTTCTGCCATGCTAGCGTGCAATCTCCCCGATCCACCTGAACTTCACCTAGTCCCACTAGGTCTTTTCCCATTCCAGTGTGCGATCTCCCTGATCCACCTGGACTTCACCTAGTCCCACTAGGTCTTTTCCTATGCCAGCGTGCGATCTCCCCGATCCACCTGCACTTCACCTAGTCCAACTAGGTGTGCCTAGTCCCACTAGGTATTTTCCAGTCAAGTCTCCAGTCAGCCTTGACCCACTTGACTCACACGATATTCAAATATCATGTGATATTCAAACATCATTATCAAACATCGAAACATCCAATCTTAAGCTTACCAAACTTAGTAAACATAAGCTCACCTGAGCCTAGTCAAACTAGGTCAACCCTGACCTAACCAAGATTGCACCAATAGTTTTAGCACCAAAATATAACATCTGATCAATTCAGCAATTCAACTTCACCGATCTACCTCAAGTTGTGTAGTTGTCAACACCTAAAATTCTTAAGACCAAACTAAATCTTAACCCAATAGATCCTCATAAAAGAACTGAACAACAAAAACTGATAAGAACCAATCCAAAACAAAACTCTCAAATCTCAAGTAGATCCATTCAGTATCACGTCTTCAAAATAAAAACCACTAATCAATACTCATTCCCAATGAAACCATAACAGATCTCTAAACCAATCCAAAACAAAACACAGATTCATGCTTAGCAACAAGTCACGGTAGATCCATGGAACACAATCAAAACCAAACACAACTCAACAACATCTCAAACACCAATCATCCGAGACATAGAAATCATCCCAAATCAGAGCATGTATCGCAGCAATCATACCTCTCAAAACCCATGCACAGAAATCATCCTCGCGTGCTCAGATCCAATAGCTCAGCCTCCTCCAGAAAAATCCCGATGCGTGTTGTCTTCTTCAACAGTGGCTTCTTTGCTCCCTCTACCACCGAGCGTAACCTCAGAACACAACAACGGATCGAACTCAGCCATGGTCGAAAATCTCATGGTCAGTACAACAAGTAGATTCACCAGATTTCGGGAAGAAGGGTGCTACGTAATTAGAGATAGTCGATGCGGTTCCTGCTCCCAATGGTGATGCCACCTCCCTGGCCCTCGTGTGACCACTTCGATCCGAGGAGTAAGAGGAGAAGAGAGGGGGGACATGGGAAATCAGATTGGACATCGGCTTTTGGCTACGGCGAAGGAGAAGAAGAAGAGAGGCAAAAGGCTCGATGAGCAATCGGGCGGAGGAGGAGGCGTTCGGCGGATTTGCTTGGCTTTGGGCGGAGAAAGAAAAGGGTGGGTTGCGGGCGAAAACAGAAAGGGGGAGAGGAGTTTTTGTTGTTAGTGGGGGTTTTTGCACTTTAGCCCTTGGAACCCTAATAATCTCCTTGCAACCCTTAAGAGCTAATGCCTATCTGTAAATTTGCCCTTAAGCCCCATGAAATCTATTAGTAGCCCTTACTTTTAGGGTTCCCAACCAATTTGACCCTTAATTTTCGGTTTAAGTCCCGAAAATCCTAAATCTTTTCCGAAAAATTTTCTGGACCGAGTTAAAAGTGGTTGATTTAACAGCTGTGGAGTAGGAGTATCATCTCTGAACCACGTAAAGGTTTGGTGTTAGTGGTTTGATTTCTTAGTTGTTAGTTTTAGTTATTTTGTATTTCGCTTGCGCAACTAATAACGTGTAGGAAGAAACCGACAAAACGTGGGTGACCATCTATTCACCCCCTCTAGCCGACACATTGATCCCCAACAATTATTACACAATGTTTATAATTATTAGAGGTTAAAGAATCCAATGATTAGGATACTTTTGAAGTTCTTTTTGATGTTTAGCAAAAGGGGAGAAATGTTATGTTTAATTGGGAAACCAAACATATCTTTGCAAGAAATCCTAGCTCATGTATTGGCAAAGGGGGAGCCTTATGATAGGTTTTTAAAAAGCCTTTAGTAAGTCCAAGTGTAGGGGGAGCCTTGGAGAGGTTCTTAAAAACTCTGTTGATGAAAATCCTAACTCATTGGGGAGTTTAGGTGTTGGGGATATCTTGTGATAGGATCCATGCATTGCTTGCATTTCATTGACATATGCATTGGCAGTGCAAGTCTAAGGTGTAGCCCGACAACATAAGTCCAAATGTTTTTAGTATTGTATTTGCTATTTATTTTCTCTAACTTAAATGTATTGTCAAACATCAAAAAGGGAGAGATTGTTGAGGTAATCTATGGTCTGCGGGACCATGTATTTTGATGTTTGGGCAAAGGGTTTAAGTTAGGTTCACCCTTGTATTTGATATGTGTATTTGAGTGTGCAGGTTTGTAGGATACACATATGACTCAGCTTGATGGTTTCGGGTCCGGTGAAGGATGGTGCATCCGACTGACCGTAGACAAGGCAACAATGATGAGCCGAGGGAAGCACACTTTGAGACATACACAAAGGATGACATGGAGATGAGCTGCGGGCTTATATGTATCCGATGGATGAGAGCCAAAGAGAAGATGCCTTGAAGGCAAGAGTCAATGCTGCGATGAAGAGTCAACTGAGTCATGAGGATTTGAGTGTAAGAGAACTATACGCAGGATGGGAAACCTTAGGTTTAGGGTTGTACCAGTCGACTTGTATGAGTTTAGTTGATTGGTAGAAGTCACAGAATGATCAATCGACTAATATTCTTCTACACAGTCGACTGGGAATTCGAATGTTGGGTTGTATCATTCAGATTTGGCTAGATGAGTTGATTGGTGTTGGAACTAGTCGACTAGTTCATCCACGAGCTTTATTTAAGGGAGCTCAGTTTGGCTGGCTAGGGTTGACGAAATTGGTCTTGGTTAAAGGTCAATTAGTAGTTTAGGTGCTCAGAAGTGCGTGTGGAGGTTATGGCGAGGTTTGTCCACCCACAAAGAGCTACACGAGCATAGCCGGAGGTTTTTTGAGGAGTCATCCACCAACGGATTGGGATCGTCCACCTTACGGACAGTTGTGGAGTAAGAGTTTTATCTCCGAACCACGTTAAATGGTTTGTTCCTTTGTTAGCTTAGTTTTGATTATTAGTATTTTCGCTGTGTAAGCTAACCGTGTAGGAAGAAACAAAGCAATTTGGGGGCAACGTCTATTCACCCTCTCTAGTCGAACCATCGATGCCAACAGATAAGATATTTCTTTACTAGCTGCCACTCATTTCTTTTCCATCCAACAGCTCACTCACATAGACAGATTGCATGTCCTCGTAAAGTTTTTTTGTTGCTCCATTAGATGTACCGATCTTGCACATTGGAGTATTCATGCTTTGTTTACTTACTCTGCTTTACTAATCATATAGCTACATACATTTTTAATTAATTGTTTGACTATTTTGTTATTATTTTGGACTTGTGTTTGTGTTAATATTTTGTCATAGTATTTTTCAACTATTTTAAGGTGTTAGCTCATTGTTGGTTGATTAGTTGTAACAAGAATGGACAAAGAATGGATGTCAAAGGATATACTATCACATAAATATGAGATTGGAGTAGAGTCTTTCTTGCAAACAATTATTAATGTACGAATGGCCTTAAGATTGTTTAATTCAAACAAGGGAAGGAAAGGTAGAAAAATGCTAAGTGGGAGGTAGAAAAGGAATGTGTAATTATGTTTAACATATATTTTAATATGTATATTTGTAATTAATAATTTGACTCTAATTATCATAAGCTCCTCACCAATAAGATGTGAAACAATGTGGTCATTATTTGATGAGATTTATGTGATAAATTATTGAAGAAGTTGATACTATCGAAAGAAATTTACTACGATCAATAGTAATACTATCTTGCTTATCTCAATTATTTGAAAAAACTATGTAAAAGTTGCAAAGTGAATGTTGATTGTTTTTTTTTTCATTTAACATAATATGTGCGTGTTCATAGTTTACAAAAGCAGAGTACTCTCTAGAAGAAATTGATGAGGTGTGGTCTGAGTTGGTGAAATGTATACAAGATCATATTTATGAGTAGGCATGGAATGATGATCATTTTTGCCATTTAGATAAAGTTAGCATATGAATTGATTATTTTTTTTTGGATACTTTCCTTTCATGTGTGGGTGGGATACTTCATTTAGATTTATTATGATTATTATATAGCTGAACCAATAAGTTTTTATTTTGATCAGTATAGCAAAAACCAATGCAGTGCATGAATTGCATTATTAAATAATGTAGTATAGCCAATCTGACATGATCATGCTAGACCAATAAGTTTTAATCTAACCACGTGTTACAATTTTTGAAAGGAGCAACCAGACATCTAAACCACTATTTAATATTAGATAGGAGTTATTGAATCAATCCTTTATCCTAATTTTACAAGGGTTTTAGTTCTTACTTCTGCCATCCATTTCAAGTGCTTTCAAAAAGACTGGCACTACTATACCATTTTCCCTTACCATTTCAACAATCCCTACACAAGCTGCATTTATCTAACTATATTACTATAGTTCACCGAGCAACATGTATTAAGTTAGCTTGTTAAAATAATCCTAGATACTATCGGAATAAAACAATATCTAATATATGACCATTGTTTTCTTAATTCCTAATTCCTTGAATATAGACCTAGTTTGCTTATTTTTGCTATCTGTTTCCTTTTGTAGCTTTTATGTATTCATGATTTTTGTGCATCCTGATCTCATGGAAATAAAATCTTTCTTGTTGTTTTTTAAAAATAAGATTAAGTAATCTAATTTGAGTTATATTATGAAGCATTGTGCTATTGCAACTTGCTAGAATCACAACTGGAACATACAAGAATCACAATTGGAAATTTTTTGATATGCATTATGTGATTATATTGACTGATTAACTATGTCTATTTCCTTTTTCAGAAGATAAGTGAAGGATGCCCAAAGAAAATTGTCATATTGACGTCAGTGAAGGATATTTTGTAAAATTTAGTGGATGATGATCTTGTTAATTGACACTCCCGTGAGTTTATTTCCCTTCATATAATCCAGGAAGGGTTTTGCTTTAATATAAACTTAACATAAGTAGAAAGTTAATTTATGGATTATGTGTATATATTTTTTATTTAGATTTTTATGAAATTGTATCTTTTGTTAAATAATTGAATTTTAAAAAGGTTGTGGCTATTCATATTTTCTATTTGTGGATATTCATATTTACTATTTGTAAAATTTGTGAATATTTTCTATATCTTTTGTTAAAAAATTATATTTTAAAAAAGATAACGCTTTCTATCCATTAAAAAGGCAACGTTTTTTAAGCGTTGCAAAAGTATTATATTTGGACAACACTTTTTAAGTGTTACAAAAATATTGTCTTTGAAAAAAAAATGACAATGCTTTTTAAGTATTACAAAGGAATTGTCTTTGCACAAAATGACAATGCTTTTTAAGCGTTGTCTTTGAGTGAACTTTTAACAACAGTGCTTTTAACAATGCTTTTTGAGCAACATAGAAAACGCGTAAAAACATTATTTTTTAGCTTTTTTCTTGTAGTGTTGGTTTTTGGAAATCAACCTTGTGTTACTGATTTTTGGAAATCAACAACACCTGTGTTGTTGTTTTTAGAAGTTAGCCCTGTGGTGTTGGTTTCCATAAATCACCAACACGGGGCTAATTTTTGAAAACTAACAACAACATGTTGATGGTTTTTGAAAATCAACCCGATTTTGCTGATTTTCAGAAATCAACAACATGGTGTTATTGATTTTTGAAAATCATCAATAAAATTTGAGAAAGCGTAATGGGCGGAATTGAGATACGATGTGTTCTCAGAAGGATGCTTTGCGGGTTGAGGAAAATGTATGTTGGATAAATTTTGAGAGATCATAACTTTTAAATTAGATTGAATCATGAGATGCACAATATATCAAATCGAAGATCTTTGAATGAGCTTTGATTTAGTATATTATGTTTCTTGTAGTTAAACCGAATCAAAAGTTATGACTTCTCGAAGTTTAAGTCAGTGATAATGTTGTTGTTGATTTTCGTGTTAAAAAAATTTATCATACTTGAATCTAGTTAAAAAAATATCGTTGCTCTCAATATAGTACATCATGATGGTGTTTGAACAATATGAGTATAATAAGGAGACTGAGCCGAGCACATATGACTTTGTTTGGAGTGAATTAGATATCTCTAGGTTTATCATCCACTTTTTAAACGAAACTAGCTGATGGTTGTTGGTCTGAAAAAGATTGTGTTGCTAGTCTTCAGAAGATCAGCAACAACATGTTACTGGTCCTCAGAAGATCAACAACAACGTACTGCTGGACTTAAGAAACTAGCAACATGTTGTAGCACCTACAAAATTATAGTTGCTATAGCAACAAGTTATAACTTTGAGAGACTATAACTTTTGATTCGAGTTGAATTATGAAACACACAATATATCAAATTGAAACTTATTCAATGATCTTCAATTTGATATATTGTGCTTCCAATGGATTAGTCTAAATGAAAAGTTATGTTCTCTTAAAGTTATAACTTGTAGTTGTAGTAGTTATAATTTCATAGTCGCTACAACGTGTATACTAGATAACTTCTGAGAGATCATAACATTTAAATTAGATTGAATCATGGGATGAACAATATATCAAATCTAAGATTTCTAAATGAGCTTCGATTTGATATATCATACATCCTATAATTCAACCTAAATTAAAAGTTATGATCTCTCAAATTTTAAATCAACAATAATGTTGTTGCTGGTCTTCGTGTTGAAAAAACTAATTATACTTGAATCAAGTTAAAAAATATCATTGCTCTCAATTAGTGCATCACGATAGTGTTTGACGGCATGAGTGTAATAATGAGACTGATGAGCACATAGGACTTTGTTTGGAGTGAATTAGATATATCTAGGTTCATCATCCACATTTGAAATGAAACTAGCTGATGCTTATTGGTCTGAAAAGGATTGTGTTGCTAGTCTTTAGAAGATCAACAACAACATGTTGTTGGTTTTCAGAAGATCAGCAACAACATCTACGAAATCGTAGCTGCTACAATAACTAGTTATAACTTTAAGAGGTCATAACTTTTGATTCAGATTGAACTATGGGATGCACAATATATCTAATTGAAACTTATTCAAAGAACTTTGATTTGATATATTGTGCATCTAATAGATTAATCTAAATCAAATGTTATGATCTCTTAAAATTATAAATTATAGTTTTAGCAGCTACAATTTCGTAGCTGCTACAACGTGTTGCTAGTTTCTTAAGATCAACAACACATTTATATGCTAGTTTCTTAAGATAAACAACAGGAAGAATTATTGGTCTTCTGAAGATCAAAAACATAGTATTGCTGACTTAAAATTTGAGATACCATAACATTTGACGGAGATTGAATTACGAGATGTACAATATATCAAATTGAAGATCTCTGTATGAGATTTGATTTGATATATTATGTGCCCCATGATTTATTCTCAGTTAAAAGTTATGATTTTTTGAAAATCAAAAGTAAAATTTGTAACATAATATATTGTGTTATTGCTGATTGAAAAATTAGCAACACAATATATTATGTTGCAAATCTGTAACATAATGCATTGTGTTGCTAATTTCTAAGAATCAGCAACACAACATTGTCTGCTAATTTTTCAACAATAAAATGTTGTGTTGTTGATTTTGAAAAATTAGCAACACAATGTATTGTATTGGCTGATTTTTTTACAGTTAATCTTCAACAAAGGCATAACTTTTGACTGTGATTAAATCACATGACTATCAAATTGAAGCACTTTAGAGATCTTTGATTTGAAATATTGTGCATTTTATAGTTCAATCTCAGTCAAATGTTATAGTCTCTAATAGTTTAAATCAGCAATAATGTTTTGCTAATTTTCAAATTAGCAACACTGTGTTGCGGATTTGTAAAATCAACAATAACGTTATTGTAAATTTAAGTTTTGAGAAATCATAAATTTTGATTTGGATTGAATTACGAGATGCATAATATATCAAATCAAATATCTCTGAATGAGCTTCGATTTGATATTTGTGTATCTCATAATGTATTTTCAGTCAAAAGTTATGGTCATTTGAAAATCTATAGTAAAATCAGCAACACAATATATTGTGTTGCTGATTTTTCGAAATCAACAACACAATATATTGTGTTGAAAATCTGTAAAATAATACATTGTGTTGCTGATTTTTCAAAAACAAAATATTGTGTTGTTGATTTCGAAAAATCTGCAACACAATTTATTGTATTACTATTTTTTTACTGTTAATCTTAAAAAATCATAACTTTTGATTGATAACAAACCATGGATACATAATACATCAAATTGAAGCTTATTCAAAGATCTTCGATTAGATGTATTGTGTATCTCGTAGTTCAATTCCAATGAAAAGTTATGATCTCTCAAATTTTAAAAATGAGCAATAACGTTGTTGTTAATTTTTCAAAATCAGTAGTGTTTGAAATGAGATTAGTACGAAAAACGACAACAAGAACAATAGAGAACACACATAAGATTTATGTGGAAAACCCTTGACGGGAAAAACCACGAGCAGAGGAGGAAAAATCACTATGAACGGTGGAATACAAAGTTGGCGGCTCTAATAAAGTAAAGAGAAGTAGAGAGAAAAGAGAGGTAGAGAGAAAGAAAGAAGAGGTAATCAAATAACTTTCTTGATTGATAAAACTTGTCCATGAGATACACAATTTATAGAGACTTTAGGATACTTAGTCAAATGAAAAATTAATAACGAAACTGTTAATTAACAGATTTATAAAGACTCTGTTAATTAACATATTAATAAGAAAAATATCTAATAATAAATTAACGGATTAAATTGAATTCGGGTCACCAAACTCTAACAATCTCCACCTTGACATGAATTCCATAAATTTTCAAAAGAACATTCTCCACCTCTTCCACAAAAGCCCCACATGTAAATCTCAGCATCTAGCACCAACCAAGTCCAAGCAATACTTAAACTTGGACATAGTGAGTGACTTAGTCATGATATCAGTAGGATTATCATGAGTATTGACCTTCCTGACAATAATATCACCACGAGCAATAACATCACGTATAAAATGATATCTCACATCAATGTGCTTTGTCCTCTCATGAAACATCTGATCCTTCTTGAGGAAAATGACACTCTGACTATCACAAAAGACTGTAGTAATCTGCAAGTCTTCGCTAAGCTCACTGTAGAGTGCTTTCAACCAAATAGCTTCTTTACAAGCTTCTGTAATAGCCATATATTCAGCCTCTGTAGTGGACAATGCAACTGTATTCTGCAAAGTAGCTTTTCAACTGATAGCACAACCACCAACAGTGAACACATACCCCGTAAGTGATCTACTTTTATCAATGTCACCATGTGATGACAACATCACCTATTACTGTGGATCCCTGCAGAACATATAAATTGGCGGTTCTCCTTAGTCCCTCCATCACAACAAGAGACCCTTTACTGACTTTTACAGCTCCACCTTCACCAGTGTACTTGTACCCTTTAGAATCAAGAATACTCAAAGAGATCATATTTCTCTTCAAATCAGGGACGTGCCTCACATTACCAAGTGTCCGAATGGCACCATTAAACATCCTAATTCTGACCGTACCAATACCAACGATTCTGCAGGATGCATTATTGCCCATCAAAATGGCACAACTCGAAACCGTTTCATATGTTGAAAACCAGTCCCGATTGGGACACATATGAAACGTACAACCACAATCAAGAATTCATTCCTCAATCTGCTTTAAATCAACATTAGATGCAACGAGAAGTTCACCATCATTGTAATTTTCGGCAACATCTGTTGGTGCTTGGATGGCTAGAGAGGGGGAGGGGTGAATGTAGCCAAACACAAAACTCTCGCTCTCTTTGAACTCTTCTGCACTAGGTTAGCAGAAGCGGAAACAAAACAAACAGAGAAACAAACCACAGACGCTAACACCGCGATGTACAAGGTTCGGGGATAACTTGCCCCTACTCCTTGGCGTGCCCGTGAGGTGGACGATCCCTTGATCGTCGGTGGATCAAGCCCCGGGTGACCCCGGATATAACAGCGCCTCCTTCTCGGTGGAGAAACCTCTCCACAATTGCCTCAAGATGATATGAGATTAAGTGCACTCGACAATGAGAAGGATCGCTCACAAAAATACAGCAAGAACACTCAAGCACAAAGCCACAGAGAGCACACAACAAAACCCAGGCAAACTCCTCAAGTTTTCTGTCTGTTCATCGCTTGTCGCTCCTCTGCTTCTAGCATTGTCTTAAGCCTCTTCTCCTTGTCACCAAGCCTCGTCAGCATCCTCTGAGCACAGCCTGAACCCACTGACCTCCCTGAGCACTCAGTCCATTGAAGACCTCTTCAGCTGAGCTCCGTTAGTCGCCAGCCGCTCCTTAGAAGCCGTTGAAAGCTGAGAAGAGAATCCATCCAAACCTGCTCGATGGAAAGTCCCATTTAACTATCCTCCATTGTTTGAATCATCCCTGTAAAGCCTGCATACTCTAACAGAAGCTTAGCAAAAGTATATCAAACAATATCACGTAATATCAGCAGGTAGCAGAGAAAACACAAACGCGATCAGAAGTCTGACAGCAATTTCGAATTAAAGTTCAGCTGCTGATCGGTCACCAGACCGATCAGATAGGTCCCTGATCGGTCACCAGACCGATCAGGAATCGGTCACCAGACCGATCAGGAATCGGTCACCAGACCGACCAGGATAGACCCAGTCCGATCAAGCTCCAGCCTGATCGGTCCCCAGTGAGAAAACTGGGATCGCGACTTCTCGTGATCGATCCCAGGTCGTGGATCGGTCACCAGACCGATCCACCCCTTTGCTGAGGGTTTTTTTATCTTAGCAGGCCGAACCTACTGATCGGTCACCTGACCAATCAGGTGTTCCCTGATCGGTCTGGTGACCGATCAGGCCACTCCCTGATCGATCAAGCTCCAGCCTGATCAATCATAGTGAGGAGCTCGCGATGTTTGATCGGTCCAGCATACCGATCAAGAGTTTCTCCCCAAAGCTACTGACCTCTCCCTGATCGTTCACCAGAACGATCAGGAGCTCAACAGAAACCTTTCTGTTCTCTCCCTGATCAGTCACCAGACCGATCAGCCTCCTCTGGATCGGTCACCAGACCGATCCACAAAAGGAGTTCGTGCCAATCTCCCCTGATCGGTCACCAGACCGATCCAGAGACTTCCAATTCAACCCTAAGTCAAGAGAACGAGCTCCCTAGCCATTTCTGACTCGTGCTCAGTCCCCGGACCAAGACTCCGTGTCCAGCTTCACTCACCGGGACTTCATTCAACCTAGCTTCACTCACTAGGACCTGGCTTCACTCACCAGGGTTTCGATCACCCGGCTTCACTCACGGGGACCCGGCTTCACTCACCTAGATTTCAACCTAGCTTCACTCATTAGGATTTCAATCACCTGGCTTCACTCACCAGGACCCGGCTTCACTCACCAGGATTTCAACCTAGCTTCACTCACTAGGATTTCAATCACCTGGCTTCACTCACCAGGACCCGACTTCACTCACCGGGATTTCAACCTAGCTTCACTCACTAGGATTTCACCTAGTCCCACTAGGTATGTCTAGTCCCACTAGGTCTTTTCCACTTCACCTAGTCCCACTTGTTAGTGATATGAGAGAAGTGTCCTAAGGCAATCGCCTTATGATTGTAATCATTTATTCTAATAAATGAATATTCACTATTTGAGTATACATGTTTGTGTATTTGATTGAGATCTTAAACTCATTTACTGAATGTCCGCAATATAATTCACAGCATGAGAGAATTTGTGATGAATTCACAACTAGTGATTATCTCTACATGTGCAATTGTGAAGTATAGAAATTGTCCCTAGTCGATGAATTGATAAATACGGACACTATCAATTCTGTTGAGACTAGCATGGGTTATTCTCTAATCAGCTGATTCTCACTGGCTGGTGACACTGAGATGTCCGGAGATAAACATGAATGCTAGTTAAGGGAACTAGTTCATTGGAGTGACTGGCTGTAAAACTTCATATGGTAGTCTACATATAGATATGTCAGTGAAGTTCTTACTGCAGCTTAAGTGCGATGTTCCTTTGACTTGCGGTGTTCAAGTCATCTTGGTCATGGAGACTTATACTTTAACATCTTAAGCAAGCATCTCCAAGGAGGTGTGGACCCAGGATGATTGGGTATAAGCCGAAGTGCCCAAAGATGTTTGAACAGCCTACAAAGGATTTACCACTCCTTGCGAGTAGATGTATACCTGAGGCCTATCGTCGGATTGTTACTCGAAGCCTCTGGCCAGAGCATGACATGTTCAAAGTATGAATCTCTTAAATACATGAGAGTAATTAGAATCCGTAGGACGAGAAAACGTTACTTGGGCTAGGTGTGACGTAGTCAGCCTAGTGGGGACTGACACACATAGACCATGTCCTGAACCAAGTGGGTATAAGATGGTGAAGGGAATATGACACGATTCATTATAGCTGCTGAAGGGTTACAGAATTGTTTCTGAGGTCAACCGTTGATCTTTCGATTAATTGGGGATCATGATGTACTACTAGGTGTCACTCATGATCGCTCTATAATTAATTGATTAATTATAGACGGCCAACATAAATTGAAAGCCTATTTAGTCACAAGCACTATGAGTAATCCGAGGGATTTAAAACGAGTTGAAAATTGGATTTTCCAATTAAGAGAGATTAGGTTTGGTTGAGCCAAACGATAAGTCGAATATGAATTTTTCAGAGACGCATCGGAAGCGTAAAATGGCTAAGTCTTTTGAAGACTTAATAGATGAATTAAATAAGTTTAATTCATTGGGGCTTGGCTTGGATGGGCCGGCCAAAGAGGGCCTCCATCCTCTTTGCTTGGCCGGCCACAACAAAGGGAGAGAACCAAGTTTTTGGTTCAATTTATAAAATAAACCAAGTGTGGTTTGTTTTATAAAATTATGGATGATATAAATTTTTATATAATAAACCAAGGTTGGTTTATTTTTTATGAAATTAAAATGAACCATGGATTGGTTTATTTTATAAAATCAATCATGAATTAATTTACCATGATAAGGAAATTTATTCCATAGGAGAGAAGATTTTTATCATGAATTAAAATATGATTTTAACCATGATATAAAATCAAACTTGGCATGATGTAATAAGTTATTCCATATTTGAGAGGCTTGATGGTTGAGAGGCAACTATATAAAGGACCCAAGGCAAGGCTTGGGTGATAATCATAGAGATGAAGACATAGGCTCTCTCCCTCTCTTTCTCTTCTTCTCTTCTCCCCTTCTTGCCGTGCGCCAACCAGCCCTAAGAAGGAGCACCAGCCGGCCGCCCCTGCCGACCACCACCTGCTGCCGGAGAAGGAAGCTCCGGCCATCTCTTGGCCGGAAGAAGGTGCTGCCGGAATTAGAGTTTGCCGCAAGGATCTTTTTGCCGCAAGCCTCTTCTTTTGCTTCGCCGGAATTTTGATTCCGACCATCCTTTTGTGGTTAGTCTTCCGACTTCTCTCTTGGTTTTTCTTGTCGCATTCTCGGAGAATCTAGTAGTTCTCGAGAACACGAAACTCGTGGCTTTGTGAAGTCATCCCGAAGATACTCGGCGTTGACGCGAATAGAGGCGGAGCTTCCAAGGGACGCTTACGGTTGGATCTCGTCCCTTCCTTCGAGTTACGCGAGGTAATACGTAAATTAGTTTATGTTTCTGCAAAATTTCAAATATATGATCATGTCTACACAAGATAAAATTGCATGCTTAGATGTGTGGTTAAATAATTTGAGAAATTATTTATGCTAAACCTTCCGCTGCACGTAATTAATTTTAAAATTACGAACTCGCATCCATGTCAACATGCACTCGGTCCCAACACCACTAGGTGTGCCTAGTCCCACTAGGTCTTTTCCAGTTCACCTAGTCCCACTAGGTGTGCCTAGTCCCACTAGGTCTTTTCCACTTCACCTAGTCCCACTAGGTGTGCCTAGTCCCACTAGGTCTTTTCCCATGTCAGCGTCCGATCTCTCGATCCACCTGGACTTAATCCTAATTCATTCAACCAAACTTAAATCGTTGTCAACACCAAAACAACAATCGGGCCAGACTACATCAACAATCTCCCCATTTTTGTTGTTTGACAACCCCGATTTAAGTTTAGGTATTAGATCAATTGAAGTCCATTCAATTATCGTAAGGGAATCAAGATCGTCCCCCTACAAAATTACAGCCCTAAACTTAATCAACCATTATCTCCCCCTTTGTCAAACATCGAAAAGGGTATGGTTATTAAGTTTCAACATAACTCCCCCTTAACCACGGGTCTCTCCCCAAATCCAAAATAATCAAAGGTAAATTTTGAATTGCATATAAAATCATATATAGAATAATATCATGGTTAAACATGTATATGTTTCATATGACAAGTAAGCAATGCAGCTCTATCGGACTGATGATCGATATAGAAAAAATCTCTGATATATCTATGGACGATCAGTTTTTAGAAAAATTTTGTAATTCTGGTTCGTGCTAGAATAGACTGCATTACCAATTAAAATTCCATAACAGGAGTGTAGACTTCATCGATATTCGTCATTTCAGAAAAATTTCTGAACCATAGTTTGGGTTTCTTGACTGAAAAATATTCCTCATCAAGGAGCAAGAGATCAAGAAACATGATTCAAACAACCCGTTCATGTGAATTTCAAAAATTTCAACACGGGTTTGTATCGAATCAGTATTAAATTTGCTCCAAGTATGATGAGTATGCTCCAATCATAATCGGTTTGTATCAGATTCGTTTATATCAGTATGATCAAGTAATCTGATACAATGCGATGAAAGGGGATCAGACTGAAGAGTTTTTTTGACCCAATCAGGGAATTCCCTGATCTGAGTTGATTTGATCGGTCACCGACCGATTAGAGGGATCCCTGATCGATCACCAGACCGATCAGGGTGTGTCCTGATCGGTCGGTGGACCGATCAGGTCTGATACAGAAAGTTTGTTTCAGAAACTTGCTTGTTCCGATCAGATTACAGAAATGAAAGTTCAGAAATCTAATTTTGGTTTAAATCTCAACCACTCCTAGACCCTTATACAATCAGATTTGATCCATTTGTTCTAAAAAAAAAAGGGGTCTCTTAACCAAAATGTATATTTTCATATCATCAAGAAAAATCATTAAAGACACTCATTTACTTGGGGAGTAAACTTCTTAAAACTAGGCATGTACAAGTTTGCATCAACATGTTTTAAGTGAGTTCAAAATATATGTCAAGTCGATAATCCCTAAATTTTCCTATCAGGTTTGTATCGAAATCCCAAAACAAATTTTGTACATCAATTCAGTTCATAATGTTGTATTTTGTCCAACATGCACTTATCTCATTTAGAAAGTTCCAAATACATTTCAGAAACATACATTGATCACACAAAAACATGAAGTTGCCATGGAATTGTCTAAATTCTCTATAAGGAGGCAGTTAACTAAACTATCTTCATGTATTTATCCAATCTAGACAATTTCAGAGAATTCAAAATATTGATCACCAAGACATGAAATTGTCAAAAATCTATAAGTGCAAGCAATTAAAGGAACCTAACATAGACCTCAGATATTGCAATAATGAGGCTAAACATCCTAGACAATTCATATTTTTAGTTCAAGTTTGTATCATCAATCCAAAGCTTGTTTACATATTAAATTTGTATCCAAAAATAATTTTCCCCCGATCATTTGTTTGGACCACCCATTATCAACCACCCATGTTGGTGGATGCTCCCCCTCAATCAATGCTATACAATTCTAAAGATAGAAGTTTTAGGTACCCAAATTTTGGGACCTAATGCATCAACAATGAGGGACTTAGGCACCCATGCCTTAGTCAATTTCTTTCTAGCTTTTTGAACCCTAGAATTATTTCGTGATCTAAAATGGGTTCTAGTCATTAAAGATATGACACTAGGTTCTTTAGGTTGGTAACCCAAACCAACCTTATTGTAAGCCGCCTTTTGTGAGTTTAAGATCATATCTAGGGTTTTGGAACTTGTTGAAAATTTCTCAAGAATATTCTTGAGATTTTCAATTTCACCCTTCAAACCCTTATTTTCATCCTCAAGATTTTTAACATGCAAGTCATCAATTACCTCATCCTTAGAGGTTTTCAATTCCTCTACTTCTAATCTTAATGATTTAACCTTATTTTTAGATTTTTTGAGTAGACTAGTTAAATATGCTATTGTTCTATAACACTTGTCTAACTTGGGAGAGATTACCTCTTCATCATCCGAAGATGATGAAGGCGCGGTTGAAGAGCTACTCGCTTCGTCTTCACTCTCCTTGTTTGACTCTTCTAAGGCCACTAGAGCCACGTGACAGTAAGTCTTCTCCTCCTTTTTTCCTTCTTCTTCTACTTCTTCTTCTTCTTGTCACCTGCCACTAAAGCAATACCTTTCTCCTTTGGACTTTTGTTAGAGATCTCATATAGTTCCATTTCATAAAATAGATTTTCTAACTTAACAAAAGGTAAATCCTTGGAAACCTTGTAAGCATCCACCATGGATGACCACAAGGCATTCCTAGGGAAAGCTTTGAAAACATACCTTATAAGATCTCGGTTCTCTACCTTCTCATTTATGGAGTGTAAACCATTGAGGATCTCCTTGAATCGTCCATGGAGTATACTTACAGTTTCATCTTCTTCCATGGACAACTTTTGAAGTTGGCTGAGAAGGAGGTCCTTCTTGGCCATCCGGGTTTCATGCGTTCCTTCATGGAGCTCAATGACCTTGTTCCCGAGGTCCTTGGCAGTGGAAAAGGGGCCGACTTTGATCAACTCTTCCTTGGTCATCCCACATTGTAGGGTGACCACAGCTTTGGCATCGGCTTCCCCTTTTCGAATCTGTTCAGCCGACCAACTTGAGAACTCGAGCTCTTTTCCTTCAACATCTCTTGGAAGGATGAAGCCCTCCTTCACAGCAAATCACATATTAATGTTGGTCTTCAAATAATACTCCATCTTCGATCTCCAATATTGGAAATCAGTGTCGTCGAAGAATGGAGGTCGGCTGGTGGTGAACCCTTCTTTCAAAGCCATCATTGTTGTAAGCTCTCGGATGTTAAGCCGCTTGAACAGAGCCCCAAGCTCTGATACCACTTGTTGGTGCTTGGATGGCTAGAGAGGGGGGGGGTGAATGTAGCCAGACACAAAACTCTCGCTCTCTTTGAACTCTTCTGCACTAGGTTAGCAGCAGCGGAAACAAAACAAACAGAGAAACAAACTTAACAGAAATGCAGAAATGGAGAATACAAACCACAGACGCTAACACCGCGATGTACAAGGTTTGGGGATAACTTGCCCCTACTCCTTGGCGTGCCCGTGAGGTGGGCGATCCCTTGATCATCGGCAGATCAAGCCCCGGGTGACCTCGGATATAACAGCGCCTCCTTCTCAGTGGAGAAACCTCTCCACAATTGCCTCAAGATGATATGAGATTAAGTGCACTCGACAATGAGAAGGACCACTCACAAAAATATAGCAAGAACACTCAAGCACAAAGCCACAGAGAGCACACAACACAGCCCAGCCAAACTCCTCAAGTTTTTTGTCTGTTCATCGCTGGTCGCTCCTCTGGTTCCAGCATTATCTTAAGCCTCTTCTCCTTGTCGCCAAGCCTCGTCAACATCCTCTGAGCACAGCCTGAACCCACTGACCTCCCTGAGCACTCAGTCCACTGAAGACCTCTTCAGCTGAGCCTTCGTCAGTCGCTAGCCGCTCCTCAGAAGCCGTTGGAAGCTGAGAAGAGAATCCATCTAAATCTGCTCAATGGAAAGTCCCATTTGACTATCCTCCATTGTTTGAATCATCCCTGTAAGCCTGCACACTCCAACAAAAGCTTAGCAAAAGATATCAAACAATATCACATAATATCAGCAGGTAGCAGAGAAAACGCAGACGCGATCAGAAGTCTGACAGCGATTTCGAATTAAAGTTCAGCTTCTGATTGGTCACCAGACCGATTAGATAGGTCCCTGATCGGTCACCAGACCGATCAGGATAGGCCCAGTCCGATCAGGCTCCAGCCTGATCGGTCCCCAGTGAGAAAACTGGGATCGTGACTTCTCGTGATCGATCCTAGGTCGTGGATCGGTCACCAGACCGATCCACCCCTTTGCTGAGGGTTTTTCCATCTTAGCAGGCCGAACCTACTGATCGGTCTGGTGACCGATCAGGCCACCCCTGACCAATTAGGCTCCAGCCTGATCGGTCATAGTGAGGAGCTCACGATGTTTGATAGGTCCAGTAGACCGATCAAGAGTTTCTCCCCAAGGCTACTGACCTCTCCCTGATCGTTCACCAGAACGATCAGGAGCTCAACAGAAACCTTTCTGTTCTCTTCCTGATCGGTCACCAGACCGATCAACCTCCTATGGATCGGTCACCAGACCGGTCCACAATAGGAGTTCGTGCCAATCTCCCTGATCGGTCACCAGACCGATCCAGAGACTTACAATTCAACCCTAAGTCAAGAGAACGAGCTCCCTAGCCATCTCTGACTTGTGCTCAGTCCCCCGGACCAAGACTCTGTGCCCAGCTTCACTCACCGGGACTTCATTCAACCTAGCTTCACTCACTAGGGCCTGGCTTCACTCACCAGGGTTTCGATCACCCGACTTCACTCACCGGGACCCGGCTTCACTCACCGGGATTTCAACCTAGCTTCACTCACTAGGATTTCAATCACCTGGCTTCACTCACCAGGACCTGGCTTCACTCACCGGGATTTCAACCTAGCTTCACTCACTAGGATTTTAATCACCTGACTTCACTCACCAGGACCCGACTTCACTCACCGGGATTTCAACTTAGCTTCACTCACTAGGATTTTACCTAGTCCCACTAGGTCTTTTCCAGTTCACCTAGTCCCACTAGGTGTGCCTAGTCCCACTAGGTCTTTTCCACTTCACCTAGTCCCACTAGGTCTTTTCCCATGCCAGCGTGCGATCTCCCGATCCACCTGGACTTAATCTGAATTTATTCAACCAAGCTTAAATCGTTGTTAACACCAAAATAACAATCGGGCCAGACTGCATCAACAACATCAACCTCACCAGACTTCTTTGATTGTTTTCCCTTGAATTTTCACCTGTCCTTTTATTCTTATTCTGTAGCTTGTAACATTCTGATTTGATGTGACCCTTCTTCTTGCAATAATTCCAAATCTTATCGCTATTTCTGGATTTCGACCTGCCCTTGATATTACCATTAGAGTCTTTCTCATGAGTGATTCCTCGAATAATAAGACCCTCGCCCTCAGCCTCAGATCCTTCGACAAGCTATTTCATTTTCTCTTTCGAAAATAATGAATCATAAACTTCATTCAAAGTAAGAGTATCATGACTATATAAAATAGTATCTCTAAAAGTCGTATATGACGAGGGTAAAGAACACATTAAGATCAATGCTAAATCTTCATCGTCATATTTGACCTCCAAAACCTCTAGGTTAGAGACGATTTCCTTAAACACAGTCAAGTGATCTCTTAACGATGTACCTTCTGCCATGTGATGAGAATACAAACGTTGTTTCATACCCAGTTTGCTCGTAAGACTTTTTGTCATGCATAACTACTCCAATTTTAGCCATAGTGCAACAGCGGATTTCTCCTTCAAAACATCTTGTAAAATCTCATTTGATAGGTGAAGGTAGATCTGAGATAGAGCTTTTCGATTCTTACGTTCCTTTTCCTCCTTTGTCCATGTCGAGGGCATGTTGTCTATCCCGAACAGTGCGTCGTCCAAGTCCAGATGTGCTAGCACCGCTCGCATCTTAACCTGCCACAACGTAAACCTGGTGTTGCGATCCAAAAGTGGAATATCATATTTCATGCTTGCCGTTGTCATTAATCCCGGTTGAAATCCACAAAATCAAAACCAACTTGGCTCTGATACCACTTGAAATGAGATTAGTACAAAAAACGACAACAAGAACAATATAGAACACACACAAGATTTACGTGGAAAACCCTTGACGGGAAAAATCACGGGCAGAGGAGGAAAAATCACTATGAACGGTGGAATACAAAGTCGGCGGCTCTGATAAAGTAAAGAGAAGTAGAGAGAAAAGAGAGGTAGAGAGAAAGAAAGAAGAGGTAACCAAATAAATTTCTTGATTGATAAAACTTGTCCATGAGATACACAATTTATAGAGACCTTAGGATACTTAGTCAAATGAAAAATTAATAACAAAACTGTTAATTAACAGATTTATAAAGAATCTATTAATTAACATATTAATAAGAAAAATATCTAATAATAAATTAACGGATTAAATTGAATTCGGGTCACCAAACTCTAACAATGTTGTTGATTTCAAAATTCAACAACAACATTATTGCTAATTTTAAATTTCAAAAATCACCAGTGAGACTTAAAATTTAGAGCTCACCTAGACACCTTGTGTAGTTACCTTTTTAAAAAAGCTATGAGTCCCTAATTCCTCTTTCCTTCTATTGATTTAGAGACTCATAGCTTTTTTAAAAAGGTAACTGCTCAGGGTGTCTAGGTGAGCTCCACAATTAATTGGAAAAATCATCTCATATTTTATTGGAGCCAACTCTCCTTGAGATGCATTACTTGGGTCCTCAATTGAGACTGGAGTGACTTTTGTGTAATGGAATAAGTATTAACGAGAGTTTCTTTCATCGTAGTTCGCCTTGGCATTTTATCAAACAACTACCGGTCAAAAAAATAGAAATACCCTAAAATACACAAAGTTTAGGAAGTGTTTGGTTTGCTCCGTTTTCTATTTTTATTTTCTAGAAAATCATATTTTCTCATTTTCTAGAAAATGACTTTATTTCATTCTCCAGTTTTTTCAGAAAATGCTTATCTTTTTCTAGAAAATAAGTCTGGAAAATGCAAACCAAACACGTTTTCTGAAAAACCGCATTTTCTATGGAAAACAAGCGTACCAAACGCAACCTTAGTTTTTTAATCCAAAAATAAAAACTTATTTTGCCAACAGGGATGCACTAACAATCCTGCGACCAGAGTCTCACTTCGGCAAAGAGTCGACGAAGTCAGTCTCATCCTCCGAAAGCGCTCATTTTCCTCTTGTGACCAGTTTCTCCGACTCATCGGGCTTTACCTCCAACAATAACAAGAAATTCATAAAAAGAGAACAAATGCTGAAAAATAAAAAAATGCAACGCAATAGCATGAGAATCATGATACGACAACAACTACAATTTAAGCATCCTTGATGATCAATATCATGTAGTACTTGAACTCTAGGCTGTAAATGGCAAAAAATAGCAAGGCAGTTGAGGGATATATAACATAGAATTCACTTGATGCCGAGTTATAGTCACGAAGGGACGATGATAGATAGCCGTTGCTAGTGCTACAACGATTGAGGAAACAGAGATGAAAGACAAGGGATGTGAGATTAAGTTTTTTTTAAAAAAATAAAATAAAAGGAAGAAGGGTATTATGGGAAATGAAATGAGGAAATTTACATCATTTAGATATTTACGAAATGCCTACGTGATTTGGAGAAAATGCAAAACTAGCTACGCTTTTTGATAGGACGTCGTTTTTCTAACCTACAAACTTTTTGACTTTTATTTTGCTTCTTCCTTCAATCTTACACTCTAGGTATGATCTTGATTGTTTTAATATTTTTGAAATGCCCACCTCATTTTTTTTCAGTTTGAGTTTGAGTCTACTTCAATTCACATGCTTTTGACCCATGTTTATAAAATTGCGATCTTGGATCGTACAGTTTGGTAGCAAAAATCAATTTTGGATCGTACAAAATCGATTTTTATAGTAGGATCGGTAACATTGGAATAAGATCATAACAGGATAAGAGCAGAATCGGAGTAGGATCGATGGAAGCTTTGAGAAATAGTAACTTTTAACTCGGATTGAACTACAAAACTTATAATATATCAAATTGAAGTCCACTCAGAGATCTATAGTTACTTTCCAGGTTTATCCTTAACCGCTCAGTTTTAAATAAAAAAACTCATTTAAAGCCTTTTTAGAGGTTTAGAAAATTTTTAATCTATTTTTATTATCTTTTTTTCATCTTTTACAGGGTTAGAATTTGAAGATTATTTAATTATTTTTGAGATGGTTTTTTTATCAATAATAGTTTGTCATTTTCCTCCTAAAATGATGAGTTTTTGAATATCTATTATCTAGTATTATACAAAATCAAGGAGTTTTTAATTGATTATTTCGAGCATTTGTACTCGAATCAAATGATTCAAAAGTTTCTGCTATATTAGGTGCTTTGTTGGCCTTTAAATTTGATCATCTTATAAAAGGAATATTCTTGAGGTTGAATCTCATTTTCTTATTATTGTGTTAATAGAAATTTTATATTTTTTTATTTTATGATATGAAAATATAAATATTATTGAGTGTTATTATGCGAGAATGAATGTTAAATTTAAATTTCTACGAGTAATAATGTAATATGAGGTATTTGCGTATTATATATATATATGCAAAATTAGTAATTTATTTATATATAAATGAGATTTTTAAATTTTTTTAATTATTAAAATCATATATTGTAAAATTTTAAGGGGTTTTATTAAGATCATATCATTTTATGATTCATTCCTGATCTAAATCAATTCTGTATTCTGTAAGATTGTAAATTTACAGATTAGTAGTGCTTGAATGGAATAGGATAGGACCAATTTAAGCATTATGGTCCTAGATGAGCCTAAGCCAAAAAAAAAAAAAAAATTAACGAGATTTTTTTAACTTAGGATGAAAAATAAATTATGTAGTTCAAGATTATGTAGTAAGATAATCTAGTTTTAGTAAGATTATGTAGTTCAAAGTTTTTTTTTTTTTACTTCGAGTCTTTCTAAATCTAAAATTAATCAAGTTTTTGAAATTGTTGTTTCCTTGATTTTGTTTTATATAAATTTGAGCTTGGTGTCAATTAGACAATATGATTCTTTTAGATTGTTTCGAGTTTATTTGTTTCTATGATGTTTTTATATTTTTTAATTTTTTTAGTTGGTTAGTGAGTTTGAAATTATAAACTTATTTTTTTAAGAACTTTATATTTATAGATTTATTTGATAATAATTTTATTGATAAATATTATTCACTCCTCACATATTATCCAGTTAAATATATGTATTTAATTTTTGTATTTTATTTAATGAATTATTTAATTACAAAGAGGATAAAACCTAGATGTGAAGTATGAATTTGTAAATTCCCAAACCCAGGGGTACTTGTGGGATTAAGCCAAATCGTAAAAAGAGAGCAGGGATCCGCCATCGGAGACCAACCGGCCTTAATTCAACCACGAGGAATGTCCGAGCGGCGGCTTTTAAACGATTGGCTCTTATGATTCAGAGCCCCGCCGCCGATAGCTTCAGTACAACTGCCGGCCGCCCCGGCAATGGCAATGGCCACTACCTACTCCGCCCTCTCTTCTCTCTCACGATCTTCTCTCCCCCGGTGCGCCGCCCTGCCTCCTTTTGCTTCCATGGCTTCCGCCTCTTCCTATGACGCCAGGACCAGCGGAACCGGCGATCTGCTCGCCTTACAAGTCGAAGAATCGCTCGATTCACCCCTTTCGTCCCTCGAGATCATCGGCTCCCACCGCGCTCTCCTAACCCGCTTCGAGAGCCTTCGGCACCCCTACAAGCCCTTTCCTGTCGTCGGGTGGAATCGTCACGTGGAGACCATTTTCGCCGCCTTCTTCCGCTCCCTGCCCTCCGTTCACCTCCGCCGCCAGTGTCTGCGGACCAGGGATGATGGGGCAATTGCACTCGATTGGGTCGTCGGTGACGAGCAGCAGCTGCTAGTTGATGCCCCCACCCTCATTCTTCTGGTCAGCTTTATGATTTTACATTTTTCTGAGCAGCCATTCTATGATATGACTTGCTCTTTGCACTATTAAAACTAGATAATAGAACGAAAAAGACGGTGAGCGTTTCTTATATCATGTATAAGATGTAAAATTTTGAAGGTCAAATTCTTATAGACAAATAGTCTTCTTAGTTGTCTGAACTCTGATTATGAAACTCCAAACCCTTGAAATATTCTTATAAGTTTCTTTTAGTTTTAGGTAATGTTAGTCACACAACTAGTTCATTAATATGCATACAACTAAATTTGATGTTTCAAAGTATGATGGAATCATCTGTCCCATCAATTGCTAACATCCCAAATGCAGCATGGAAAATTGCATCATGCCTCACCTGTGTTACTGATTGTAATTGTGAATATCCCATAAAATGTATCTTTAGACAAAAGGAAATATACAAAAAGAGATGCATGGAAACTTTGCTCATGCTCCTATGTGAACATATTGTTGATTCCAAGTGTCCTGTGGTTATTGCAGCCTGGTTTAACTGGAGGAAGCGATGATACATACGTGAGACATATTCTCATCCGAGCTAGAAAGAAAGGATGGCGGGTTGTAGTGTTTAATAGTCGTGGTTGTGCAAACAGTCCTGTTACCACCCCTCAGGTACTGGTAGAGGGAAAATATTGTTTTTCAATATTTAAATATTGTGAAAAGATGATCTATGATAACAAGTGGTACTAATTACATATTCTTGTTTATTTGGAACTCTTTAATTTTCATCACTCAGTTGTGGTTAATAAAATGTGTCCTTGGTCCGGTGTTTTAGCATCCTGTTGAAATTGTTAGAAAGAAATCCAAAAGAGAGAAAAGTAATCTGAATTCTGAACAATGTCAGTAGATGACTTATGTAACTGGATAGCGATCAAATCTTTCATCATGTTGCTTGATTTGATAACTTAACATATAAGCACCTGGGGTGTAGAGATCTAGGAACTAGTTTGCATATAACATCATAGCATTATACAAATTCAAGTGTTTGGTAATAGGCCATTTCAAAGTTGCTAATAAATCTATGGCAAAGTTCTCAATTAAACTGTGGCATAGGTTTTCTTTTTGGTGATTTATAAGGTGCCAGGGAACTGGACTTGAAATCAAATTTTAATAGTACTTGTATTGCAAGAAGTAAATCTGAATAGATACTGCCTAATACAAGTACAAATGCAATTGAGGCATATGGTAGGCCCATGGACTTATGTAGTCATTGACCTTATGGGACCAGTTTAGCTAATGTTTTGCTGCTTACCATTTCAATTGATCCTCCATAATCCTTGCTACTTTGATGCCTTTGGTATACTATTGCCTCACAATGTACTTAGAAGTGTCAATATCTTTCCTACAGATCAAGTAGTATGTATTGTCATATTGATCACATTGATTTTTTGAATACATTGCAGTTTTATTCGGCTTCATTTACAGAAGATATTCATCGAGTTGTTACTCATGTTTCAACTTGTTATCCTAAATCAAAATTGTATGCTATTGGCTGGTCTCTTGGTGCAAATATCCTTGTTCGCTATCTTGGTCAGGTATGAGCTCTTGTTAGTTGTCAATAATCATTGTTCATGAGTTTTTTAAAATTATTATTTTTATTATTATATAGTATTGTTGTTATTATTATGATTACTAAAAATAGCCTCTGCAATAAGGTACATGGAAAAATCACTAAAATATGAAGTCACTTTCTCTGATCACAGGAATCTCAAAATTGCCTTCTGTCTGGAGCAGTATCTTTGTGTAATCCTTTTAACTTAGTAATTGCAGATGAAGATTTCCACAAAGGTTTCAATAATGTATATGATAAAGCTCTTGCAAGTGGTCTACGAAAAATTTTCAAAAAGTAAAAAAACTTAAATATTTTTGTTTTATGTTAGTAAGTAATATTTGACAAGTTAAACCAATGTTTACTTAACAGAGATGTTATCCTTGGATTTTAGGCATGCACTTCTATTCGAAGGCCTTGGTGGTGAATACAACATTCCAATGGCTGCCAATGCAAGGTCGGTGAGAGAGTTTGATGAAGGATTAACACGTGGTACACATCAACTAATTCTAAAAATCTTGTATTTTTCTTTGATGGACTACTATTAGAAAATTTAAACGATGTGTTAACTTTCAGTGTCATTTGGTTTCAAGTCAGTGGATGATTATTACTTTAACTCAAGCAGTTCAAGCTCCATTGGATGTGTCAGCATACCTTTGTTATGCATACAGGTAAAATTGTGATTCTCCTTTGAATTGGTACTCATAGTAACAATATATGAGATCATATAGTCACATATAGTCTCTCATGTGATGTTGTTGTGTGATCTAGGATAGAAATCAAGAAGGCGGCTATTTTTTCATCCTTTAGGTTATGCATCTATATGTCTTTTCTCATGGACATACAATGCCTATTGGTTGAATCGCAGGTCACTTTGGTCATGCATATATATCTAGTTACATCTAGGAAACATTTTGAAAGATGTTTGACACATGCTAACGTTCTCTTCTTTTATCCTTTAGACTAATGGACAGAAATTGAGTATTTGCCCTATATCAGGTTCACACACAATATCTTGGTTAATCCATCCACTAATAAGCTTCCATATAAGCTTATACATAGTTGTATGCCACACAAACTAGTAGACCTTTGCCCTTTTTGATTCTCTCTCATATCTTAGATCGTGTCTCATCCTTAACATATCATGGCTTGTAGCTAAAACCAATAAACACAATCAATTGACTAGTTTGTGTTAAATTACATATTTTATGGATTTTTCTTCAGAGGCTTCCTAGAAATTTATTTAAAAAGTTGCATGGTTCGAGCATTTAAAAAAGTAATTGGTCCACTATAAGAATCCAAACCTTTGCTCAACGTATACATGGGTTTGTATGTTGAAATCTGATGAAACCTAGCCTCAAATGATGCTTTTTTGTTTGAAGATTAAGAGATAAATTCTACCCCAACCATGAAATCGAAACTGTTTTTATTTATTTATTTATTTATTTATATTTGAAAGTGGACCTCTTCCTTTTTTTTTGAACAGATCCTTTTTTTCTTATAAAATATAATCGTAGATGTTTTCCTTTTTTTAAGAAGTTCCTTTTTCTTTCAATAAAAGATGTCGACCCTGCTTGGGGTCCCATGACATGGTCTTGGGAACTAGGACAAACAAGGATAGTAAAGGCCAAAGATGGATGCGTGATGCTCAAGTTCTTGTGAATTATTTCAGCTAGCTCTTTAATGAGTTGTCATACATCTTAAATGCATTTTAGAATAATATGAAAAAGAATCTTGAGGTTTTAGTCGCGGAATTAACCTCTTGTAAAATGCAAGATAAGATTGTGTACAATACATTCAATGTGGCCTGACCTTCTCCGGGACTCATTAGCAGGAGTTTCGTACATCGGACTGTCCTTTTATGAAAAAGAATCTTTCTTTCTTTTAGATGTGTCATGTGTATGCAAATGCACTGACAACTACAAAACTGATGAATATTTGTAAAAGATTATGTAGTTATGCAGATTTGAAATTGAAACTTCTCTAACATTGCTTTGATCTTATAGCAATATGATTGACTATAAACGATTTTGTGGTATTTGCTGAAATGGATCCTTATTCGGTCCACGTATGGTAAGTTGTTCACCTTCATATAATTTCTTGCTTTTATACCTTCCCCACAGGCAGATAATGATCCAATTGCACCGTCAAGAGGGATTCCTCGTGATGAAATTAAGGTAACACTATTTAATTCGATCCAATTTTGATCCTTCCTCTGCTCCATAATCTCACAACAGTCGGGCATCAAGATACCAAACTGGCCTCCATGTCTTCTTTATGAACATTTGCGTCTCCTTTTCTCACAAGTCTTCTTTTATCTTTGAAGGCGAATCCAAATTGTCTATTGATTGTAACTCCGCAAGGAGGTCATCTTGGTTGGATAGCAGGGGATGAAGCTCCATTTGGAGCTCCTTGGACCGACCCTGTGGTTATGGAATTTCTAGAGCATGTCAACAAAGAAACGAAAACTGCCACCAAAGTCGAGTACTTTCCTGATCAATTGGATGGCTTTCAACATTCTTCATCACTACCTGTACAAGTAAAATGAGGTGACAAAAAAACCAATGCTGTTCACTTTATTATTCATTCTATTATTTCTGTCGGGCGCCATTCAATTAACACAACACTAAAGCCCCTAGAGTATTTGAGTACCCTTTTCTTGAACAATTAAATAAATTTATGTATATCAGCTAGTGCCTGAAGGAAACATCTTTTATATTAAGTAAAGAGTTGGATAACTCACAAGTGTTCACCTGAGAATATTATGGAAGCTAAGATGAATGGAGTTTTAGGTGCATTTCTTTCATTTTTTTTTAGTAATTTAGGTGTCTAAGCTTTCCTGATTAATCTTAGTGGTAGATTATCTTCCTCCTGATCCATTAATCAATCGGATAAATTTAGAATACAATTTATATACATTCAAAAATTGACTTCTCGAATATTATTCTCATTTGGTTCGTCTACTGACATTTATCTCTTTTGATGAGCAAATTGTACTTTGGTTGTTTTGTGAATAATATTTTTTTAAAAATATTTTTAATTTTTTTAGTATCTAGTACAATATGAAATCATGAATTTTATTTTATCAACTGTTTTTGGTTTTTTACTGACAGATATCTTTTTTGAAAAATGACTTCTGTCTCCCCTCTTTGTCCTTGTTCATGTAGGTTAATTGATTTAGATAGGTAGTTAAGCATCAATTCTGTTAGGCTTGTTGCCCTTGATTTAGATAGGTAGTCAAGTATCAATTTTGTTAGACTTATTGCCCCAGGGCTATGATGTAGTAGAAAGATGATTAGTTGTTATCTCAGATATTCACGATTTGATCCTCAATTATGACGTATTTTATATAAATTTTTCTCCAAATGAGGGCATGAATCTTGAAATGTTGAGCTTCTGGACTGTCAACTGCGAGTACTTTCCGATTGACCCTGACAGTCGGTGGAAAATTTTTGTGGGATCGGATCGATCGTCTGAGGTTCGACGTTATCTAATCTCGTTAATTTTTTTCCCAGGGCTATTGTATAGCTGATAAGTTCTTAAAATGAATTTTAACTGCAACGTATTATAGAAATTTTCTTTTAATAGGACGATAAATTTAAAAATATTGATCGTTTGTGAATGTGTTTTGATTTATTTTGGTTGTCAGGGGAAAATATAGATCGTTTGTGAATGTGTTTTGATTTATTTTGGTTGTCAAGGGAAAATTTTCGTAGGGTTAGGTCTATTATTTTTAGGATTAGTGGGTTTAGAAAGTAAAATATCTGGATTTACAAAGTATATTGGGTTAGTTGATCAGTCCAGATGGTCTAGATGAACTACTATGGCTAGTCAAGTTGGCAGATTGGTCGTGCCAATCAGGCTGGACTGGGGCAGTTGATGGAGGTCGGCTAGTCAAATTCGGCATGCCAATTGGATAAATAATTTTTAAAAAATATTTTTCATTTTAGTAACATTTCTAAACAAAAAAGGTATACTCTATTTTTTCTAAAAAATATTTGGGCAAATTTCTTGAAAAAGCTCCTAAATTTGATTATTGTTGTGTTAAGGTTTTTGTTTAATTTAATGTTCAAAACTCCTCTTTCCCAAAATACCCTTAACTTCCTTTGACTTGGATAGAAGAAAAAAAATTAATAAAAGGTAAAATTATGTAAAAATTTGTTGAGTGCTTATAAAAAGAAAGAAACATTTAAAAGGTGATCTTGGTTATTTAAGATCCCATTTTCAAACATTATATATCATATTTTGACGCTTAATTAATCAATTTCAACCAAATCTTAGTAACTTTTTTAAATATAATTTAGGTGTTCAGACGCTTGATTAATTTTGGAGAATTACTATTTTCTTCCTAATTCACTTATCCACTTATCGAATAAATTTGAAACACAATTTGTACATATTTAGATGTCAATTTCTAGTTAGAATATTCATATATTCTTATTGGAATTTGAACTTTAATTTTTTATTATTTTTAAATATTTTGTCACTATATCACATCTGTATGAGTTGGCTAATTACTATTCTAAAATATTATCGCTAAGCTAAATTCTAGTCATATTTTGATATTAAATATGGTCAAAACTTAATCTTATATCATTATCTCATGCATGAATCATGTGATTGCTAGAGGTGCATAAATGGTTATTTTGACCATGTGTAGTCCGTTGAGAATTTATACACTATTAATTTTATTTTAACACACCATCAAGTTTTAATTGAAACTTATTTAAATGCTAAAATATATCACATAATTTTAAAAAAGGTGTAGAGTCTTAAATAATAATAAGATGCATAATTTTCTTAAAAAGATCTTCTTTTCCAATTTTTTCCTTTTTTTTGAATTTCTTGAAGTAAAAAAATGTTATATAATTAAAAAAGTTCAAAGTTCCTAAATGATCAGTAAATACATTTGATCTTTTTTAAAGCCTTTTTAACTTTGAAATGTTATTGTTTAGTCAAATGTCAAATTTCTATACCTAGGTGAATGTAAACATCCAACTATATTTGTGTCAAAAAAAAAGTTATATAATTCTTATAAATCATATCAAACATTTTAATAAATTGCAAGATGCATTATTTTTTTAAGCATTTAAATATTTTAAAACAGTGAAGGTATTTCAAAAAAGAAGATAATTGCCTCTGAATGTTTTCCATTATGAAAGTTGTATCTATGGAATTTTCACATAGGTAATTTAGAAGGCTTCATTTTACTAGAAGAATCAAACTATCCTGTTAAAAATATGAAATCCAACATTACAAAACAAACAATGAAACATGAATGAATATATCCAAAATTCAAGATCTTGATGTTAACTCTTCAATGTGCTTAGGTTCGAGAGTCGTCAGTCGTACATAGGATAAAAATCTGATATGTTGGCTTAAAATTCTCTCGGCCTCAGGCGTCTTACCCGACCAGTAAACCGTGATTTACCTCTCTCTGGATACCCGTGGGGCAGGGACCAGGGGGTCGTTAAGGTGACGGTTCCATTATTTTTTTTTTTTTTTTCTCAGGTTACTTAAAGACTTGTAGATTGCATTCATGGTCTTGCTCGGTGAGGGCTTAAGATCTCTAATATTTCAAAGTGTAGTCTTTTTCATGTTGACCTGAAAGGTTCAGGCAAAAGTCTATTCTTAGGGTTTTGTTTTCTCTTCTTACGAGGGAACGATAATCCAAGGATGATCAAGGCAATCTCTCAGTTGCTGCGATGTAAATTCATTGATGTTCTTGCTTGGTGAGGGTCTAGGATCTCTAAATTTTTTTTCAGAGCACTATAGTCTTTTTCATGTTGACCAAAAAGACTTGTTATTGGCAACAATTACAAATGAGATAGTCTAGAGAAGGCGATGAAAATTCAAGATGTTTCCATGACATTAGTGCAAATTATGGATATGGGGAAAAGGTGATTTTTTTTTCTTTTCGAAGAACATTTCATAGGTACGACAAACCTATGCCAAAGAGGATAATCCTTTTTTTGCATGAGGCATATGGATCCAAGTTGAACCCAACTAGACAACCAAAATAGTCTGTAGATCAGAAACGAAGATGTCAGTCTATAAATTAATTGATTTCGAGGTGCAAAATATTGCTCATTCACAAAGACCAAAGATCACCAGATGTGATAAAGCAAGTTTGGAGAGAGTTAGCTCCTAAAATAGCCCAAATGCCTTGAGGAAAATGGAGGTGACATTCTCATTGTCTCATGGTTCTCTATTAGAGAAAGGACTTTACCTCATTCGTCACAACAAAAAAACCGGGATTACCGACGGAATTTTTAATTGTCCGTCACTATTAGCGACGGATAAATTAAATCCGTTGCTAATTTTAGAATACAGGTCAAATATTCTAAATTAGCGATGGAAAATGTCAATGTCGTCGCAAATAGCGACGGACAATTAAAAATCCGTCGCTATTAGCGACGGACAAGCCATTTCCGTCAAGTCATTTTCGTCACTATTTTAGGTTTATTTTTGGCCTTTCCTCCACCCCCCCTCCCCCCGCCGTCGCACGTTCAGAGGATGTCCCAGCTTCTTTATCGTCCCCGGCGTCTCCTCCTCCGGCGAACCCCTCCTCCGGTCACCGGTACGCAACGCAGCTGGCGCTGCCGGTCGCCGGTCGAGCCGCTGCCGAGGTGAGTCTTAATTATGATTTCGGCCTCTTCATTAATTAATCTTCTTAATTATGTTAATTATTTAGGATTAAGTTTTGTTTGATTAAGGGATGTTTGATTAATTAATTGAATAATAATTTTGGATTCTAATTTGATTAAGTTCTGTTTGATTAATTAATTGGATAATAATTTAGGGTTCTGTTTGATTAATTAGTAAGCGATTAATTTGCTATTATCCTAATTAATTTTTTTTTACAGAAGAGATATTTTGGAGGAGGTCAAGAGGAGGAATTTAAGAAAACCTGGAACGCCTATTGCTCCAAGTTATACAGGGACATGTTATACAAATGGAGAAAGAAGCAAATATGCCTTCTGAGGTCCCTAAGACAGTTTGGGTAGTATGGAGAGTAGCCTGGGATGCCCAGTATTGAAAAGATAATGTTGCGATTGCTTGAGCCAATCGCAACTCGGAGCTTGCTGGCCTCAACATTGGATCCATGAAACACACTACTGGATCCCGTTCGATTGCCCAACATGCCACTGACTTGGTAAGTTTTTATTTATGTTATAATAAACATTCATTAGGTTTTTTTGGATATATTTAAACATTGTATTTTTTGTATACAGGCTGTTCAGTTATAGAAACCTCCCACTAGTTGGGAGGTATTCAGCAAAACCCATAAGAAAAAAGATGGGTCATTTGTCGATCGACGCTCCTTAGCAATTCATATAAGTATATTAACTATAGTATATTTGTTTTGACATTTTATAGAGAGTAATTTAATTCTTATTTCACATAAAATAATGACCACTAGAGTTGCTGAAGCGTCTTAGCCTACTGCAGAGGGGGAGGATTCACAGCCTCTTTCCACCAACCAGGTGAATGCCATTTATTATGATGTCGTCGATGGAAGGAGGAAGACCGCCCTATACGACCTGAGCTCTCAGGCAAAAATCACATATGATCAGATGAGAGCTCCAGAGGTTAGGAGGCGTCCAAGTTCCTCCTCCTCCTCCTCTAGAGAGGTTTGTCAATTGCGGGAGGAGAATGATGCTCTGCGAACTCGACTCACGATAATGAAGACGACGTGGGCCGAGAAGGACGCAGAGAGAGATGTAGAGCTGAGGGAACTGCGAGTCCGCCAGACACATACTAAGGCGTTAGTGTGTCGCATGCAAGCTTTTGCAGCAATCCTATCGCCTATGACACAGATGCCCGCCCCTCCTTGTGTCTCAGGAGACGCAGGATCCCGAGGATACTCCAGATGAGTAGAGATATTTTTGTGGTATGTTATATTTTTCTCTATATTTATAAATCAAATTATTATACTATTTGGTTTGTTATTATATGTATCACTAAATGTTTCCTGTTTGTTCATTTTCATTTACAGATTCTACATTATTAGAGTTGAATTTAGATATTGGTTTGGTTGAAAGGTATGCATATTTGGATATTTTACATATCATTAAATGTTATTTAGATTTTGTATATCACTTACGATAACTAGTCATGTTTTTTCTTAAATTGCTTTATAATTATATTTTACTTTTATTTATATCGTTTCTCTTCTTTTATGTAGGAATGTTATTCTTTTTGATCCAGTTTTGATGTGTCTGTCTTCTACTAGACTATGTGTTCATGTATGTATTGACTATTATTTTTTAAATATGAATTTGATACATGTGTTTAGATATGAATTTGATGTGTTTGGATATGGATTTTGAATATGTATTTGATACATGTGTTTGGATATGTGTTTTGTATGTATGTATTGTATGTGTTTGGATATGAATACTATTGTTTTGCATGTGTTTTATTTGGATATCTGTTGTGTTGTTATTTAAATATATTTGTATGTATTGAATGTAAATATAGGAAGGGAAGAAGAGGAGAAAGGTTGTTGGAAAAATTACAGTAATTAGCGATAGATCTTTTCTAAATCCGTCGCTAATAGCGATGGAATATTGACTATTCTGTCACTATTAGCGATGGATATTTATTTAAAATCCGTCGCTAATAGTGACGGATAGCACAAATTCCGTCGCTATCCTCGCCCACGACAGCGCGACAGCCGATGGCTATTACCGCTTAGCGACGGAATAGCGACGGAATTGTTCCGTCGCTAATCGTGATTTTTTTGTTGTGCATGTTGGTCTGAGGACGAGTTGGTGGGGGCACTAGAACAAGCGAATCATCTTTTGCCACTTCTATTGGAGAAAGGACAAGTGATCTATTGACACCCTCACGAAACAAGGCACAAAGGACAACCAACTAGCTAGGTGACCACCTAACAGGTCCCTCACTTAATGTCAAGTGAGTTAGCTAAACCCTAACAATCTTTGAAAATGTCGCTTTTGTTGAGATCGATGGTGTCGCTAGAGATTGGCGGCGTTGTGTTATCTACAAAGAGTTATATGCAACAAAAAAATACAAATCAAATACACCACAACACTAGCATAAGAGACAAACCATTTTTAGGTTGTTAAGAACTCCTGGTTTCTATTCTATAATCCACTGTACTAGCGATTGCTCCATTATTTTTTTCCTTATCAAATACCTTCTAAAGGCGAAGAAACCTCTTACAATTACCTATTCTTTACAAGCAATATGAATAAAAAAATAAGAATAAAAATGGAAAATGAAATACAATGTAAATAATAATTTACACATTTGAATCTCGCTTTTTTTATTATTGCTGAATACTTTTGGTTTGCTTCATGAGCCAAGGATGAATCCAAAAATTAGAGTGGACTGGGTTGATCTTGAATTAGCTGATTCTGCCAAGGATGTCATAGAAGTGGTTCGAGTTTACTTCGTGCTATCATATTACCATCTTATCTTTTCTTATATTTCACCGAATTTTAAATTTTTATTAAATATTTTTTATTATTTACGAAATTTTCAAATCAATTTACTAGTAGTAATATCTAATTCATAGACATTGAAAATTTATGGGCCAGAGTAGAAGGTCTGGTCGTTGACATCAGCATTAGAGAGGCTGTTACAGACGATGAGGTAGAGGTAGTCCATCTATGATCACGGTGTGAGGTCATGCTCGAACATCTCACACAGCACCTCTTTGGCATCGACATAAGGGTATGCCGACGTGGAGGACACGTTGATGTGGTCTTGGCAGCTGTGACCAACGGCGGTCATGTTGATGACTATGCCTCCGGGGGTGAGGGCTTGGCCGTAAGTGGCAACAGGGAAAAGGCATAGGGACAAGTAAACGAAACGGAGAAGAGAGGTGATATTGTCGGGAGAGAACATGTGGAGGACAAAGACGGGAGGAACTGGGTGAGTGAGGCGGCTAAATTCGTAGAAGAATTGGAGCGTGATCTTGAAGTCGAAGATGAGAAGGGTAGAAGCAAGGGCCAACCATCCATGGCCAGAGTTGGCTGATAGCTAAGAAAATAGTAAGGAGACATGTTGCAAGTTTAATTTGAATGGAGAGAAGAAATTATCGTATTTATAATTATAATAAAATAAAATTAACTAATTAAACAAATATATAATTAAATTAAAAATAAAATCATATGGTGCAAGAAAGATCTTGTCAAAAATACGGAGGACGAAACAATAAATTTGGGCTACCCGATCTCTAAATTATCTATGAATTAAAAGATTTTGAATTAATAAAAATGAAAATAATTGAGAAAACAAAGTAACATATGCTTTTTTTCTCTTGGTTTTTACTCGGTTGGGAATCATTGGTCTTTACTTTTTTTTCCCTCCTTACTTGGTACTTAGGGTTGGGCTATAGCCCAAGACAGTCCTCGAGTGGCTCCATCCTTATCTTAAGGTATGGAAATGTAGCAATACTGGTCTCTAAAACCCTCAAAATTTGACTACAAAAATCTCCTTAAAATTCTTCTTTTATAGCCTTTGAGCCAGAGCTAATTTTTATCTATTAGTTGACTATTCATTACTATCAGTCGACTATGTTGGGTTACAAGCAAAATCCCATATTGAAAATATATAGAAAAGATTATTGGCTTATACAAGAAAGATATCTTCATTTCTATGAGGTCTTTTGGTAAATCCCAAAAATAAAATCATGAGGGTTTAGGTCTAAAGTGGACAATATCATATCATTATGGAAATGTCACGACCCCAGAGGCACATGCTTACTCAAAAATTGGGCAACATCTCCCCTGTACGACGGATAAGTTGGGACAAAATATACATATACTCCAATCACCCAAAAGATGGCTCAGCCATCAAAAGAGAAAATAAAAACATCACCACGCAATTTTATATTCAACATAAAAGATAATAAGTGGCTCAGCCACCTTAAACATCAAAGAAATCACAAATAACAAGAACTCAAAATGTCTCTTTAATAACGACAAAACTTGTCCGATACTGATAAACAAATAAAATGCGAAACTTACCAAGTGCCGAAAACAAAACAACTAAACCAAATACGGAAACAACTCAACTCTGGGGACTGGCAACTGGATCCTCTTCTAGCTCCAAGAATTGCAATTACCTGCTATCTAAAACAAAAATAGAATTTTTTTTGACTCAGCGGGTATATGAGTAGACAATAAACATGGCTTAACAAATGATATAATAAGTAGAGAAGCAACAGGGTACAGTCTCTAGGAAATAGAAGATCATCTAAACATGTATAAAACAACACAACAACATAATATCAAAATGTATACAACATGTATAAAGCAACGCAACAACATAATATCAACTTATACATGCATGTCAACCAAGTGCAACAATCATAGCTCATATAAATGCAACAAACACAAGAAAATGCATAAATGAAATACGTATGTATATGATGCAATGACATGTGTCACCCCTGACGCCAGTCAAGCCGTCAACACATCCCATCTGTGTGACCGAGTGGGTAGGACTGTGACAACTGTACGCACTCCAACGAATACCACAGAAATGTGTGGTTGAGTGGACAGGATGCTGGGGAGCCAACACTCCAAACCCTGATACATAGGGGGAGCTATCAACAGCTCTAGTATCCCTCGAAAACAACGGTGAGGATGTCACTGCTTGCCTACAACTGCAACATGTGTGGCTAACAGGACAGTTGCTCGCACTCTAGCAACTACCACGACAACATGCGGTTGAGTGAATCGAACATCTAAATGACTAACGACAACTTAACCATATGGAAGCCCAACAGTCGTTAGTATGCAACGTGCAGATATGGTGCATGCTACAAGATGCACGAACAACCGGAGTAACAATGATGCAATAAAATCCAACAAGTATACGGTGCATCGATACAACCAACCAGAAATTGATAACCAACGAATATGCACCTACACTACTAGGTAGGATATTTCTAATGTCAAATAAACCTAATTGTGTTCAATGAACTTCTAAGTACTTGCGTACAAGCGGCACTTTACAGAACAGAAAACAACAGGAGACTGTACGGATACGAATTTTTGAATACTCGAAGATCAACGAAGAAAAAGTATCAACGGCGATGTTATAATAACAAACAATAAGGAATAAGGTCAAGCAACCTAATAGATATAAAACAACCATGCTCTAAGGTAAAAGGAACTACACGAGTACAAAGGAGAAGTACCCGCCTTATAATTGTCGAAGTCCGTAAACGAGAACCTTCCACGATCAACTGAACGAGTCCGAATCAAGGCCCTGTACCAAAGGGATAGTTTAGCTATTTTATACAAGTAATTAAAATAGCTAACTAATTTTAATACATAATTAGTTTAACTCAATTTAATTAAATCCTCATCCAAGAACCAACTCACCGTTACAAACCCAAATTAATCATCGTAACCTAATTTCCCAATTTAGCCTAAAGAACAAATTTCAAATTTGACTTAACCTTAACCATTAAGCTAATCCTTAAATAAACTAGGATTAGCTTTAATTATCCTTTTTCCCATCTTCAACCTCAACAACATCAGAAGCAACATATAGTATCTATTAACTAACGTACAGCTGACTTTAAAGTAATTGCAACTTAGCATGAAGAACAATTACACTTCTTGTTAAAACTACCTGTCATCCCTATCTAAACTTAAATCCTCATCCTTGACACATGGCAAAAATTAATAACACAAATTATCATCACCTGACACCATCAAACAAAAACAAACCTATACAATTAAATCGCATAGCATTTCTTATATGTCCATACTGTTCTCAACACTACAACACGAAGAACATAAACGTCGCACACAGATAGGAACCCTCAAATACAAAACCAAATACAGAAATTCATCCGTATCCAACATACTCGAAACCAGCCCACCATACAACTCCAGTGAAGTTCACGACAAGTATCGAAAAATCCAAAAATCAGTTCACATGAACCTCACAACTTGCTGATCTACCAATTCATCAATCTTAAGCCTAATCACAGATCCAATATCACCACATATACTAAAGCAATCTAAAGTAACCAGACCTTACCTGAGTGGTGACTTAGTCGCGTGGAAGAGGAACTTGCACAACTAGGGTTCGCGACAAAGAGGGATCGCGCCAACTTGTTGTGCGCGGACGAGTAGGAAGGAGAAGAAGAGGAAAACGAAGGAGGGATGGTGAAGGGGCAGTGCTCGCTCGCTGGGAACCGCTGTGGCGGTGTCGGCGTCGTTCGCGTGAGGGAAGCCTGCGGCGGCAGTTGTCGCAAGGGGTGAGGGGCGGAAACGAGGAATCAGGGGAACAAGAGGAACTGTTTAGGGTTTTTAATAGTTTTTGCCTTTTTTACAAATAAACCCTCAAATTTTTGCTATTCACAACTAGGCCCTTTATTAAAAAAATTACCTTTTCAACCCTTTAAAAAATCGATATTTAACAGGAAATATTTAAATTTCTTCGGTCCTAACAATTGGTATCAGAGTCCGAACTGTCATATGATTTAACCGCCATATGTGCATAAGTGCTATGGTTTAATCGAGCCATATGAGTGGAATATTGACCTAAAGAAAAAGGAAGTGGGGGCTCCCGTGGCAAGAAGTCCTAGTGGAGGCTAGGCAAGGAAGTCTTAGTAGGTCGTGTAGGTCCCAATAAGTTGGCTAGAGGGGGATGAATAGTCCTGCAAATACAAACTTAATTTTTTTCACTTTCTTTTCAACGATGATTAATTGGTTAAGCAATTGAATCAACCAACAACATAACAATTATAAAAAGAAGAGGCTATGAGTTACTTGGTTGTAATCGGGGAGATTGTTAATCCAAGACGTTGAAAAAACTCCACTAGAATTCTCCTTTGGTGTAGGCAAAGAAGCCTCTTATAGGCTTTGAAAAGCTGAGAGAAAGAGTAGGAAAATGAATTACAATTGTTGTTCTTTCTTCCTAGCTCTAGGGGCTATTGATAGCCCGAAAAGATAAATTAACGTCGTGTTGACGTGACATTGAGGCGGCTCAGTTGGATAGATTTTATCCATGACAACCAACGGTCACTCAACGATAAACTATGATATGAGGCATCACAGTTCTGACCTGAGGCATCTTAGTTCTGACCTGAGCCACCTCAGTTTCAACTTGAAGCACCTCAGTTCTGACATGAGGCGTCTTAGATTCCAACTAAGGCGCCTCAGTTCTGCTTTTGCACAGAACTCATCCGAATTAATTGAGGAGCCTCCAGAGGCAATTGAGGCTCCTCAATTAACCTTTGGTCAAAGTCAACTCATGTGTTGCCTTTTTCACTTTTCGTTAGCTTAAGTGATTTTTGACCATTCAGATAACGTCAAAAAAATGGGTTTTTAAAATATCGCAAATATTTAGAAAAGATATTTGAAATATTCTAAGGGGTTTTGAAAAATATGCTTTTCAAAAAAAATGATTAACCTGATTATAAAACAATTTCATAACAAAATAAATTTTCTAAATTCTTTTTATCCCAGAATTTTTAAAATTAGATTATTTACTTAAAAAAATTCTGATTATTTTTCTTATCAATCAAAATATAATATCTAATTTCTGAGAAATATTTTTTGAAATTTTTTTAAAATTAAAATTTTGATTTTTTATAAGAAATTCAAAGTAATTCATAAAGCATTCAAAAAATCTCAAAAAAATTTTATGGATAGATTTGAATTGTGTCTATCATAGAAAAAGTTAAAAATAAATTAAATTAAAAAATAAACCGTCAATAGATTTTTCATAACTTAGAGATTTCTAAAGCAATTTATTCAATTACTAAGCATGGAAAAAATATTTAACAATTTAAAATTGATTTAGGAATCCAATAATGATTTCTACCACTGGATTTATTAAATATTTGGGTGGTATATAGTTCTTAGGTATTTTGTGTAATTTGACACCTGTGATTCCTCAAATACCAATTTAAACTTCCATTATATCTTATATATATATATATTGAACTAGAAATATTTAAACATGCATGATTTTTTAACAATTCTATTTGTTCTTTTAGATTATCATTTTCATGCTTCAGTTTGTCATATAATTCTAAAGAGCATGCAATAGATAAATCTCTTTTTAATTTTACATATTTAAGTCTTAATTTGCATACAGACCTGAGCATGATTTTATACCTAAATGAAGTTTGTCTGGAGGAAGTTTGCATACCTCACTTACTATTTCATCTATCCAAAATTGGATGCTCCTCCTTCATTGCTCCTTTCTTATGAAGTATCTACCCCTTCATCGATTCTCATCTTGGAGGTTGTTTCGTCATTTGATTCTTGGTGATTTGTCATTAATGCAAGTCCAATGTAGGCCTCAATCTCGGACTCTGATGATGACGTTTCACCCCATGTTGCCTATAAGATTTTGTGCTTAGCTTTGTTTGACCATTTATTCTTTGACATTGGGCAATTATTTTTTACAAGTAATTCTTCAGCACAACTGTAGCATCGAACTTTCCTTCTTCATGGAGAATATTTCTTGCCATACTTTTTATTAAATTTATTAGATTTAAAAATCTTATTTAGCTTTCTTACCATATAGGTCGTTTCTTCTTCAATTGAAGACTTCGCTTCTTGTTCGACCTTCCTCGTATTTAGGATAATATTATCTGTCTTTTCTTTTCTAGATCTTGTATATCGAAACTCATGTAATTCTAATGTCAAGAATACATCTTCTAAAGTACTTACCTCCAGGTCTTTAGATATGTAGTAGGCATCTACTATCGATTTCCACTCTTGGGGTTCTAGGGAAAGTGTTTAGTACATATCGAACTAAATCTTGATTCGTTACCCATTCGCCAAGGTCGGTGAGCCTGGTGATCAACTCCTTCACCTTTGCATGAAGTTGGGCCACCGTTTCTCCTTCCTTTATTCAGAGGTTTTTCAGCTAGTATTGAAGGATGTTCCATTTTGCTAGCTTAGCCTCCGATTTACCTTCATGAAGCTCCAAGAATTTCTCCCAGAGTTCTTTAGTTGAATGGTAGCTACTGATGCGATTGATTTCTTGTGGTGGTAGAACTGTTAGGAAATGAAATTCTGCTTTTTTGTTGGTCACAAAATCGGCTTGCTCCTTCTTCGACTAGAGATGCTCTTTTTTATCTTCAAGTGCTACAAAATCATTTTTCATTATTAATAATAACTCGAAATCGATTTTAAAAAATACCTCCATCCGGCGTTTCCACATCGCAAACTCCCTCTCAAACTTTGACGGGTGGATAGTTGGTCCGACCATCATTTTGTTGCTTTAGGCGGTGGTTAGTCCTCTTGAAGCTGTTGAGCTCTGATTGTCATGACCAGATGGGTTGCATGTCCAACAAAATTGGACAGCACCTCCCCTGTACGACGGACAATATGAATCTTGTATATACATAATATGACCTCCATGGCCTCCACATATATCTCATCCAATAATATAGTCAATAACAAATAATGAAATGAAATAAATATCCATCACTAGCACCAATACGTATACCATCGTGATCACTACAAAATTGAACTCTAAAGTGCCCTCTGGGCAGACCGACAACGCAAATACATAAATTCATAACATGCATAAGTCTATAAAATATATATAAAATAGAAGTACATCCTAACCATAACCAAAGAAAAATGTGGGACAAAACGAAAACACTACGTGGTAAACGGGATTGACTGTTGGGCTCTCCTGGCGGCGTCATCCTGAAAAAGGAAAGACAAGCAAATGATTGTGGGTCTAGGGGGATTCCATGGATATATACACAGATAGATATGCATGACTGTAAAAGGTCATACAATAGTAGTACAGAAGTAAGCAGATATAGTCTCATAGAGAAAATCAAAATATATGATCGGTACTCTACATGCAAGTACATACTCATATCAAACTCACCTAAGTGGTATGAAAGTCATAAATCTCCGAATTTGAATGGTCACCAGACCATAAACAAATAAAATATCTCCTATATGTGCATGTCATCCAAATGTAGCAATTATAGCTCAAACAAGTGTAGCAAACATAAACAAATGCAATCTATGCAATCATGCACATGATGTAATGACATGGTCACCCCTGACGCCAGTCAGCCACCGTCACCGGTCATGGGTAAGGTCGAGGGATAGGGCTATGACAACTGTACGCATTCTGCCATCACTGCTCTTCAGTGATTGAGTAGACAGGATGCTAGCGGAGGACACCCTTCTACCCCAAGTCATATGAGGGAGCACCACTCTCATCTTCTCGTATCACGAGAAAGAGGAGGGATCCCTGCCTGCTACCACGCTACAGGAACTACTACCCATGAGTGGCCGAGCGGAGCTTTGACAGGGCAACTGCACATACCCTTCTAATAGTACCACTAACTCATGAGTGGCAGTGTGTATAGATCCTGATATGATTGACGACCAGTCTCAATCACAATGGAGCCAAGGATCCCTAGTTATGCAATAATGCAAAAATGGTTCATGACGCTAATACATGCAACACCCATTAAGCAAACCCCTATATGATATCCACATGTCTAAAAATAAATCATGACCTATAAATAACCTATTAAGCATGCAATAATGTTAAAAACCGAAATTTTAAAGGGCTTAGTTGTAATTTTCCAAACTGGGAGGGCCTTTATGTAAAACTGCTAAAAAAATATCTAAACCCTTAAAGCCCTCTTCCCCAAATTAGCTCCACGCCTGATTCCCTTCTATGCCTCGACGTCGAAGCCCTAGCCGAACGCCGTTGAGCCCTAGCCGACGCCACTCGTCGTCCGAGATCGACACCACCGCACACACATGGGTCGACTTCCCTCTTCTTTGGACACGAGACAGAGCCAGCGGTGCCATCCCTTCTCTTCCTGTGCCGATCACCGACGTCGCCGCACGCATTTTCCCAGTAGGTATCGCCCGATCACCGACCTTGGGAGAGCCAACATCCTTTTTCCTCGTCGGTACTGCTGTTTTCATTGCCTGCCGCCGGGACAAAGGGGTAATCCATGACTTCCTTGGATCCATCTCATATTTCTCTTTAGTATCTCTATGGATGGGTCTGATTTATGGTTGTTGCTTCGGTCGATTGGTCAGCAAGGGTTGGGGGCAGTGTGTTTGATTGTTCTTGTTGTGTTCTTGGGTTTTGCCGTGAGGTGTGGGTTTTGGTTTCTTTATTCTATCGTGAGCAACCAAGGTAAGGTTTATATGTTTAGCAATAATTTTTGGAGGTGTTTTGTATGGCTTGTTTTGGGATTTCTGAGTTATTGATTCGGCTATCGTGAACCACAGTTGTGGGTTAGGCAGTTGTGATTAGGTTGATGTGTTAATCACGTTTATATTGATAGTGGTTTGGGTTGGTTGGAATGGTAATGATACCATACAGTTTAATTGGATTTTGGGAGTTAACATCAATATTTTAGAGCCCTATTTGAATTGCATGAGCCCGTGGACAGGAGTCTTTGGTAAGTAGGCATTTAAGTGGGGGTTAATGTTTCTGAATTTGTTATTATTGCCATGAATCAATGAGATGTGTGAGGTGTTTATTTGGGTTACCAAATAATGGTGTGGTTTGGAATAGCTTGGATAACTTTATTGTAGTTTGACTTATTTAGTTTTGATACCTTGTTACCGAGAGTTGCATTGTGAGGTTTAAGCTGCTGAGATTGGATATAAACTGGTTTATTTCCATTTAGTTGTGTCATGCGTTTACCATTAGCTATGATATGGGATTTAATTAAATATATGTTGTAATTAGGATGAATCATAATAATGTATTTTGAATTTAATTAATTTTATAATTAGTTAAACCATATCATGTATACAGGATCTTGATTTGGACTCGTTCAGTTGATCGTGGAAGGTTCTTGTTTACGGACTTCAAAAATTAAGGCGGGTACTTCTCCTTTGTACTAGTGTAGCTCTTTTACCTTAAAGCATGACTATTTTATGTCTATTAGATTGCTTGACCTTATTCCTTGTTTTTTGTTATTTTAACATCGCCGTTGATACTTATTCTTCATTGATCTTCGAGTATTCAAAATTCGTATCCGTACAGTCCCCTGTTGGTTTTCTGTTCTGTAAAGTGTCGCTTGTACGCGAGTACTTAGAAGTCCATTAAACACAATTAGGTTTATTTGGCATTAGAAATATCCTACCTAGTAGTGTAGGTGCATAAGCGTTGATTTTCGATTTCTGGTTGGTTGCATTGATGCAACGTTTACTTGTTGGATTTTGTTGTATCGTTGTTTTTCCGATTGTTCGTGCATCTTGTAGCATGCACCATATCTGCACGTTGCATACTAACGACTGTTGGGCTTCCATATGGTTAAGCTGTCGTTAGTCATTTTGTTGCTCGATTCACTCAACCACTTGTTGTCATGGTAGTTGTTAGAGTGCGAGCAATTGTCCTGTTATGCCACACATGTTGCAGTTGTAGGCAAGCAGTAACACCCTCACCGTTATTTTTCGAGGGATATTAGAGTTGTTGGTGGCTCCCCCTATATATCAGGGTTTTGGAGTGTTGGCTCTCCAGCATCCTGTCCACTCAACCACACATTTCTGTGATATTTATTGGAGTGCGTACAGTTGTCACAGCCCTACCCACTCGATCACACAGATGAGATGTGTTGGCGGCTTGACTGGCGTCAGGGGTAACACATGTCATTGCATCATATACATACGTATTTTATTTATGCATTTTCTTGTGTTTGATGCATTTATATGAGCTATGATTGTTGCACTTGGTTGACATGCATGTATATGTTGGATTTATTGTTGTCGTGTTGTTTTATACCTGCTTAGTTGTTATTCGGTTTTATAACATGTTGTTCTAGATATGTTATGCATGTTTAGGTATTCCTATATTTCTTATGGACTGTATCCTGTTGGTTCTCTACTTAGTTATCCTTTATCATGACATGCAATTGTCGACTCATATACCCGCTGAGTCCGCTCGGACTCACCACCCCTGCTTTCTCTTTTTGTTTCAGATAGCAGGTAGTCGCATTTCCTGGAGCCAGGAGAGGATCCAATTGTCAGTCCCCGGAGTTGAATTATTTTCCGCATTTGGTTTAGTTGTTTTATTTCGGTATTGGGTGAGTTTTTCACATTTTATTTGTTTAACAGTTATCGGACTGGTTTTGTTATTATTATTACAGAGACATTTGAGTTCTCGTTGGTTGTGATTTCTTTTATATTTAAGGTGGCTGAGCCACCCATTATCTTTTATGTTGATATAAACTACGTGGTGATGTTTTTATTTTCTGTTATGATGGCTGAGCCATCTTTTGTGATTAGAGTGTATGTATTATTGCCCTAACTTATCTGCAGTACAGGGGAGATGTTGCCCGATTTTCGAGTAAGCATATGCCTCTGGGGTCGTGACAAATAATGCTAGGTATCAATAAATGTCAAGTATATGACATACAAATATTCCTATGCACATGTACTCTAACCGAATAAGAGTATCAAACATAGAGACTATATTGAAGATAAACTTTGAGTATGTCAAAGGGTCAAACAGTAAGTATCAAGCAGGATAACAGAAGGCAGATAAATGTAAATTCTACTACTATCCATAAAAGAAATCATGCACAAAAATTTGATAATATCTACAGAGATAAGTCAGAAGGTACCCGCCTCAAATGTGTAGTCCGTAAATGACGAGAACTCTTTGTCCAAATATCCACAACAAATAGCCAAGTCAATGTCTTGTATCAAAGGACATTTGTAAATAGCTATTTACACAAATAGTGGTTAGCTAAACTAATCCCTAAACTATGTTAGGGTTAACCTAATTCTCATATTCTATTAATTACATTTAATTAAATAATAAGTTCCTAATTGCTCCGTGTAATTAAGATTAGGTTCAGTTTTGATTTATTTCCAAAAATTAAACCCAACTCTAATTCATGCTCCCAAGACCCCTAGGTCCAACCTTCACTCTAAAGCAAAGGAGATAGCTCATGTCATTGCCCTAACACTTCCTGAATCAAAACCACAAGAGGAACAAGATCCAATCCCAAACAGAGTACCTCACCGTAGATCTTCCTACACATGAGCAGAATTACTGGAGCTATGCACACACATGAAAACAATTTACTGCTGCACCAAGAACACCTACAACCAGAATACAGATCCAATTTCAAATCACAACCAAAAATCGATTCTTCCAAATGGTGACTCATGCAAATCCAAAGAACCACATAGATCAACCATATAATCAAATTTAATTCCCATTTCCATAAAAACTCCAATTCGATAGGTCAACTACAATCAAGGGGTGGATTAGATTCCTCATTTAGTTTTTTGATCTCCATCGACGCTTGGAATGAAAAGCAACAATGAAAGAACCGCATTCTTACCTTCTCTTGTTCTAGGTCGGAGCAAAAGAGAAGAATCACCCGACAAAGGTGGTTGCAATATAGAAACGGAGAGGAGCAAAGAGGAAAACCCCAACATTCGACTGGGAATAGTGGCGATTAGCTATGATCGAGGAGGGCCAGCAAGGTCTTACGTGGAGTCGTTGGCGCTAAAGGGAAGAAGAAGAAGAAGACTTCCATTGGAAAAGAGGTAGAGGAAGATCATTGGTTTGGATTTGGCTGGCTGCGGCGTTGCTTGCTCGTGCGAGGAGAAACTGCAAGAAGAGGAGGGGTTGCAGCATTGTTTCTATGCAGAGGAGGAAAGGAAAAAATAAGGGTTTATTAGTGGGATGCCATTTTGTAAATAAGCCATCCAAGTTTGATTATTTACAACTGCATCCCTATTTTTTAATAATTAAGCCCCTTAAAGTTTTGTATTTAACATTGATACCACTTATACGTCCTGATAGGTCGGCTAGGGGGAGGGGGGGATGAATAGCCCTGCAAATACAAACTTGATCTTTTGCACTTTCATTGCAACGATGATTTATTAGTTAAGCAACTGCATAAACCAACAACATAAACAATTATAAAGAAAAAGAGGGTACGATGTACTTGGTTGCAATCGGAGAGGTTGCTAATCCAAGGAGTTAAAAAAGCTCCACTAGAATTCTCCTTTGGTGTAGGCGGAGAAGCTTCTTATAGACTTTGAAAAGCTCAGAGAAAGAGTAGAAAAATGAATTACAATTGTTGTCCTTTCTTCCTAGCTCTAAGGGTTATTTATAACCCAAAAACATAAGTTATAATTGTGCTGACGTGGCATTGAGGTGCTTCAGTTGTGATCCGAGGTACCTCAGTTGGATAGATTTTATCCACGATAGACAATGGTCACTCAATGATAAACATTGATCTAAGACGCCTCAGTTCCGAGTTGAGGCGCCTCAGGTTCCAACTGAGGTGTCTCAATTCTGCTTTTGCGCAAAACTTAGGCGAGTTAACTGAGGCACCTCCAAGGCAACTAAGACGTCTTAGTTGACCTTTTGGTCAAAGTCAACTCTTATATTGACTTTTTCTTCATTCGTTCTCTTGGGTGGATTCTGACTATCCAGAGTTGAGCTCACCCAAACCCGACTTTAATTTTCTCCTTGAACGGGCTTTCTCCTAGGCTTCTCATCCCTCAGGCGTCACGCACACCATTCTCGTCCACTAGAATACTCTTCCGCAGTTTTGTCATCCCTCAGATGCACAATGTCCATCGGCTCCCTTCCTCATGCCATCCTTCTCGTACTCTGCGTCATTCCACTCAATTTCTTGTGTTCCTAAGCTCCTGTATACCTAGACTCGAGGCGTTAAACCAATCAGGACCTAACTTGACTCAGTTGATCACATCAAAACTAATCCAGGATACTTACAAGTCGGTTGGACTGAGAGGCAGGAAGATTTGGTGGGTCAAGGATCCGACGTCAAACGGATAATCTTTCCACTTGAAGGGGCCTTGTGGTCCTTCGTTTGAATTGGGGATTATTGGGTTGTAAGGTAGCAATCAAAGTCCCACATTGAAAATACATGGGAAAGATTTTGGACTTATAAGGGAAAGATATCTTTATTGGTATAAGATATTTTGGTAAAATCCAAAATAAAACCATAAGGGTTTAGGTCCAAAATGAACAATATCATACCATTATAGAGATATTTAAATTTCTTTGATTCTAACAAACTACTCTGATCCACTGAATTCAATAGTGATATCTACATAAGGACTCTTACCAACTCTAGTTTGACCTTGAACAGTTGAATGTTAATGTTCATCAATCAACTGTTGTTGCATCATTTGGGTTTCCAACTAGACCCATAAATTTTTTTGGTCACTACAATGGTGCTAACGGTCAATTGTTACTATTTATCAATCGATTAATCCCAAATCAGTTGAGTGTAACAGTCGAGTTTCAAATTTTTTGTTTGTTGCTATACTACCATTAGTCGATTGTTACTGTTCATCAATTGATCGATACCAATTAGTCAAGTTTCAAACTTTCTATTTTTTTCCTAAAGTACCATTAGTCGACTATCATGGTTCATTAATCGACTATATTATAGTAGAAAGACTATAGAAAAATATTGTAGCACTCTACTAATACTTTCACACTCGATTGATGCACTGTTCACAATGTTGAAAATATTGTTCATACCGAGTTCGTTTATGAAAAAGACCCTCATGTCTCTAAAACTTCCTTGTACTATTAGTACCGATTAACCCCGACTTATTAGGACCTTATCCTTGATTAATATCTAATTGACTTCAAGCTACTAGGACTTTACCCGCTTAATATCCAATCAATTTGGACCTACTAAAACTTCTTATCTTATGCCTAACATCCAATTAACCTCAACCCATCAAGACTTAGTCATTGTCAAACATCTAGTCCTCTTTGATCTATTTGGACTTCTCTTCTCATGCCTAATATTCGGCTCCTATAACTTGTCAGGACTTTCGCCATTATCAAGTGTCCGATCAATCTTGATCCACTTCAACTTCACTTTGCCATGTGTCTGATCCTTCAAGACTCACTTGGACTTCACTATTTACAAATATTTTGTCAACTTTGATCTACTTGACTTTCACTCAAACATTCACATTCACATCAATTTTGGTTAATCAGATTCGAGGTCGATTGCATTGACAATCTCTCTCTCTCTAACAAACTCTCCTACTTGTTCTCTCTCTCTCTCTCTCTCGTCAACACACATATTGATTATACTCAATTCAAGTCAACTCAAGGCTAATGAACTTGGTTAACTTTGATCAAAGGTCGATTGCACCAACAACTTTAAATACTATATATAAAATTACCAAGCAACTATAGCAAATGTGGTCTACTTGAAGAAAAGTCATTGCAAAAGGGTTTTGGTGTATTAAATTATGGTGGTCTTTTGGATATAAAAAATTATTTAAATTTTTTTTGCAATGTTTAAGATATTGTCACCCAAGGTAAGGATATTGGTCCATTAAATTTGGCATTTACAATGAAACTTTCTAATGCATTTACAATGAAACTTTCTAATGTGGACAATATATTATCGATCACCATAGACACATGACTCAAATTCTAACCCATAGATCGAACCTTTTATCCACATGAAGAATAAAAGCTATAAAAAAATAGTTACATTACCAAATTGACAAACTTTAGAGTTTTATAGGACTTACCTTTACTGTCCTCTCAAACCTAAACCCTTACCATGATGAAGTTATTTTTACGGCAATTTACCAAAGGGCGTACCTAAGAATTAAAAATTACCAATTCGTGTACCATGGTTTCTATTTTACCAAAGGGCGCAGCCCTTTAAGTGAACTTCCTATTATACCCCTCCCGCCACAAAATACCTTTTTCGATTCACATTTTCGAGACATCCGAACCACTTAAGCAGTAAATTAATATTTTGTGGTTCGGATGGTAAGGTAGTGGAATTTTTGTCCATTCTCTCTCAGCGCAACAACGTAAATGGTATTGTCGAAGGAGGAGGACATTGTGCGTGCCCTAGTTGTGCTTTAGTCGCGAGCTCATCCCTCGAATCCCTCCGTCCAACCAAAACCTAGGCAAGTATCGAAAGTGTTAGTGTGTGATCCTGAGGCGGCTTTAAGTGTTAACGTTGAAGTCCAGACTGCTCGACACTATCAAAGTAGGAGTTAGGGTTTCTGTAGGGTTGATTTTTATGATAATGGTAGGAAAAAGGTCTATGGGTGGTTCATCGTCTTCTTCATTGGCATTAATCACCAAGGTATGTTAGCGATAGGCTTAGGTAAGAACAACATCGTTTGTGAAAATATTTATATTTATTTTTGCTGAATAAATTTGTAATGTATAAAAACTGTAGGGTTCAGATGACTTTGGAAAAAAATTACATTGGTGCAGTGTTTTAGGCCACTTTAAACATTTTTTTAAAGCATTTGAAATTTTAAATGATCGACACATTGCGAAGATCAAAGAGTCGCCCTTCAATTTTTTCTTGGACATACAAGAATTGCAGCATATCCGTGGAATTTTGGTTAATATATTTGAAAGTTGGGATTCAACCTCGCAAGTTTTTAAATACTCAGGTAATAGTTTTAATTATGAATTGTAAACAATATCTATAGTAAGATAAAACTTGGATATAGATGACCTTATATGATTTATATTTGATCAATTTAAATGAGTGAATTTCAGATGAAATTCACTTAAGGCCCTCGGTAGGCCTGAAATAAAATCATTTCAGGCCTACCGAGGGCCTGAAGTAAAATCACTTCAGGTCCTCGGTAGGCCTGAAACGAATAATTTCAGGCCCACGTTATTCATTTCAGGCCCACGTTGGGCCTGAAATGATTCATTTCAGGCCCACGTAGGGCCTGAAATCAATTCATTTCAGGCCCAAAGTGAATTAATTTGAAGCCTATATTCTTGATGATAACTAAATATTTTAATTGTTTCAGGTGTACCGGTTGCATTCACCAGACGAGATGTTGCTTTGTTACTGGGTATAGTGGACCGTGGAGTTTTGGTCCCTATTAATTCAACTAAAGCATCGGGTGACCTCTATCGTACTTACTTCTCAAAAGAATAACAACCTACCAGAACAAGAATTGAGGACTTACTTAAACATTATTCTAAAAGTGTTGAATCAGAGGATGATGTGTTATTAGATTGTAAATTATATATTTTGTATATATTTGTTTGTGTTTTATTTTCGTCTAGTACATATAAGGTCCCTCTAGATCTTGAAGATATAGTAGATGATTATGACAATCTTGGTAGATTCAACTGGGTGGAAGCTATCCATAAATTTTTGTCTCCACAATTACCTAAGATTGAGGACTTATTTTCATCAACTCAGGGAAACTAGAGCACCACCAACCTCCCTTACCTAAAGGGATTTGCTGGGCTTTTGGCAGTGAGTAGAATTTTCTTGATAAATTTTATAATATTTTGCTGTCATTAATGTAATTGTCTGGAAAACTTTGTGTAGGCATGGTTTTTGGAGCATGTACCCATTCAAAAACCATACAATGTTGAAGGACCCCGAATAAATAAGTGGAGGAATATTCCTTCGCATATTAGTAGGGTGAGGGACCTTGTCAACAAAATTAGGTCCGAAGAGGTAATTATTCTAAACTGTGATCTATGTTAGTTTGATATAGATGCAGTAAAATTTGTGTACTTGGTAATTGACAGGTGATCGTTGAAATAATTCCTAACCTACATGAAAACACATTGTTTGAGAACCTTGAGATTGGTGATGACATTCCGCGGGAAATGGAGACATCACAAGGACATCACACAGAAGATGTAAGGCCATGTGGGGAATGCATTCTTAAAGACACCCTAATCAAGAAGCTAACAAAGGAGAATATTTGTTTGAATGAAAGGGTTAAGGAATTAATTTCAATTATTGAAAAAAAGGGGATGGAGGGTCAAGAAAGCTATCCTGTAGTCGTTCCTCTTTCTGATCCAGTATCTTGTAGAACAAGGCGAGGACGTGACCGAACTCAGTATGATTACAGGGATACTCCAATTGAGAGTCCAGTATGACACCAGCTATTATATAAGGGGAAGCGGAGAAAGAAAGAAATATCAAATGTCATGGACAAGGGAAAAAGGATACTTAGTGAGGAGGATATGGATGAAGCAAGAGAAACCATTACTGTAATGGAAGTCATGTCTGAAGAAGATATAGAGGAGGAAAAAAGAAGGACCTCCGAACTATACAAAATGAGGCAACAAGACATTGATGTATGTGAGTTATTTTCATATAAATTACGTCAAATTTATTGAATTTGGTCATTAATTAGTTTGGTCTAAATTTTATTGATGTGGTTTGTGAAGAAGCATTTTATGAAGTCGAAGAAGAAAAATCAAGATAAAGAAGTGACCTACCTGATAAATAAATAGGAGAACCTAAAGTAAGTTATGAAACATAGTTTAGTTAATATATTTGGGGCTTTAATATATAATCTTATCAATTAACTTGGCAGGTTGGCTAATGAATTTATCTGGCAAGATGCACCCTTTGCTTTGAATTTGCATTCATTCTTACAAATCCTCAATGGAGAGGTTTTTACAAAAGGCGAGGTCATTGATGTCTTCTGTAAAATTATATTTAGGGGAGCATCCACATGTGGTAGGCCATACAACAAGTCAATATATTGTTCAACCTTGTTCACAGTAAGTGATGTAAATTAGTATCAATTAATAGATTGTAGAAGACCTAATATTATGATGTGTTTATTAATAATTTTGATTATGGAAATTTTTAGGATTCAATAAGATCGTCAAAAAAAGTTTTCCCTGCAACAAGTGATGAAGACTGATATGATAGAACAAGGGTTTAAATATATTTTAATACCTTTGTGCAGTGATAATACACACTTTCACTTGTTAGCGGTGGATACAGAAGCAATGATTTTCAATCATTTAAATTCTCTTACTAGTAGCCGTAAATATAAGCATAATTTTAACTCAGCGGTGAGCTACCTACCTTTATTCATATATATGTTCATCATTTGGTCAAAAATGTCATTGAAATTCATGATATATTATACAGGTAAAAGAACTTAAACAATATACTCGCGAGAAACTTACGGCTATTCATCCATATCTATAAAGTCATCATCCCTTGGACAAATGACCCTCCGTCAGACAAAAATGTCCCCAACAAGAACATAGGTAAATAACTGAGGAAAAGTTTCAAAATTTTAAAATCAGAAAGTATTTTATTAGCCCACTTATTGAAATCAGAAATACTGTTTGTTAGTTTCAGCGTGGACTGTGCCTTCTTTGTGATGCAATACGTCCGATGTTTCCTATACGATGAGAAGATGGATTTCAAACAAGGAGATATGACGAAAATGAGATTTGATCTGACAGTAAATATTATGAGAGACATGTATTGAAAAATATGAGACTGCCAATCACTTGAAGTAATGTTGTAAAAAAAAAATCCTTTGCTGGTGATTCAGCTCCATTTTTATAGAAATTGTGTAATTTGTATGAATATAATTTATTGTCCAGAAAAATAAAATAATTGTGTGATTTTGATTCACATCGAGTTGCTGCAATGTAGTGTACCAACTGATACGGTAAGAAAACATAACTCATAATGATTGGGACTAAGTTTGTACACCAGAAATAACATCTCTTTGGTTAACACTAACTACTGATATCGAGTATGGACATATCCAAGTAATGAAGGTCCATCAGTGGGTTTCTGATGGATTTACAACAATCCTATTGCAACATAATTTGAAAATATGACTTAATGGTCTCGAAGGAATTGAAATTTGGTATGCATTCTATATTTATTTAGTAAGATGGATTATGTCTACCATAAATTTAAAAAACTTGTTTCAAATTATAAAAACAGTAAAAATGTTTTGATAAAATTTAATAATTAAATAAAATTAGAGGATTTGGTCACATCTTGTAGATACATATAGAATATTATTCTATAAATCATTATTTTATTTAATGTCCAAGATAAGCATGAACTTAAATGATTTCAGGTCCACGGTGAGCCTGAAATAAAATGATTTCAGGCCCACAGTGGGCCTGAAATAAAATGATTTCAGGCCCATGGTGGGCCTGAAATAAAATGACTTCGGGCCCACGGTGGGCCTGAAATAAAATGACTTCGGGCCCACGGTGGCCTGAAATAAAATGACTTCAGGCCCACGATGGGCCTGAAATCAATTCAATTCAGGCCTAGTGTGGGCCTGAATAACTTCATTTCAGGCCCAAGGTGGGCCTGAAATAAATTGATTTCAGGCCCACCGTGTGACTCAACTGGGAAAATTTCAGGGTCTCTATTAACCATAAAATCCTTCTGATTTAAGTTTATGGACAATAAATTTGTAGTTGTACAAGTGTATAAATATGACTCCATCTTTCAGTCCTAACTAATACATTTATAGAACATAACTCATAATTATTGGTACTTTGTTTGCACATAAAACCCCACTGATATACCTAAAAACCTCCTATTGTAAACTACTCCTATAGAATTGTGATATAGATTGATTAGAAGTTTGGACAGCAAAAATATCATCTCTTTGCTCAACCCTATCTACTGATATAGGGTTTTCAGAATTCCGGATATGGTAGGTCCATCAGTGGGTTTTGCTCAAAATTCACTGATATACCTAAACTACTCCTATAGCATTGGTGATACAGCAAGATTAGAGGTTTGGACACCAAAAATATCATCTCGTAGCTCAACCCTATCTATTGATATAGGGTTTTCAGAATTCCAGATATGGTAGGTCCATCAGTGGGTTTTGCTCAAAACTCACTGATATACCTAAACTACTCCTATAGCATTAGTGATACAGCAAGATTAGAGGTTTGGACACAAAAAATATCATCTCCTAGCTCAACCCTGTCAAGTGATATAGGGTTTTGAGAATTCCAGATATGATAGGTCCATTAGTGGGTTTTGCTCAAAACTCACTAATATACCTAAACTACTCCTATAGCATTGTGATACAGCAAGATTAGAAGTTTGGACACCAAAAATATCATCTCCTTGCTCAAACATGTCTACTGATATAGGGTTTTCAGAATTCCAGATATGGTAGGTCTATCAGTTGGTTTTGCTCGAAACTCACTGATATACCTAAACTACTCCTACAGCATTGGTGATACAACAAGATTAGAGTTTGGACACCAAAAATATCATCTCCTAGCTCAACCCTGTCTACTGATATAGGGTTTTGAGAATTCAAGATATGGTAGGTCCATTAGTGGGTTTTGCTCAAAACTCGCTGATATACCTAAACTACTCTATAGCATTGTGATACAGCAAGATTAGAAGTTTGGACATCAAAAATATCATCTTCTTACTCAACCCTGTCTACTGATATAGGGTTTTTAGAATTCCAGATATGGTAGGTCCATCAGTGGATTTTGCTCAAAACTCACTGATATACCTAAACTACTCCTATAGCATTGTGATATAGCAAGATTTGAAGTTTGGACACCAAAAATATTATCTCCTAGCTCAACCCTATCTACTGATATAGGGTTTTTAGAATTCCAGATATGGTATGTCCATCAGTGGATTTTGCTCAAAACTCACTGATATCCCTAAACTACTCCTATAGCATTGGTGATACAGCAAGATTAAAGGTTTGGACACCAAAAATATCATCTCCTAGCTCAACCCTGTCTACTGATATATGGGGTTCAGAAGTCCAGATATGGTAGGTCCATTAGTGGGTTTTGCTCAAAACTCACTGATATACCTAAACTACTCGTATAACATTGGTGATACAGCAAGATTAGAGGTTTGGACACCAAAAATATCATCTCCTAGCTCAACCCTGTCTACTGATATAGGGTTTTCAGAATTCCAGATATGGTAGGTCCATCAGTGGGTTTTGCTCAAAACTCACTAATATACCTAAACTACTCCTATAGCATTGGTGATACAGCAAGATTAGAGGTTTGGCCACTAAAAATATCATCTCCTAGCTCAACCCTGTCTACTGATATAGGGTTTTGAGAATTCAAGATATGGTATGTCCATTAGTGGGTTTTGCTCAAAACTCACTGATATACCTAAACTACTCCTATAGCATTGTGATACAACAAGATTAGAAGTTTGGACACCAAAAATATCATCTCCTTGCTCAACCCTGTCTACTGATATAGGGATTTCAGAATTCCAGATATGGTAGGTCCATCAGTGGGTTTTGCTCAAAACTCACTGATATACCTAAACTACTCCTATAGCATTGGTGATACAGCAAGATTAGAGGTTTGGACACCAAAAATATCATCTCCTAGCTCAACCCTGTCTACTGATATAGGGTTTTCAGAATTCCAGATATGGTAGGTCTATCAGTGGGTTTTGCTCAAAACTCACTGATATACCTAAACTACTCCTATAGCATTGTGATACAGCAAGATTAGAGGTTTGGACACCAAAAATATCATCTCCTAGCTCAACCCTGTCTACTGATATAGGGTTTTCAGAATTCCAGATATGGTAGGTCCATCAGTGGGTTTTTCTCAAAACTCACTGATATACCTAAACTACTCCTATAGCATTGTGATACAACAAGATTAGAAGTTTGGACACCAAAAATATCATCTCCTTGCTCAATCCTGTCTACTGATATAGGGTTTTCAGAATTCCAGATATGGTAGGTCCATCAGTGGGTTTTGCTCAAAACTCACTGATATACCTAAACTACTCCTATAGCATTGTGATACAGCAAGATTAGAGGTTTGGACACCAAAAATATCATCTCCTAGCTCAACCCTGTCTACTGATATTGTAACGACCCGGAAAATTCTCTTAATATTTCCTTAAAATATTAAGCATGTCTAGATAATTTTCCGAGAACCTAGGAATATTAATGCGAACTTTGGCCTAGAAAATCCATGTTTTCTCATTTAAATTGGGAAAAAGGGCACTAATGAGCCTTATATGGGCTTTTTAGTACCAAAATTATTGGTGGATTTTAGGTGAAAATTTATATAAATATAAAGAATTCTAATGGGAAATATTAACATAATTATGGGGGAATTTTTAGAGGATTTTCGGAATTTTAGGGAATTAAAAAGAAAAATAAAATAAAAAATAAGGTGCATAAACCAAGTATTGAACCTTGGACCTCTTGTACAACCATGCATGCTCTAACCAACTCACCTAGCAAGGGAATGTTATGAGGGAATGAAGTGGATATTGGTTAAGGCTTAGAAGAAGATGAAGGGTCATGGAGAGACTCTTCATTTACCTCCTTGATGGGTTATAAAGAGGGGGGTTTGGGAGTTACTTCTTCCTTCCATCAATTGCATTTTCTTCCTCCCTCCTCCCTCATCCTAGCTGAACACCACAAGGGTGATTCTCCCTTGGAAAAACTCCACAAGAAGGTCTCATCACCAAGATCTAAGGATTTTCCAAGGATACAAAGGCAAGGGGGTTCAAGTGTCCAAAGAATTTGCAATCTTCTTCTCTCTTAAGGTTTAAAAATCAAGATCAACCAAGGTAAGACTCCCTCACCTGTGGTATAATAGTTCCTTATGTTTTAGCATGATTTATTGGTTGGTTTTTGAGATTTGATGTTAAAAGAAACAAAAAAAGCAAGCCAAGAACCCTAGGATCTCCTATGGGTTTCGGCCACTAGAAGTGTAGGGTCAAAGATGATGCTAAAAATCTTTATAATGTTGTTTAATGTTCCCTTATGATGTTTAGAGATTAAATATAATTTTTGGGAATTTTTGGGGTACCTTAGAATACCCTAGGGTTTCGGCCAACATCAAGAACCCATGTGTAGGGTTGGGTTTAAGACCTCAAGTATATGTTTTAGGTATTATCATGATATAAGGGAGATGGAGGGTGTTTATGTGAATGTTTCACATGGCCTAGAGACCCTATAGGTTTCGGCCAAGTACCCTAATAGGGTGGAAAGTTATGACTTATTTCAAGTAAGAGCCCCAATGGCCCTATGGTAAGGTATGGTTGGTGTTTAAGCAATTGATTTGGGGTTTTAATGGAATTTCTCCATGCCCCCATGGCCTTGAAGTTTCGGCCAAGAGCATTACTAGGGTTAAAGGATTAGGGTTGGTCTTAAGTATGAACTCAAATGTTTCCTATGGCCTAGTATGTATGTAGGAGATGTTGTTTGGGAAGTTATGTGAAGTTTCATGGACCTAGGATTTTTCCTGGGGGCTTTCGGCCAAGGACCCAACCTAGGGCTAGGGTTGGGTTAAACCTACAAAGATGCTCGTGTATAGGTTACCAAGATGTATGTTTAAGTAAGATGGAAGAATTTCTATGTTAACCAAGCCCTTAGTTTATATGTCATGAAATATATGTTAGGTCATAAATGTTTAGACATGTGCTATGATTTATGAATGATATGTATGTATGCCATGATTTATGAATGATATGTATGTATGTCATGTCTTATGAATGATATGTATGTATGCCATGTTTTATGAATAATTTGTATGTATGCCATGCTTTATGAATGATGTGTACATATGCCATGTCTAAGAATGAAAATGATGAATGAAGTTAAAGTTCATGCCTTTAAGGCATAACGATGATGTTAAGGATGATGAATGAATGAATATGCTATGAATGATGATGAATGAGAAAGCATGTGAAAGCATTTTATTTTATTTTATGGGCTTGTACCGGACCTAAGTAAAGTCCACGGTTCTGGACTACCGATGAAGCTGTCCACGGTTCGGGACTACCGATAAAGCTGTCCTTACGGTTCGGGACTACCGATGAAGCTGTCCTTACCCTAGTAGGTCAAGATTAGCTACCTCGTATTTACTTAGGGATGCGCGCATATGATGAATGAATGTGGTACAAGCCAGGACCCAATGAATGATATGATTATGTTAAAGTATTGAAAAGCATGTTTTAAAGATTAAGCATCCTTATATATATATATGCACAATTGCCACATGCATCCATTCATGTTATGCATTATGTTATGAAAAGTATGTTTATGCAAGGTATGTTAATGCAAAGTATGTTCATGTTAATTATGATTCCATGATTTAAGTATGTTTATGCTAAGTTAGAATGTCATGATTTTATTTATGTTCATGCTAGTTTATGATGCCATGATTTAATTATATTTATGTTAGGTTAGGATGCCATGATTTTATTTATGTCCATGCTAATTTATGAAGCCATGATTTAATTATGTTTATGCTAGGTTAGGATGCCATGATTTTATTTATGTCCGTGCTAATTTATGAAGCCATGATTTAATTATGTTTATGCTAGGTTAGGATGTCATGATTTTATTTATGTTCATGCTAGATTATGATGCCATGATTTCATTATGTTTATGCTAAGTTAGAATGCCATGATTCTATTTATGTTCATGCTAGTTTATGATGCCATGATTTAATGACATTTATGCTAGGTTAGGATGCCATGATTTTATTTATGTCCACGCTAATTTATGAAGCCATGATTTAATTATGTTTGTGCTAAGTTAGGATGCCATGATTTTATTTAGATTCATACTAAGAATGTTTATGAGGTTATGCTTATTATGTTTATGTCTATGCCAAGTACTATGTCATGCCGTGAATGTTTTAAGTTTATGTTTATGCCATGCTACGAATGTGATTAAGTTTATGTTCATGCCATGTTGAATGTATGCTAAGTGAGCATGAAGGCTTATGTTCTAAGTAAAGCACTAAGTATGATAATGTTTCATGTGCTCATGATTAAGTGATGAATGGTTTTAGTGAGTAGGAAAGAGTCTTACTAAGCTTGTGTGCTTATAGTCTTATTTTCTTATACCGCAGATCACGCAAGGGGACAGTAAGGAAGCAGCAGGAGGGCATTAAAGCATGTGTGTGATAGTCACTTGGCCAAGAGACCATATGTTTGCTCGTCTTACGATAGAACTTTACCTTTATTATTAAGTACTTGAATGTGACTCTATGACATGATGCTAAGTATGACATGATGCTAAGTATGACATGATATGATGCTAAGTATAAAGTTAATATGCCAAGTTCCATGTTATGATGCTAGGAATGGTAGTAAGTGCATGTAGGTGTAAGTTTAAAGGTTTCCGCTGCATTATGATGTCTACATGCCCTAAGTATGTTAACGTAACGCCGCTTTATGAAAAGGAAAAAAAAAGCGGGCGTTACAGATATAGGGTTTTCAGAATTCCAGATATGGTAGGTCCATCAGTGGGTTTTTCTCAAAACTCACTGATATACCTAAACTACTCCTATAGCATTGTGATACAGCAAGATTAGAAGTTTGGACACCAAAAATATCATCTCCTTACTCAACCCTGTCTACTGATATAGGGATTTCAGAATTCCAGATATGGTAGGTCCATCAGTGGGTTTTGATCAAAACTCACTGATATATCTAAACTACTCCTATAGCATTGGTGATACAGCATGATTAGAGGTTTGGACACCAAAAATATCATCTCCTAGCTCAACCCTGTCTACTGATATAGGGTTTTCATAATTCCAGATATGGTAGGTCCATCAGTGGGTTTTGCTCCAAACTCACTGATATACCTAAACTACTCCTATAGCATTGTGATACAGCATGATTAGAGGTTTGGACACCAAAAATATCATCTCCTAGCTCAACCCTGTCTACTGATATAGGGTTTTCAGAATTCCAGATATGGTAGGTCCATCAGTGGGTTTTTCTCAAAACTCACTGATATACCTAAACTACTCCTATAACATTGTGATACAGCAAGATTAGAAGTTTGGACACCAAAAATATCATCTCCTAGCTCAACCCTGTCTATTGATATAGGGTTTTCAGAATTCCAGATATGGTAGGTCCATCAGTGGGGTTTTCTCAAAACTCACTGATATACCTAAACTACTCCTATAACATTGTGATACAGCAAGATTAGAAGTTTGGACACTAAAAATATCATCTCCTTGCTCAACCCTGTCTACTGATATAGGGTTTTCAGAATTCCAGATATGGTAGGTCCATCATTGGGTTTTGATCAAAACTCACTGATATACCTAAACTACTCCTATAGCATTGATGATACAACAAGATTAGAGGTTTGGACACCAAAAATATCATCTTCTAGCTCAACCCTGTCTACTGATATAGGCTTTTCAGAATTCCAGATATGGTAGGTCCATCAGTGGGTTTTGCTCAAAACTCACTGATATACTTAAAGTACTCCTATAGCATTGCTGATATAGCAAGATTAGAGGTTTGAACACCTTACCCACTGATATACCTAATTAAATAATAATTCATGATAAATAATTAATAATTTTTTTTAAGTTGGCATATAAAAATTTCATTCATTGGTGGGCTTGAATATCTGACATATCAGGCCCTCGGTGGGCCTGAAATAAGAGTTACAGGCCCACTGTGGGCCTGAATAACTCTTATTTCAGGCCCAGTGTCGTTCATCTATATGTGAATTTTAGAGTCTTGAAAATTAAATATAAATACATAATCAATAAAATGCACATGATAAATCAGAAATATATATGATATATAAAAAATTTAGTTTTAGTTTTAGAAATAAAAATAGATATAACCTAAATTATATTTATAATACATATAAAGAAAAAGGCCCGCCTATGACCTGAAATCCTTTTATATCAGGCCCAGCAGTCACTCAGCTTTATAGTGTCCCTGGGAGCCTAGTGCTAAGCAATCGTCTTCTAGCTCCAGATTTGTTACGATTTCAAGGTAGCGTGCTTGTCTTCATTGGAGTAGTTGTGTGCGACATCATTGTCATCGGACTAGTCGAATTGTACGTACCCTAAATTATAGTTTGTCATTTCAGTTCTTGATTTTCACCTAGGGTTAGCGATAGTTTTCAGTAAAAGACTGAATTTGAGGAGACCCTTTTATGAACAAAGTCTAAGTGTCATTTTTGTTTGTGTCAAATAATTTTTTATTTGATGGTTGCTAAGTTCGGTATGGGTCAAAAAAGATTATCTTCAAAGAAAGCTGCTCCCACCAAATCAAAGAAACAGCAAGTCTCTGGGGGAAGTCATGGGAAAAAACAGCTGACACAACGAAAAATCAAATTGCCTACCGAGTATACAAGTTTTGCCAATAGAGGTCGAAGTAAACGAATGAACTGGAAAAGTAGCCTTTGCCATTTCAAAAATTTTATTGATTCTGTTCCACCCACACCAGCACAAGAACAGTTGCTTCGAGAAACACCCTTTTCTTGGGTCCTCGACCTTCCTACTAATTATTGTGTAAGACCTCAGGTTTAGAACAAGTTTGATAATTGAGATGAAGAAGAACAGAGCTTTGTATTCCATGGGAAAAAACTCAATTTCACAAAGGTTGATATATCACTTATTCTAGGGCTACCTGACCATGGAGAGATAGTCCAACTTGATTTGAATGAGGCTTCTAGCCCACTGTACAAGGAGTATTTTGAAGATTCCAGTTGTTCTGCACGACATTTGGAGAAACTGCTAATAAAGTCTGCATCCAATGACAAGCTGTACTGTCAGTTGTATATACTCTATTTTTTTTGTACAGTGCTATTTTGTGATACTAGCAGCATACTTGTCATTCTTGCCCTGTCACTTATTGATTGCGTAGATGATTTTGACAATCTACCAAACTATAATTGGTGCAATGCCGTGTACAATTTCATGGCTCCTCAGTTGGGAGTCATTGGAAAGGAGGTGACATTGAGGCATAGACCACATGTAGGTGATTCAACCCAACTGGCCAAGGCTCCCTTGCTCAAGGGATTTTCAAATATTTTGGCTGTAAGTTAGAGTACATATACCTGCTCATATAATTTGATGATAGATATTATTTATTGATTATAATGATGTTGCAGGTATGGGTTACTGAACATATTAGTATTGCTGCTCCTGAACATCCTCATAGATTGCCAAGAATACTTCCCTGGACTTGGCCTAAAGCCCATGTTGAGAGTATCAAGAGGATGATAGACTGTGTGGCCACAAATTTAATTATTATTGATTTAATTCCGTTTGATATAGAGCATGATTTGGTACCTGACTACTCTCCTCCAACTCAACCACTTGAGGTACATTGTAAGGTATTACAGCAGGCACCAGAAGGAATCCAGGCAGCACAAGGAAGGCTACAAGCCTTACAAATGGAAGCCTACAATATATGTATATAAAAATAAGAACAAATTGAGACCTTACAGCAACAATTAAATATAACACTTAAAAGTTTGGAGGAAGCCAAAAGTGAGACGACAACAGTCATCAGTGCCAAGGATCAAATTATGGCTCAGAAAGAAACAATAATTGCGGAGAAGGAGTCCTAGCTGAAACAAAAAGGTGACATCATTGTTGAAAAAGATAAAATAATTGGTGACAAAGATTCGCAGCTTAAAGAACAAGATGAGCAAAATGATAAAAGGGTAGCTGTAAGAGAGACGATCATACTTCAGGCTAACCAAAGAATCATGAAGCTGCATCAACAATTGCAAAGCAAAGGGTCAGATGAAGGTGAGTCACTTGCCAAAAAAAGGAAAATAACTCAGATCAGACAAGACTACCAGGCCAAAGGCAAGGGCAAACAAGTTGTTCAGGATGAGGATGAGGATGAAGATGACAAGGCTCCTGCCCCATCAATATCAAAACTACAACGCAAACAACAAAATCTGTGACCTCCACCCAAACAAACATATCTGAACATCAGACAGCTAAAGCTAAAGAATTTCAAAAGGTAAAAAAGCAAAATCTTGAAGAATTTCAGGACATTTTTTAAGAAGAATAAAGATGCAGAGATTGCTGAAACATTATTAAAGCTTAGTCAATTAAAGTGAGTTAGTTGCTATTGCGTTTGGAAAAATATTGTAAAACAATGATGATTATTGACATTCATTAATAAAATTTAATCATTCACATTGTTATTAAGTTGCTTATCTTATTTGCATATAGGTATGAGTTGAATCCAGTATGGTCCAATGGGACCTTTACATTAGATATGCAATCATTTTTGACAATATTTGATTGGAATGACTACACCACCGGGGATTGCATAAATACTTACTGGACAATTCTTGCAAATGAAGCAAAAGCGTGTAACTCACCATACCAACCCTCCATATTCTGTGGGGTGGGGTTTGATGTAAGTCAATTAGCTACTTATTTTGTTGTTTTTTTCTATGATTTAGTCCACTGACACTTCCTTTTTAATAAATATAGGAACTTTTTGAGGTGATTCACGCTTAGGCATTTGAACAAACTATTGCTACTGATACGGATAAGCTAATTAGATATATCATTTGTCCTCTAAATAATGCAGATGATCATTGGCATCTAATGATTATTGACCTCGAGGAAGGTAGTATCCATCATTATAATTCTCTCGACGCCACAGAAGGGTACATTGCCAAATTTAAAAAAACTATAAGTTTTCTATTTCATATATATACCTCAACAAAAAGTTTCAGACCAATATAATTGTTACTAATGTAATATCTGTGTAGGTGGCATTTTTCAAAAATTTGAACTAGTCATATTACAAGATATGGAATAAAGGATTACTTCCATAGCTAGGATAGAGTTTAATAAAATTGTTGTAGAAGGACCCACCCAAAGCAGATCGTAAGAGGATGTTATTTTTGTTAAAAATAACAATTGATTTCATGGTTGGATTTATAAGATGACAACAATGTGAATATTGGTTTTTCAGGTTGGATTGCGCATTTTTCATGATGCGGTATGCTGAAAGTCTGGTTTTTCAAAGATCTACAGATTTTAGCCAAAAGCAAATGAAAATTTATCGATTTCAGGTGGGATATAAAATAATGAGCGATAAGTGCTGGAAGCTAAATCTGTAAATATTGTTTTTGTTGATACTATGCATATGTAATTGTGATGACAAACATTGTATATTTGTAATTATACAATCTATGTACTCCTTTTTAAATCAATGAAACTTTGATTTGGGTCATTGTTTTTGTCTCATATATAATCTGTAATCTGTAATTGTTGTTGAATCCATCAGTAATATTGAACCTTGCTTTTGCTAGAATCATTTGAATTCAGGACCACGGTGGGCCTGAAACAAAAGCATTTTAGGAAACCCACTCAGGGCCTGAAACAAAATGATTCAGTTGTATAATATAAGTGTAATGACAAATAATATATGTTTGTAGTTATAATGTATGTAAATCATTATGATACTCCAATGCAGCATTGCTTTCGATCCTTGTTATTGTGTAATCTCTAATCTATAATCTGTCCTCTTGTCGATACTTTAAGTAATATTGAACCTTACTTTTCCTCTACCCTAATTTGAATTCACAGCCCACGCTGGGCCTGAAATGAGATTATTTCAAGCCAAAGCTGGGCCTGAAATGATATTATTTCAGGCCCAGAGTGGGCCTGAAATAATCGCATTCAGGCCCAGCGTGGACCTAAAATGAGATTATTTCAGGCCCACCGTGGGCCTGAAATAATCTCATTTCAGGCCCACGCTGGGCCTGAAATAATCTCACAAGCTGGGCCTGAAACAATAATGTTCAGGCCCACACAGGGCCTGAAACAATAATCTCATTTCAGATTTCAAATAATTCAATAAAAGAATGATTAAATATTTTATATAAATATACATGTTGTGAAAATATTTTTAATATGAAACAAGAAGGAGAGTACCTAAATAGACATTGCATACCACAATTTAATTCCATCCACATCATTACCTCATATTTTCAGAATTTGGCACAGCAGGAGGTTTGTTTCATGGACCTATGATATTTTGATTTCTCAAAACTCATTACCAGTAGTTAGAGTTTAGCTAGCTAGGAGATGATATTTTTGGTCTCCAAACATAGTCCTAATGATTATCAATTACGTGTTAATACAGTATTAGTTGACACAAAATCATGAATCAACAAAGCAAATAAACAGAGGGTCTCAAATGACATATATTCATAAACCATAGGACTTCAGGACTTCAAGACCTGAAATAACATTATTGTGGGTTTAAAAATCAGAGGACTTCACACCTGATCTTTTATGCTTACATAAAATTACACAAGAAGAAATGTATCATAATATTGAAATACTTCTTCATGTCACAACATTAACAACAACTACTTTTTTGACAATACTATGGCTGTACAATATACAAATATATACATTCATTTCTCCTCCATACAAAATATCCACTTCAATCAGAATATTAGGTCACTATATATACCAATTAACTCAAGACCTTGGGGCTGGCGGCATTCTACATGTCCTTTAATTATGACCAAGTTATTTGCACCAGCTGCATTTTAGTTTCACCATGCCATTGTGTCTGGACTCTATCCGTGCATTCTTTCGTCTACCAGGCTGCACAAGGCTATGGGGACATAGAACTGTAATGTCGTTTACTCCAGTAGGCCAAAACTGCTTGCTTCTACAAGGGAAAATACGATCCATGTAAATCCACTTCCAAGTTTGAGAATAAAAATAATGCTCACAATATGGGAGTGTATCCATGTTCCTATGAATGATTACGACAATATCATGTGAGCAAGGAAGTCCTGAAATTTGAAACTCCCCACAATGACAAAACTTTTTTTCCAAATCAACAATGTATGAAGTGCCCCATGTTTCTACTTCCATTTCTGATTGAGAGTAAGGGTGAACCTTATAAGCTATTACTTTCTCTCTCCTTGAATCCATTTCTTTTGTAGCATAAGGTGTCAAAGCAACATGCCATTTGGAGACTTCCTCTCTACGGTTATAGAACCATTGAGCAACTTTTCTTCTTGTATTATCAATTAACCTATTTATGGGAAGCTCACGTATAGACTTGAACAAAACATTTAAGCTCTCCACACAATTCGTGGTAAGCATTCTGTACCTTCTCCCTGTAAAGTGTGCATTTGCCCACCTTTTAGGGTCAATGTTCTGAAGCCACTTATGGGCAACTGGATGTTTTTCAAGCATTGTCTGCATTATCATATCATATTGGAGTGTTGTGTTGGCTCATGCTGTTGCCCAAAACAAACCTACAGCAGCTCTACTTCCAGTATCAGTTACCATATTACAACACATATGGTGGCAACAAAAGGCATGATGCGCGTTTGTGTAGACTTTTCTAACTGCTGATATAATGTCCCGATGTCTATCTGATACTATGGTGATTGAGTGATCATCGACAGCAAATAACCTCTTTGTATGCTCCAAAAACCACTCCCACGCAGACCCACATTCAACTTCAGCTATTGCGAAGGCAACTGGGAGAACATTGTCATTACCATCAATCGTCGTTGCAATCAACATTACTCCTGGATACTTTCCTCTTAGGTGTGTGGCATCAATTCCGATAAGTCTACGCAAATAGGACCTGAACACCCTTCGGCAAGCACCAAAAGCTCAAAAACACCGCTGGAACTAATTGTCACCATTCATGCATAGTGCCACATATGTTTCAGGATCTCTAGCTCTTAACTCACGCAGATATTGTGGAAGATCTCTGTAAGCCTCATCATAATCTCCAACAATCTTTTTCAATGCTTTCTCCCTAGCTATGTATGCTTTTCTGTATGATATGGTCACTCCAAATCTAGCTTTAATATTTGATATAATCATACATGGTTTGTATTGTTCATTATGAAGAAATTGCTCTTCAACAAAAGAAGCAACAAATGATAAAGAGCATGCATGATGATCAGCACTTTCCCTAACAGTTCCACATTGGTGTTCCTTTATATATTTTGTAACAGTGAGCTCTACTTCCCTCCCTTGCTACTACTCTCCATGTACATGGTTGGTTGAAGCACACTGCTTTAACTCTATTTTTTCGGGTGTCAACTGGGTTATATCTCATATGCTTAACCATGGCATGTTTGACAAGTGCATTCTTGAATTCTTCTCTAGATGGACATATCTGGCCCACAAAAAAATTCATGCCCATCTCTTGCCTCTACCTCTCCAATTGGCCCAGCAAGCAATCAAGAATTCAAAATATAAGGATCTTTAGCTAATGGAAACTCCCCCTCTAAGTCACTGTACTGATATGGGGGGAATTCATATTGCTCAATCTGTATATCATCGGCTTGGAATTCTAGTACACTTGTAATGGATTCTAATTCATCTGCATTCCGGATTTCAATTCCTTCCTCCCCACTCCAGGTTGGCTCAAAGAATTCAACAACTCTTGTAGAAGAATTCAAACTCTCACATTCTAGATTAGTTGCTTCTTCATTTAGATCAATTATCAAATTCCTTGTAATTTCTGATCCATTCCCCGTGACAGCATTATCATCAAGAGTATTCCATATCTCGGATAGAATTTCGTCAACAACATTATCATCCCTGAAAAATAAATTACAATTACATTTTGCAAACTTTGAAAATCATAATCAAGGACCTAGGAAGGCCTGAGGGCCTGAAATATTTTGATTTCAGGCCCTACGAGGACCTAAAATCTTTTGATTTCAGGCCCTTGGAGGGCCTGAAATCCTTTGATTCAGGCCCTCCCAGGCCCTCAAATCCAATGATTTCAGCCCCTGGAAGGGCCTGAAATCTTTTCATTTCAGGCCCTGGGAGGACCTGAATTCCTTTTATTTCAGGCCCTCCCAGTGCCTGAAAACAACATATTTCAGTCCCTCCCAGGGCCTGAAATCTAATGATATCATGCACTCCCAGGGACTGAAATCCTTTAATTTCAGGCCCTCCTAAGGCCTGATATGGTAAGATATCACCCCTAGGTCGAATTCAAGCATTTATTTATCTTAACTTTAACAAATTTCAGAGAGCCCTTATTATGTAATGCATATCACCCTTAGACTCCTCCAAACATAAAAATTGTAGAAAGAGTTGATAAGTATAAAACTAGGTCTGATACCATATCAAAGATGACAACCATACGTACATTACTATTTGTATTTGTTACCAATCTGTTGCTTGCTTTTTCTCCTTCAACATCTATCTTCCTCAGCTGCCTTGGTGATGAATTGAGTTGTGTAAGGTCGAAATATATACGTACCCTCGTGATGATTCGACTTGTGCAAGATAGTAATATATATATAGGCTGAGAAAATTTCCACTACCTGGCCATCCGAACCACAAATTATTATTTTACTGCAAAAGTGGTTCGGATGTCTAGAAAATGTGAATATTTTGTGGCGGGAGGGGTATAATAGGAAGTTCACTTAAAGGGCTGCGCCCTTTGGTAAAATAGAAACCATGGTATGCAAATTGGTAATTTCCAATTCTTAGATACGCCTTTTGGTAAATTGCCGTTGTTTTTAACACAAGATTTGTACTTCCACAAGCCAATTCACTGGTGTATATCTTGTCAAATGACAAATGTGTGTTACAAATAATTCTTTATTTCTTATTAATGCTCATATATATGATTTATTTCTCTATTCAATGACTCGTATGTCTTGATTTTATTGTGATTAAATAGTCACAATTATTATTAATAGCTACATTTATATTAGTTAATAAAAAGATAATTCTCTTCATATTCATGCAAATGAATTTAAAAGAAGATGAAGAGATGATTCTCATATTCATACAATGGCAGATTTGGACAAAAATTTAAAAGAGTGCTCAAAGAAGGTACTAAAAAAACTTTTCTTACTATCAAATAAATATATCATAAGATAAAAATATAGAATTGATAACGATAATGATATAGATATAAAAATATGTGCATACTAATAAAGTAATTATTTCTTGACACTTAAACTATCCGTACCGAGTCTGGACATAAAAACAAGAGGAGGCAACTGTATCCTACGAGTGTTCATCTACTAAAAATATTGTAAAATTTGTTCATTTTCAATTATGGAAAAAATATTTTTCTCAATATATTCTACCAAACTGTCATTCATCCACTCATCCCCCATCCTATTATGTAAATCAATCTTGATAATTTTCATCGTAGAAAAAACCCTTTCAATAGAAGCAATTGCAACTGGTAAAAGCAATACTAACTCGATCAAACGATATACCAATGAAAAAAAAATCATATTCTTGCCCGTTTCAACTATCTTTTTAGCAAAAATTTTCAAATCTTCAATCATAGAAAATTCACCTCGTAGATTTTGAATGTAAGTCTCAAGTTGGTCCTCAAGTATTATACAATCAGTCAATGAAAAGTCCTTCGAATAAAATTCAGCAAGGCAGAATAGCTTACCAATGTCAAATTAAGAAAAAGAGTCCTGTGGATCTAACCAAGCAATGCAAGTAAGTACATCCGTACTTGATTCTAAAAATGATTCTTCATCTCTTGATCCATCATATCAAGAACCTAATATTGTAACAATAAAAAAGTGAATAAAAACACCTTTAAAAAAATTAAAATTCAACAAAATATTTAGAAATAACACCTCACAAAAAATTTCAACATGATAGTGATGAAAATTAGTAATCATTTGCCCATTACGTCTGCTACAACTATAAGTTTTCATATTTTCTTCCATATTCAGTGCTGGGATCATATGATTACTACAAACTATGTCGATGACGAGATCCAAAAAATTCTTCCATCCTTCCTCTCTCAATTTTTGTAATTGAGCTTTCATCGTCTTGATCAAACTGACAGCCAGTACAATGTTTTGATCCTTTTGTTGTAAGCAAGCGACAATTCATTTGTGATTCCAAATAAAGATTTCATCAAATGCATCACAAACACAAATTCATAGCTCTCCATCTTATCAATCAAACTGGTGGTGATACCACTATTATCATCATTAGTACTATCATCATACACATTTTCAAACACTTATAAAATAGAAGTCCACGTAGACATAAAATGAATAATAGTCATATAATGTGAATCCCAATGACTATCCCTTGGTCATTTTAAATTGATTTCTTGACTTTTTCCTTAACCACTAACAATATCTCCTTTTTCCAAACATTATATAAGTCTGTCATGTTCAAGTTGTTTAAATTTGTTTTTTCTTTTACATGAAGCATCAGTAATATTCACAATCATAGTAATATATTGGAAGAAATCACCCATAATTCGATTGCTTTTAGCAACTGCAATAACAACTAGTTGAAGTTGGTAAGCAAAATAATGGGCATACCTTACAGATGAATTTTTCTTCAATATGAGAGCCTTCAATCCATTATACTTACTTCGCATATTTGAAGCCCCGTCATATCCTTGACCTCTTAATCTTGATAATGACAACTTAGGTTTTACAAATAATTCATCAATAGCCTCCATTAAAGAAATTAGCAGAAGTGTCAAACACATGCACAATAGCAAGAAATCTTTCAACAACACATCCATGTTTGTTCACGTGTTTTAAAAACGTCTCAACACTCATCAACTATAAGAGAAAATATATTGTATTTTATATCATTAAGAATGACATTTGTGACTTCAGCAGCACAAACCCGTGTTAGATCCTTTTGAATTGTTGGAGACTTCATTTGATTGTTTCCAAGGGCATTCTCATTCATTGTCTTGGCAACCTCATCATTTCTTTGGGTATACCACTCAATCAATTCAATAAAATTACCTTTATTTGAGGATCTTGATGACTCGTCATGTCCATGGAAAAACAAACCTTATTTCAAAAGAAAACGTGTAATATCCAAAGTTGTTGTTAATTGCAAGTGTGATATGCAACCTCCATTCCACACCCCTATGCTTATAGCAAATGTGACACACTTTGTCATTAATTTTGAAAAGCCTCAAGTTGTATTCTTGCATCATTGTGAGCACTAACTACACCACCAATATGCGTATTAAATACTTCTATTGCTTTTCTCCAATTATTCATCTCTAAATTAGTAAATGTCTCATCTGCACCTCAACATCCTCTATGAGAATTTCAAAGAGATAGCATCAAAAATAAATTGTTGCATCTTTTGATATGTTGTACTCTAACCATGAAATTTTTTTAAACCAACCAACTTGGAAACTTCGATGCTCTTTACCAAATTATCTTTGGGGATAACTATGGTCAAATGGTTAACAAGGTCCTCTAATCAAATATTCTCTTTGAATCTGATCTCTAATAGAAACATCAAATTCATTAATTGGTTTGAGTAGCCCAGAGCACTAACAACATCATCCGGGTTGAATTCAATGCGAGAATGCTTTTTCTTACTGTTTTCTTCCTTAGAACTCTTAAAAGACTCAACACTTCATTTGTCAATTCCATGTCATAAATATCAACAATAAGCAAATATAAGGCACTAGATAATGATGTGTATTACAGTTGTTAACAAAATGAATGTCATATTAGATGCTCAAAGATACACTCATCTAGATATTGATAGCAAAGGATAAACTGAATTAGACATGAAAGATTGGAAGCAGAGTATATGTTTGATAAAAAAGATCAAGTAATTAATTGAGTAATCAAGGTCATTTCTATAGATCATGCATTCATGAAGATAATCTAAAGAACAAGTAAAGTAGTCACAAAATAAGTGGCGGCGGATCATAGTGGCAAGCTGGTAGACAGTGGCACAAAATAAGTTAAGTATACAAGTTTATTTTTGAGTCCAAGAACAAGCACAAAGGAAAGACATACCCACCAGCTTAGCTTGGATGTTGTCATTAGTCCCCATCCTGGCGATGGCTTGGCTTGGATATCTGAAAAGAAACTATGTTTGGCTATCAGAAAGTAGGTGATTCATGTAGAAATGAGAAACTTAAGTGATATAGCAATCATGAAGAAAATATAAACTATAGCATTCAATATATCATGACAGAAAATACTCTAGAAACAATTATCAACATTAGGTAAAAAAGGATCAAAAGTCAGATTGTTCATTGTTGTACTCTTCGTCCTTCTCTCCTTAGACCAACTATTCACCTATTTTCAAAAATATCAAGTAAAGCATAGTGGCAAGCTACCACAATATCAAGTAAAGCAGATAAGTTTATATTTGGGGCCAAGAACAAGCACAAAGCTAGTGAAGACATACCACTAGTTTGGCTTGGATGTTGTTATTGCTCCCCATCCTGACCATGGAAAAACTCTGACATAGAGTGCAGGACAAAGATTTAAGGAATCATCAAAAGAAGATGAAGATATTACAAGTAACAAGCAATATGGCGAGGACTGTGTTGACGAAGTGAAGAGACGACAAAGATGAGGCCAACGACTAACGACTTGAGGAGAGGGAGAAACGATGAGATCTTAGAAATTAGGGTTTTTCGATTGAATAGAAGGACATCTCATGTGAGATCGTGGGTGAAAAGAAAGGATTCGATTATAGGTTTTTTTTAATGGTACTTTTGCAAAAAAGCCCAATTAGTTTGAAAATCAAAATTTTACCCTTTGTTTTTTTAATATATAGGTAAATTTTTGGGAGAATGGGGGAGCTTCCACACCCCCTCATGCCCACTTGCCTTCGTTGCTGTATTCATGCAATATGAGCATGCACATATTGCATTAAGAGATAATTAAATATACACATTGATGGAATTTGCAAATGAAAGGTTTCAAAATGGTCCTCCCCCTACCATATATAGACCTTTGCTCAATCAAAGAGGCTAAGTAAGAACAGAGGTCAGAGGTTTTAATTTCTTCATACTTGAAGATCATCATGAGCTAAGGTATGTTTTACTTTTAAGTATCATATTATGAAACTTATTTAGTTCAAAATCATAGGTGTTAAGGAATATGCAAAATGACAAACTTAATTTGCATATTCATGTTATGAAAATATATGTTATTTTTACATATGGTATTAGAGCTCTTGTTAAGAGCAAATTATTTTCCATTAAAGAATATGTTTCTATCTTGATGGATTTAGTGTCAATATTTTTTTTATGTTTTCTTCCATTATGATTTACATGTACAATTATATGAATATGTAATTATGAATGTTCTTGTCATGTATGATAACTTTATAGAGAAAGCTTATATGCATATGTCGAGTAATTATGCAAAAAGAATTTTGAAATTAAAAGTTATGTATGTTTTTATTATTGGCAGCCCAACTTTCCAATGGACATAATGTAATAAGCATATGCTACACTTATTTGTGTTTGATTAGATCTTTGTATGCTTTCTAATATATTCATTCATTAGAAATAAATTATTATAATCATCACATATTTGCTTAGTATACGAGTTATCAATGTTTTCTTACTTTTAGTATGATTATGTTTAGATCATCATATGCATGGTTAGTATGTTTACTCATGTTTTATGCTTGTCGGATCATAATGTTAAAATTAAACACATATGAACGGTTATTGTCATTATTATTTAATTTAATATCCATATTATGCATAATTTATTAGTCATAAAGTGGCCAAATTAAAAAGTATAGACATTAATTAAATAATGTTAAATTATTCATGAGTATGTGATGGTATGATATGATGAAAATAGTTAACTCTTATCACGAATAATTTAACGTTCATTGATTATGAGAATAATTAAGAATCACCTAAAGATTGATTACTTTATTTTATAATTATGAATATAATGTGGTTAATTTATATGCATTATTAGATATTTTTAGTATATTCAAAGAAAACAAACTTGTTTAATTAGAGCATATATAATTACCTAGTATATGAAATTCTATTTGAGCATCAAATATGTGTGTGTATTGTAGTATCACTCAAAGGAAAACTTCAATATGCATTTAAAGTTCAAATGAATGTTATCTGAATTTTGTATTATGATTTATAAATCAAAGCATTGAAACATGAGCATTCTATATATTTTGCAGCATCAACAACTGTTGCTCTTCATTTACAAGCTTTGTCTATTACGAAGTTAAATAGGCTTAATTTTTTCTAAATGGAGTGAATAAATCCAGTTCAATTTAGGTGTTTTCGATCTTGATTTGACACTTCTTACAAATAAGCCTGTTGTACTTACTGATACTAGTAGCACTGAACAAGTATCTTTCCGAAAGGTTTGGGAAAGATCAAACAAACTTAGCTTGATGTTTATGCGAATGAATGTAGAAGACATCATTAAGGCAGTTCACAATCTCTAAAATTGATAATGCAAAGTAATTTATGAAATTAATTGGTTGAACATTTATCTCAATCTGAGTCTACTTATAAATCACTTTGTGGGATATTAATGGGTATGTTGACCATCAAGAAGTTTGATAGTTCTCATACCATGCATGAGCATATCACTCAAATGATGAATATTGTAGTAAGATTGAATTTCATTGGAATGAAATTCAATGGAAATCTTCATTGTGCAATTTATTATAAAATCCTTGCCTCTTGAGTATAGTTCATTCCAAATTAATTATAATACTACAAAGGATAAATGAAATGTGATAGACTTACAAAGTATGCTTATTCAAGAGGAAACAACGCTTAAGAAATAAGGAGCTCATTCAATTAATCTTATGAGTCATTCTAATTCCAGAATGAAACTAGGAAAAAAATACAAAAGACAATAACGAACACTTGAAGTTAAATGTGTCATCTGTCCAAAACCAAAAGAAGGGACAAAAGAATGATACGTGTCATTTTTGTCACAAGCCTAGACACTTTCAGAATGATTGCTAAAATGAAAGGCTTGGTTCAAAAAGAAAGGTAAGCCTAGTGTTTTTGTCTCTTTTGAATCAAATTTGGCAGAAGTTCCTTATAATACATGGTGGATTGATTCTGGTTGTACTACTCATATTTCAAATATAATGCAGGGATTCCTTACAATTCAAACCATAAAGCCAAATGGAAAATTTGTCTTTGTGAGAAATTGAGTCAAGACTCCTGTTAAAGCTATTGGATTTTTTTTAATTTTAAAAATTAGATATCATTTATATCTTTTTTAAACCCTTTATGTTCATTCTGTTAGTAGAAATTTAATTGCTTTATCGAAACTTGATATAGTTGGATACTCATTTAAGTTTGAAAATGAATATTTCAGTTTGTTTAAGAATAATCATTCTATTAGTTCTTGTGTTCTTTGTGATGATGACTTATATAAATTAAAGCTTAATAATTTATTTGCTGAGACTATTAACTTTAGATCATAATGTTGGAACAAAACGTGATCTAGTGGATGAAGCTCGACTTACTTGTGGCATAAACATTTTTGTTATATATCCAAAGAACGGTCATGAAGATTGTTAAGAATGAAATCCTTCATGATTTAAATTTTCTTGATGTTGATATTTGTGTGGATTGTATTAAGGGAAAAACATACAAAACACATAATTAAGGAAACAACTACAAGAAATACACAACTTTTAGAAATTGTACATACCGACATATATTGGCCTTTTGATGCTCAATCCCTTGGTGGAGTAAAATATTACATGGCCTTTATCAATGATTATTCACGTTATGGTTATGTCTATTAGTTGTATGAAAAATCTTAATCGGTAAATATCTTAGAGGTATTTATTAATGAGGTTGAAAGATAATTGCACAAAAAGGTGAAAATTATCAGATCTGATAGAGGTGGTGAATATTATGGAAAGTATGATAACTCCGGCCAATGCCTTGGTCTATTTGCTAAATATTTAGAACAACATAACATTTGTACTCAATACATATTGTCTGAGATATCACAACAAAATGGTGTTGCAGAAAGGCATAATTGTCTCTAATGGATATGATTAAGAGTATGTTAAGATATTCTCCTTTACCCTTGTCATTGTGGATGTATGCTTTAAAAACCGTTATGCACTTGTTAAACAAGGTTCCTAGTATGGCAATTCTAAAAACTCCTTTTGAACTGTGGACTGAAGGAAACCTAGTTTAAGGCACTTACATATTTGAGGTTGTCTGGCAGAAGTAAGAATTTATAATCTATATGAAAAGAAACTAGACTTAAGAATAACCCGTGGATTTTTCATTGATTATCTAGAAAAGTCTAAATTGTATAGATTTTATTATCCTAATTATTCTATGTGTCACGACCCCAGAGGCACATGCTTACTCGAAAATCGGGCAGCATCTCCCCTGTATGGCGGACATGTTGGGGCAATAATACATACATTCTAATCACAAAAGATGGCTCAGCCATCATAACAGAAAATAAAAACATCACCACGTAGTTTATATCAACATAAAAGATAATGGGTGGCTCAGCCACCTTAAATATAAAAGAAATCACAACCAACGAGAACTCAAATGTCTCTGTAATAATAATAACAAAACCAGTCCGATAACTGTTAAACAAATAAAATGCAAACAAACTAAGTACCGAAAACAAAGCAACTAAACCAAATACGAAAACAACTCAACTCTGGGGACTGGAGACTGGATCCTCTCCTGGCTCCAAGAAATGTGACTACCTGCTATCTGAAACAAAAAGAGAAAGCAGGGGTGGTGAGTTGGGGCGGACTCAGCTGATAATGAGTCGACAATAAGCATGGCATAACAAAGGGTATAATAAGTAGAGAACCAAAAGGGTACAGTCCATAAGGAATATAGAATACCTAAACATGCATAACATATATAGAACAACATGTTATAAAACTGAATAACATCTAAGCAGGTATAAAACAATGCGACAACAATAAATCTAACATATACATGCATGCCAACCAAGTGCAACAATCATAGCTCATATAAAAGCATCAAACACAAGAAAATGCATAAATGAAATACGTATGCATATGATGCAATGACATGTGTCACCCCTGACACCAGTCAAGCCGTCAATATATCACATCTGTGTGACCGAGTAGGTAGAGTTGTGACAAGTGTACGCACTCACTACAAGAATTTTTGCAATCAACAATGCCCAATCGACAACGTTTTTTAAAAAAAACGTTGTCTTTTTTTGTTTTACAACGTTTTTAGTGAAAAACGTTGTCTATGTATTTTACTTTTTAATAACGACAACGTTTTATAATGATGCGATGTGCTTAGTGTTGTGGTTTCGGATGAAAGACAACGCTGTTACAAAAGCGTTTTTTAAAAGCGTTGTCGTATTTCCCGCTAAAATAAAAAACGCATCCCTCGCTCATTGCCAAACCTCGGCGGCTCGCGAAAAATCTCTCCGCGCTTCTTTTCTCCGCGAAATATCTCCCTCCACCTCCCTCCACCTCCCTCATTGCCACCTCCCTCGTCCTCTCCTCTCCACGAAATCGACATTGTGTACGATCTGGTGAACATACATCTTCTCCTAGCTCACCACCAAGAAGTATCCTCCACGAGCTCTTCGTCCGTCGAGTGGAAACTGAACCCCAGCGGCAGCATCACGACGCTCGCCACTACCCTCTCCATCTCTCTCTCGCAGTCGCCGACGTTCTGACTCTGTGGCGGTCAGATTTCATGCTTCTACTGGTGACGCTCGGGGAGAAGGGGGTTGCAAAACCCCGCGGCTTCTTCTGCTCCTCACCTCGTCTTAACCTTCGCCGCGGCTTCCTTTGTTCCTCTCCTCGTCTTCATCTTCTGATCTTCGGCGTTGGAAACCGATCTACTGTTTCTTCTGCTCTCCTCGTCCTCATCTGATCTTCCTCGTCCTCATCTGATCTTCCTGTCTCGCCGCCCCCGCGATGGAGAGAAATGAAGGAGTTCGGTTCGTCTCCTCCTCCATCAAGATCCCTCAGCCTCCTGCCCGTTCTGCTCCTTTGCCTTTCTTTCTCCTCTCTTCCTTCCCCTTCGCTTGCTAGTCGTTCTCTTTCCACCTCGACCGGGCCAAATAGGTGGTGCACAACTTCCTCACCTCGCTTCCAGGACTATGGCCGCGTCCTCTGATCGCCATGGCGCGGATGGAGGGGGAGCCAAATCTCCGACGCCATGGGATGGATATGGTAATATCTTCTTGCAGTTTAATTCTTCTTTAAGGATAACAATTTGCCATTTTTTAAAGATATTACTCTGCTTTGACAGTATGCAGAGAAAGATTAATCTAAACAGCCTGCTATTTTTGTTATTAACTGAGTTAGCTACTTTCATTGCTAGGTGGTTATTCACATGTGGCTTTGATGGTAATTAATATGTAGGTTAGCTACTAACTAGTTATATAAGTTTGATCTTTTTGTTTCAAAAAAGATATTATGTTGCAAAAAAAAACAATAGTGAGATATTATGTACTTTCTCTAGCTAGTTTTGAACTTCCACCTTTCTCTTGAGAAGTACAATAACAATTTGTGTTGGTTCCAACTTCCAACTATTTAGTTTTGGCAACCTTATGGAAAACTGTATCACTGGTCAAATCTCTTCAATCGCATTTAGTTAGGTTAATGAAAATTTTATTTAGTCTACACTACCCTTACACTCTTAAGTGTAATTGATTTAATTTATTTAGCAATCAAATCTATTATTGTTTGTGAAAGTCGTCATGCCATGTCTTCTTAACTTCTTTGTCTTCTTAACTTCTTTTTCTATCATTTATTGGATCTACTTTTGATTGCTTTCAGATGGTAAATAATTTTGATTTCACCTCGTCAAGTAAATTCCCATTAGTGATAGGATTCTCATCTACGGTACATTCACTTTTTACATCTTGCTTCCTAATTGCCTGATACTCAGGATCATAAAATATTGTGGATCATTCCACTTTATATTCTTGTCTGAAGTTTACATACAAACTTTTGTTATACTGGTGAGTGGTTGCTTCACTTTCTATTTATTAAAGAAAACTTCCATTTGCTCATATTCCTACTTGTTTGCAAAATTTGTTATTATTTGCTTTAAACCATTTTAAAGTGAACTTCAGGTGTATTTTTACTTTTTTCTTTAGTCTATGGTGAGACAGAATTTTTCGTGCTTCTAACGTGGCATTTTCAGTGTTATTTGGTTCTAATAGCATTTTTGTTGTCAAGTTATGCAGGAAAAATAGTCAACATAAGGCATTTAGATCAGGTGATAAAATCAATCAATGGGTGGTATCAAGATCGTGGGTTAACTGGCTTGGTTAATGATGGAGCCAGCTTGCTTGATAAATTCTTTTTATAAGGATGTTTAGCTTATGAAAATGCTTTGTTATAGATCAAGACATTCTTGACTTGCACACTGTGCCCTTAGGTATCATATGCTGAGATCCTTACAGGAGGGATAATTAGATTAGAAATTTCTGAAGCTGAGGTCAATAACATCATCATTAGATTTCTTGACAGAAAAACGTAAGAACCTATATTTGAGTGTGTTTAGAACGGAAAACCATATAGATCACTTAACCTACTTGCTGTCAGCCTCTGCAATTGTTTATTTAATTTTATGATGATTAATCCAGAGGTGAACCAACTAATGGGAAGATGAAACAGGATACTATACTTCAACAACTAACAACGAAGAAAGGACAGGTGGAGACATGAACCATATTTTATGTTATTTTTTTAAAATCATATAAGCTTAAACCTTCATGTGTTCTATTTAGTGTTATATTGTTTGTGCTTATATTCTTCATAAATTATATTTGTTTATATATTGCAAGCCATGAAAGATATTGTAGTTTAATACTTGACAAGAGCCTTTCTGATAGCATGAGGTAACCACTAACATGTTTTTCACATGACTTGCCTGGACCTACAGTCTACATGAATTCCAAGCTAAAATTCTAATATTTTGAAAATGTTTTAAACATTGTTTTTTTTTGACTTTTTATACTCTTATTTTGCAGAAAATTGACCCTGCATCAAAATATATTATGATTTCTCTATTTTGTGATTTGGCAAGAGTAAATCTTTCTCTTAAACATTGTGTTTTTCATATTATGATTACCACTGCAACCACCTTCTGGTTCGTTCAAATCTTCCAGGTATGATGATGACCTTGAGCAATTTCTAAAAGGATACTGACAAAGTGTAATAAGCTTTTGCCATTTCAGTCAAAAAAGAGAAACTATCACACTCGATTATCCCAATTTTTATACTGATATAGCCTTTATTCTTCATTTTAATCTGATTGAATTGCATGTTGATCTGTGCAGGTTTTTCAGATTTGCGAAGCTACAGACAATCAAATGTTCTCTGGCCGGCTAATCAAGTTCTTCACTGTGAGTTATGGGCTAATCAAGTTCTATACGCGTAGGTGAGGTAAGTTACTATTAGTTTTGACATGAGAATTTTGTGTCAGCTATTTGCCTATCCATTTAATTTTTATCTGTTAATTATTCTTAGTTTTTTCTTATTTCGATTGCATCTGCAAAAGCATTGAACTTTAAAAATATTGTCTATCCTCCACTTGTTCCATTCTATTAAAGGCAATATCTTCTCTCTCAACATTTTCCTTAAGCTTATATATCTTTCTTATCTACTTTTGTAGCACACAAGGCAAATGGTGTGAGCTCACTATGGATTTGGCAATGTCAAAGCTTTAGGTGCCTTCGTCTCTCCTTAATTTTGAACTTTTCCCTTTGTATAACTTCTTCTAAGACTAGATTGTTTGTGAAGTTGACACAAAATGGAGAATTTGTGAATTGACTCAAAGAACTTAATTATCACCCCACCCTAATATTTACCACATTTGGTAGGTGGATTTCTGTTTTTTGGTGGCTTGCTTGGATTTGTTTTCTCCAGAAACCCTACAAGCTTGATATTTGGTAGTGCTATCTCAGCTCTGAGTAATTTAGTCTAATGGTTTGGAGCGCTGGAGGATCCAGCATACCATTCATTTTGGGTCAAACAGGTATTCCTCAGTCTTTTATCAAAACAAGGAAGGCATTCAAACATAATATTTCATGTATCTGCTCGTAATTGGTGGTTCAGTAAAATGAAAAATGGCTTATTTTTACACTTTTCCTGTGGCTCAAATTCACAAATTGGACATTGTTGGCATTTGCCAATGGTTGAAATGGAGAAAAGCTTCTGGAATTGTGTGGAATTGTATGTTCCCTAGACTAAACATAAATTTTATAAGACTAGTATGGGATGATTTTTGATAAAGATCAGAACGTGCAGGTGGAAAACAAGAAGTATGAAAAGTTAATATAGCAAGATGTGAGAGTACTAAAATGGACGTCTGAAAAAGATATAAAAGAGGAGCACTTAGGTGATAGCTCCAGTAGATGTACAATAGAGAAAATAGGTAAATATGGTGTTGAGTATGGACATTTCAAAGGCAATAAAAATATTTGTACTTCCATCTGGGAGTGCGTATGGACATTTCAAAGAACATAAAAGGATTTCATAGCTGTACAAATCAAATTAACTAAAGCTAAAGAGGGAAGGGATTTAGACTGATTGAAAATATCTAGTTGACATAAATAGGAGAGGCAATTTAAGAGATTCCAATATTGCTTGTAACGTAGCCTTATATAGTGTTCAAAGAAGTGATACATATTTATGTAGCTCCAAATGGTCATGATTAACACAGTTTGATGCTGATGATCCCTAACTTGGCTTTTTCTTTAGTTTTTTTTATTGTGTTGTGAAAATATATTTCCGTGGGGCCGGGCTGGTTGCCCGGTTCAACATTACCCAATCTCGTAATTTTTTTTATTAGGTTTACACTGTATGGCCTGTTAATGTATCATCCTTATAATGATTTCTCTCATTTATGTCTTAGTAAATGAACCTATGTTATTATTCTTATCTGTATACAACATTTGACAACTAAAGTTTATAGTTTGTGGCCTCATTAGGTATCATCCCTATGATGATTCGTCTCATTTCACTCCAAGTAAACAAGCTATAAAAACATAACTTTATCACAGTTACCTACTAATCCTAATATAATGGGAAGCCATGTGATCACTTTTGGTGCATTTGGTTTAAGGAATAAAATTTTTTGTTGTGGGAGAAATATAAACCTAAAAATAGTTATTTTTTTTTCAAAATTTAGGCCTTGGGACGTGGCCCAAATGCAAACAAATATTAATGAATTAAGTCTTAGTAATATGTTGCTCTCACTATCTTTATTTCAACTGAGAAAAATAATGTGAGGTCCGGTCTTGAGATTCATGATTCTCCTTTTTCTTATTTTTGTCGCAATTTTCTGCTTATTATATGATAATCATGATAATTTCTCAACTTGTCTGTATATAGAAAAGAATGAAATCGAAATATAGATGGAATAAAATGAAATAGAGCCACTTTGAGTATCATAATGACTTAGGCATGGAAATAACCCACTACCTACAAGTTCTAGCTTATAGGGACAACTGTAGGGATAGTCTCAGTATATTAAATTCTCTACAAAATAATATTTCATCATCCCGATTCACATGGCCAAATGCAAAACTGATAGGCAACCATAAATGCTTGGACACTAGCACAGTTTGTCTGTTGGATGTGCCACTGGATTTTCCTTCTTTGTGTTATAATGTTAAGTCCTTCCACTTGTAATACACAATCGTAAATCTCTTCATGTATTAATTTTCTTTCTATTGCGGCAGCAATTTCTGTTGCGTTTCTCTGGAGGCATTTGCAGTCGTACTCCTTGGCAAGTATATCAAATTTCTCGTCTATAAGAATTCAAACTATTTGCTAACAACTGATTATTTTATAATTGTTGCAGTCAAAGAAGCTCTTACCTGCAGTATTCTACATAGCATTAAGGTATATTCTTCTCCATTGATGAACAAAATTAGCCGCTCGCATCCTTATATATTACTCATCACTACTTCAATGTTTTGCAGCGCTGCAATGGTCGAGTTAACAAGCAGATCGAGTTAACAAGCAGATCGAGTTAAAGCAGATCGAGTTAACAAGCAGCCCCAAAGAACAACTTGTGAATGATGAAGTTTTATAGAACTTGTGAATTGAGATATTTTTTGTATTTAATATGGAATACAAATACTTTTGTAAATAATGCACTGTATTATAAGTGAATTTTGTAAACTATTATCAGTGTAAATTGTGAATATTATCAATTGTGAATAAAAATATTTGTAAATTGTGAATATTGTAAATTGTGAATATTATCAATTGTGAATAAAAATGTTTATAAATTGTGAATATTATAAATTGTGAAAAACACTGCCTATTAAAAAGACAACGTTTTTTAAGTAACAATACACAACACGATTTTTGCGTTGTCTTTGTGCCAAACCACAACGCTTTTAAAAACCAATAGACAACGCGAAAAAAGCGTTGTCTTTGCTCCAAACCACAACGCGGAAAAAGCGTTGTCGTAGATATACTTTCTACAACGGCTTCATCAACATCGCTTTTTAAGCATTAACAACAACGCGGAAAAAGCGTTGTTGTTTAACTTTTTTCTTGTAGTGACTCCAACAAATACCACCGAAAGGTGCGGTTGAGTGAATAGGATGCTGGGGAACCAACACTCCAAAATCCCGATACATAGGGGGAGCCACCAACAGCTCTAATATCCCTCGAAAAACAACGGTGAGGGTGCCACTGCTTGCCTACAACTGCAACATGTGTAGCATAACAGGACAGTTGCTCGCACTCTAGCAACTACCACGACAACAAGTGGTTGAGTGAACCAAGCAACTAAATGACTAACGACGACTTAACCATATGGAAGCCCAACAGTCGTTAGTATGCAACGTGCAGATATGGTGCATGCTACAGGATGCACGAATAACCGGAGAAACAATGATGTAACAAAATCCAACAAGTAAACGTTGCGTCAATGCAACCAACCAGAAATCAAAAACCAACGATTATGCACCTACACTACTAGGTAGGATATTTCTAATGCCAAATAAACCTATCTGTGTTTAATAGACTTCTAAGTACTTTCGTACAAGCGGCACTTTACAAAACAGAAAACCAACAGGGGACTGTACGGATACGAATTTTGAATACTCGAAGATCAATGAAGAATAAGTATCAATGGCAATGTTAAAATAATAAACAACAAGGAATAAGGTCAAGCAACCTATTAGACATAAAATAGTCATGCTTTAAGGTAAAAGGAACTACTCGAGTACAAAGGAGAAGTATTCGCCTTTATTTGTAGAACGTGTCCGACTTAATCACTTCACAATCAACCGTGTGAGTCCAACTCAAGGTCCTGGGTAAATATAAATGTTTAGCTAATTATTATATCCAACAAGTAGTTAAAATAAATCCCAAATCCAATTAGAATGAACCCCTAATCATTTTGATCATTAATTTACCAAATTAATGATTACTTCGATTAGTCCCCAGTTTAATCCATCATGTAACCCTAAACAAATCCACTACGCATAATCAACCTTCAAGAATCACAATAACACCATTAACTCAATTTCCCCTAAATATAACTTCCAATATCGTTTACTCACCTTCTATAGCAGGAAATGAATTTGAAACATAAGATATTAGAGAAGAACTTAAAGCTGCCGAATTTATTATTATTATATTTTTTTCTTTTTAATCACGTTTTGAAACAGAATATTAAAACTTCATCCAAATGATTCAACACTTCTTTCACTACTTAACCCCTTATGACTTAATCTAACTCAATTAACCTATTTACATGCTTCGATTATCCAATTCAATCATGGATTAACAAACCAACTCATGAATTCAACTAATCAACAATCAACCATCTCACGATCTCAATCAGAATTAAATCAGTAGCCAAACCAGAGAAATTCCACTACAAACCTAATCACATCCAACATCCAAAACTAATGTAGGATTAGACCAAATCCTTACAATTACCACCACCGTAGCCCTCCTTTGCTCCGATCGTCGACAGTTGTTGCGCATGGGGAAGTAGAGGGCGATGGCTAGGGCTCGCTCAAGCGAGGGCGGCAGCGCAATCCAGTTGGCACCGGGCGAAAATGAGAGGGCAGCTTCGAGGCGGAAAAGGAGGAGAAGTCGCTACTAGGGTTAGAAGAGGAAGATCACTGGCTTCTTCTCGTGCCCGAGGGGAAGACGAGAGGGAAAGAAGAAGACGAAGAGGGGGTTGGATGCGGCGGCGTTCGGCTAGGGCTGCAGTGTCGGGCGGGCGAAATCGCTCGTTCGGCGTGAGGCGAGGAAGAAAATTGAGACGGGAAAGAAAAAAGGGGATTTATGTTTTAATATAGTTTTTGGCTTTTTGTAATAAAGCCCTCAAAGTTCAGTAAATTCCAACTAGGTCCCTATATTCCGAATTTTTCCATTTAGCCCCCCTAAGACTCGGTATTTATCACTATGAAAATTGTTAAAACTAGGAATGGTACGTTTATTGAGAATGGTGAAACTAGTGGGAGTGTTAAATCACGTGATGTGGAAATTCAAGAAGTTAGGTACAAATACCTTTGCCTATTACATCTTCTCAAGTTGTTGTTCCTATGGTTGTTGGACATTTTGACAATATACAAAAACAACAAATGAATGACCAAATACTCCATGATTTTGTTCACAATGAACCTAATGTTAATGAACCAGAATCAGTAGCATTAAGAAGATCCGAAAGAGAAAGAAAATCAGCTATTCTAAATGATTACGTGGTTTATCTACAAGAGTCAGAATTTGACATAAGTATTAATGACAATCCAGTTTTATTTTCACAAGATATGAAAAGTGTTAATTATTCCAAGTGGTTTGATGCCATGATTGAAGAGTTAAAATCAATGGATCACAATAAAGTTTAGGATCTTATTGAATTTACTGAAGGGTCAATGACAATTGTATGTAAATAGGTCTTTAAGAGCAAACATAACTCTAATGTTAATATCAAACGACACAAGGCTAGACTTGCTGCCAGTGATTTTAACTCAAAAAGATGGTATCAACTACAAAGAGACCTTTTCTCCTGTCTTATGAAAGGACTCGCTAAGAATTATCATGGCAATGGTAGTTTATTATGATTTAGAGCTACATCAAATGGATATAAAAACCACCTTTTTGAATGAAGATTTAGATGAAGTGGTTTATATAGACCAATCTAAGGGTTTTTTTCAATTAAAGGAAAGGGACACATGGTGTGTAAGCTTAAGAAGCCAACATATAGACTTAAATTAGCTTTCCGACAATGTTATCTTAAGTTCAATGATACTATAGTTTCCTTTGAATTTAATGAAAATGTCATAGTTCGGTGTATATATCTAAAGGTCAATGGGAGTAATTTTATTTTTTTGATTTTGTATGTTGATGATATCATGCTTGTCGCTAATGATCTTGGTTTATTACACGAGACCAAGAAATATCTCTCGGAGAACTTTGAAATGAAAGATATAGGTGAATCATCCTATATGATGGGAATTGAAATATTCTGTGATAGATTATAAGGAATGTTAGGGTGGTTTTAAAAGTCATATATTACTAAAGTTCCAAAGAGTTTAGGATGGAAAAATGCTCTACACATTTGTACCAATTCAGAAAGGTGATAAATTAAGCCTTATGTAATGCCCAAAGAATGAATAGGGATGTAAACAAATGGAACAAATTCCTTATGCATCCATCGTTGGAAGTTTAATTATGTATGCCCAAACTTGTACTAGATCAGGCATCAGTTTTGTTATTAGAATGTTGGGCAAGTATCAAAGTAATCATTGAAAAGTTGTAAAGAAGATTTTATGATATTTACAAGGGATGAAAAAAATATTTGCCTACTTATAAGAGATTCGATCATCTTGAGATGATAGGATACTCAGATTCAGAATTTGTTGGATGCTTGGATTCTAGAAAATTCACATTTGACTATTTGTTCCTCTTAGCTAGAGGATCAATTTCATGACAAAGTAAGAAGCTATCAATTATTACTACTTCAACTATAGAAGCTGAGTTTGCAGCATGCTATGAGGCCACCTTTCATAAATTATGGTTGCAGAACTTCATTTCAAGACTTGGAATAGTTGGCAATATAAAATTTATTGTGATAATGCTACAACAGTCTTCTTTTGAATGATAAATATTTAAAAAGAGCTAAACACATGGAATTGAAATACTTTGGCGTTAAAGAAGAAGTTCAAAAACATAGTGTTAATTGAGCACATTAACATCAACCTTATGCTTGCGGATTCATTAACTAAAGGATTGCCACCAAAGACATTTAATGAACATGTTATAAGGATGGACATTGATAGGGTTGAATAGCCCGTGGCGGGCATGTGGGATAAAGAAGCTGCGTGGCAAAATATGACGAGTCTGAGCGACTCCTCTGTTAGAGCTCTCGGGATATTCTCGGGAAGAGAACCTCCAGGGCCCTTCTCGGGAGACACGCCCTAGAAGATCATATCATAAAATTCCTCCCGGGATCACCCCGGGAAGCCGGGTCCCAAGATTGCCTCGGGGAAGTAGAGCGTCCGTGATCGCCGGCCCAGAAAACCCCGAGATCACCTTGGGAAAGCGGAGCCCAAATAACATTCGACCTTAAGCAATGATCCCCCCTCTTTTCTCGGATCTATGGATAAGCATCCCCATTAAAGCGGAGTCATGATGACCCTTAAATGCCGCAACGGGTCGAAACATGTAATGACGGCGTGGTTCATTTCAAAAGCTATCCAGTAACCACTGAAGGGAGTGGGGACGTGGCACAGATCATGGGGACACGCCAAGGTAGCCGTCGCAGGTATAAAAGGTAGTCCAACCCCTCTGGTAAAGGGGTTATGCGCTCTTTGCTACTCATACATTTTCCCTGCTTACTACTCCTCTTCATCCAGGCACTGACTTGAGCGTCGAAGTGGGCTCCGCCGGACAACCTCCGGCGTGTAATCCTAACGCTCGTGTTGATCTTGCAGGGTGCATAGTTCCTCTCTCTCCTATCAGCAACCACGTGGGTTAAACCTCGGCGACTGACCATCGACGTCGATTCCTTCCGGAACAAATTTGGCGTCGTCTATGGGAAACCAGCAAAGCACCTGAAAGAGCACCGATGGCCGGACCAGAGGGACAACCTATTGTCCTGACAAGGGAGGAACTGGACCGCTTGGTGGCCAACGCCATAAAAGAATCGCTTGAGCAGCACCAAATCGAACAAGCTGCCTCGCAGCAAGGGGCTTCCGCGCGGGAGGAGATCCCTAGAATCTCCATCTTGCACTCGCGGAGATCTGTCACCCCAATAGGACGACAGGACGGGGCAGCCCCAGGTCTCCGAAGAGACTCTCCTGGTGATATCAAGAAGGCCCACTCGGTAGCCTCCAGTGCGCAGAAGCACGAGGAAGGACAAGGGAAAAGGGAGGAACCTAAGGTTCCTCATATGGTTCCCTCTACTCCCTTCTCATTTGAGATTGTTGAAGACCCCATGCCGAAGCAATTTTGTGGGCCTGGGATCGCCTATTATGATGAGAAGATGGATCCATAGGATCACGTCTGCAAGTTTAAGAACGCGGCACTCTTGCACCAGTATATTGACGGTGTCAAGTGCCGGGTGTTCCTGAACACCCTGTCTGGAGTAGCCCAACAATGGTTCCAGATGCTGCCGCAAGGTTTTATCAACTCCTTCGTGGAGTTTAGAACCGACTTCCTCCACCACTTCGCTAATAGCCGTCGCTATCAGAAGACGGCGCTCAACCTGTTCGCCCTCAAACAGAAGCCAAAGGAGCCGCTCAAGGAGTACATCCAACGGTTCAACAGGGTAGCGCAGGACATGCCCAGTGCAACGTCAGAAATCCTTGTTAGTGCCTGAACGCAAAAGTTCGTGGAAGGGGATTTCTTCCGATCCCTGGTGAAGAAGCCCCCCGTCAGTTTCGATGACCTGCTGGGGTGTTCCGTCAAACATGTTAATGTGGAGGAGGTACAATACACCCGTCGCAAGGAACCAACCGGAGTCCTCCCTCCCGCTGCTCCCCGGCCTGAAAGGAGGGAGCCCCCAGCTCCGACTCGAGGAAAAGACCTTCACCTTGGGAAGGACCAGTGGGCAGGTAGGTGTAGGCTGGTCGAGACAGTGGACACCGAGTAGCCAGAGCCAGGACAGAAGTACTGCGGTTTTCATGGCAGCTCAACACACTCCACCGAGGAATTTTACGCCTTGAAGAAGAAGTTCAGTGAGGAGGCAGACACCAAACCTCGGAGAAAGTGGAATAAAGCGGGGTACCACCGAAGGTCTCCACGTCGAAGCCTCTTTCCTCGACGATAGCACGCCGGGGAGAACGAGACTCGGCGTCGATCTCAGTCACGTTCGCAAGGAAGGAGTCAGGGGCCTGCACCCTGAAGATCTCTCTCCTTAGAAAGAAATCCCCAGAAGGGCAAGGCCCCTATGTGTGGCCCGCCCTCTGGGCATGTTGGAGTAATCTCTGGAGGACCCAGCTGAGGGGACTCCTACCGGGCAAGGAAGTCTTATACTCGGTGACTAGAAAACTGCTCAATAGGGATGAGTCAGAGCCAGCAGCATGGCCCTGCAATATCTTTCGGTCCAGCCGACCTAGAAGAAGTGGAAGCTCCCCATGAAGACGCCTTAGTGATCATAGCCCGCATCGGCAACTACGAGGTGAAGCGCATCTTCGTGGACACGGGAAGCTCTGTGAACATCCTATACAAGGCGGCTCTAGACTAGGTGCAGATCGACGAGGATGAGCTACTCCCAGTCTCAACCCCACTGTTCGGCTTCACGGGGTATCGAGTACAGCCGATAGGGCAAATTACCCTATCGCTCTCATTGGGCAGCGACAGACTTGAAAGGACCAGGAGAACTCCCTTCCTGATCGTTGATGCTCCCTCCTCATACAACATCATCTTGTGTCCTCCGACACTCAGTGTTTTCCAAGCGGTGGTCTATCTGTCTACCATCAGAAGATAAAATTCTCGGTAGACGACCGGATAGCTGAAGTCAAGGGAGACCGACTGGTGTCATGATAATGTTACAGTGGAGAGGTCCGGTCAGAATCTAGGAAGAACCTGAGGGCACAAGAAGACTAGCCAAAGGGGGTTCTCATCTATGAGAGAGCGGCCTGAAACAAGAGTGGTCAAGGTCGGCCAATTACAGCGTCTCCCATCACTCTCGGTAAGACTTGCAAAATATGCTATGTATTTACTGGTGTACTTTTGCTGCCCTGCAGTGAATTCAGTAAATAAAGGAACACGCTTTCACCAAAGTGCCAACGCATCAAATAAAAACCATAATGCCTTGTGGTACTACGGATGCCCGAGGTACTTAGTCTTGGTCAGGGTTGTTATGGACTCCTAACTAAGAATTAAAAACCCTAATGCCTCATGGTGCTGCAGATGCCTGAGGTACTTAAGCTTGGTCTGGGTTGCTACGGACTCCCAACCAAGAATTAAAAACCCTAATGCCTCATGGTGCTGTGGATGCCCGAGGTACTTAGGCTTGGTCCGGGTGTTATGGATGCCCGACAAAGTACCCCAAAACCCTAATGTCTCGCAGTGCTACGGATGCCTGAGGTACATAGGCTTGGCCTGGGTTGCTACGGACTCCCAACCAAGAATTAAAAAACCCTAATGCCTCATGGTGCTGCGGATGCCCGAGGTACTTAGGCTTGGTCCGAGTGTTATAGATGTTGGTGCAGACAGCACCCAAGTCGAACCTGTGTTTTGATAATGGCAAAGGGTTCAAAAGTTAAGAGGTAATGTTTATCTAACATGCTCATTAAGTGTGCAGGATACAAAGCCCTAGCGAAGGACTGCTAGGCACCTGGCGAAGGAATACCAGGATACAAAGCCCTAGCGAAGGACTGCTAGGCACCTGGCGAAGGAATGCCAGGACACGAAGACCTGGCGAAGGACTGCTGGGCACCAGGTGAAGGATTGCTTGGTACTGAAGACCTGGCGAAGGACTGCTGGGCAAAAGTCCAACCGGAGGAGCCGGTTGGCAATAGGTAAATTCTCCTGAGAGGAGTAGGTGAGGACGCGTTCCCCGTCGAGGGAACAGTAGGCGTCGGTTCAACCTAGGGCTCCATTTTGGAGACCCAAAGTCAGAACCAAGACAGCTATGGCTGTAAGACTCACTAACATTATTGCTTTATGTTGTTTTGGACTAACCCTGGATGCAGGACCGAAGGAATGAGTTTCTGCAGCTCAGAATTCCTCAAAGGAGAGAGGCAACAGCTGAGTAGGGCGCCCCCAGTGTCCCGGGCGCCCCCAAGGCCAATACAAAACAAGTTAAGCAAAGAAGTGCTTTGGTAGCTCACTGGGTGGGGCGCCCCCATGCTCCCGGGTGCCCCCAGTGTCCCGGGCGCCCCCAGTGCCCAGGGCGCCCCGGGCTTAAGCCAACGAAGCGGATAAGACTTATCTAGCCGAGAAGCCAGCGGAACGAGTCAACCAGGGCGCCCCCATAGTCAACTCTCAGCCCTATTTGAGTGGGATAAGGGCTGACCAAGATCCTCTCAGATCGGATGACACGTGGGGGGCGCCCCCAACGTTCAGGGCGCCCCAGGAGGTTATAAAAAGCCCCTCGACCCCAAGGCTTTAACAAACAACTGCTTCCAACGCCAATACGCTCTTCTACTCAAACGCTTTCCTCCAGAAACCTCCCAACTCGAGATACAAGCGCCGACGACGTCCCTCTGCTCCGAGATACATTCCATAACGGACGTCCGTAACAAAGAGCTGTCCTTTTAAGTTTACTGTATTGCAATTGTAATATTTGTTTGTAAACCATTTTGCGCACATATAGAATTGCCCGCAGTAAACGGTCAACGGGTGGGCCTTGGAGTAGGAGCCGACCGCGACTCCGAACCAAGTAAAATCTTGGTGTTTGCGTTCTAGTTTTCGTTTTAATTTTTCCGCTGCGTATTCTCTTTTTCAATCCGAAACGTTTTACGATATTCACCCCCCCTCTATCATTTCTCTCGATCCAACAATAGATGCCCGACCATGTACCCCAAAACCTTAATGTCTCGCGGTGCTGCGGATGCCTGAGGTACACAGGCTTGGTCTGGGTTGCTACAGACTCCCAACCAAGAATTAAAAACCCTAATGCCTCGCGGTGCTGCAGATGCCCGAGGTACTTAGGCTTGGTCTGGGTTGCTACGGACTCCCAATAAAGAATTAAAAACCCTAATGCCTCGTGATGCTGCCGATGCCCGAGGTACTTAGGCTTGGTCCGGGTGTTATAGATGCCTGACCAAGTACCCCAAAACCTTAATGTCTCGCGGTGCTGCGGATGCCCGAGGTACTTAGTGTAGGATCGGTGCCGTCGATAGAGGGGGGGGTAAATATCAACCGTAAAATCTTCATGGATATTAGTAAACTTTCTATCGTTCTAAAATCAGAGTTAGTAGCACAGCGGAAAAGTAAAATAGAAAAATAAAAGAAATAACAACACAGCAGACATGCGGGATTTATTTACTTGGTTCCCGACCCCCCTGGGTCAGTACGTCCAAGGCCTATGTACTCGGCGTGAGTCCACTATTGGTCTCCTTTCCAGAATTTCCAGAGGCGGAGAAAACCCGTCTTACAGTCCAGATTTACAATAAAAAAGATATGAAATTAAGTGCGGAATAATAAAAAGCAAACCAAACAATTAAGGTCGAAGCCTCAGCCGAACTAGACCTCCGAAGTGCCGCGCACTTCCTCCTAGAGCCTCCCGGTCGCAGAACCTCATCTTTAGCGCTTTGTCATCAGTCAGAATGATCAGAATCGCTCTTGGAAGTTGTGTCTGAAGCAGAAGGGTCGAAGCCCCTTTTATAGGCTTCATACGGGCGCCTGTGACGATGGGGGCGCCCCTATAGACTTGGTCAAACTTTATCCCTACGCCGAACTTGTCGCAGCTGATAAAACCTTTGACCAGGGTGCCCCGGACCTCCCAGGCGCCTGAATGAAAGCTTATCTCTGTTTCAAACTCGAAACAGCAAATACAGCTTTCAACTTGGGCGCCTATATCATCCCGGGCGCTTGAATGGAAGCCTATTCTGCTTTCTTCACGAAACTGTCATTTCCTTCTTTGACCTGGGCGCCTGGCTTCAAAGCTTCCAGCACACAATTGGCTTTTGTTCTTTGATCTGGGTGCCCCTATTGATGGGGGCGCCTGGCTTGGCTGGTTTCCAGCCCTTTGCTTACTTTGTCTCCGGTTCTTGGTACCTGCAAAATACACAAATACAAAGCAAATATACACACAATATTAGCCTTAAGGACTTAGTTTTGACTTTGGATTTCCATGAAACCCTAGGTCGAACCGTTGCAAGTTCCCACCTCCTAGAACACGCCTTTCACCTACTCCTTTCAGTAGCCGGTTGCCACCCAGTCCTTCGGGTGGACTTTTACTTAGCCTCCGACACTCTCGGATCTCGAGACGTCCGAACTGTAACGCCCCAAAATTTCCATTTTTAGTTCTTAAAGTCCTTAGAATTATTTAAAAATGGTTTAGAAATATTCTAGATATTTTTAGGGATTTTTAGAATATTTTTATGGAATTTTCCGAGTCCGTTTAGTATATAAAAAAAAAGAAAAACGTTTAAGGGCAGCCGGGGGTTCGAACCCGCGACCAGCAGGAGACCAGGCAAGCGCGCGACCAGCCAGGCTAAGGTATCAAGCACAGCAAAGGGTGGAGAGAAATATATTTAAGGTGTAGTTAGGTCGATCCTCCCCATAAGTATAAATAGATAAGTTAAGAGAGGAAATTAGAATTTTGGGTTTCTCTTCCTCACCCTAGCCGCGCGAAGCAGCCTCTCCCTCTCACGCACGCACGCCCAAGCCCTTCTCCTCTCTTCCAAGGGGCGCCGGCCAAGGAGGGATCAAAGAAAGCGGAGCGTTGTATTCGTCTCGACGAGGAGAACGCGTAGGCGCGAAGAATTCTCTGAGATCTCAAGTTTCTCCCGAGTCCTAGACGTCAATCTTGGTTGTAAGTCCAAGATATCAATGTAAGTACTGCTCACCTGCAGTAAGAGGCGGTTTTTCCGCAAGAATTTCCCTTAAAAGTTTTTAAAAGAGATATTTCCTTTTTGTTTAAGTTTTTGCATGTGATCTTAGTTCATTATATGCTTGTATAAGTTTGATAAAGCACCCTATGTGAGATTAGGGGCTAAGAAAGTTATGAGAAAAGAAAAGAGAAGATAAAGATAAGAAAAGAAAAGGCCAAGGCCTTAAGAAATCCCCAAAAGTCAAGACTTAGGGATTTTAGCACGCAAGGTGCTCGAGAAAATGCCAAGGCATTTACAGATAAGAAAGAAAAGAAAGAAAAGCTATTTTATTTTCTAAGGCCAGTACCCGGCGTCCAAGGGCGTCGTTAAAGAAATCCAGGTGTCCAATTCCAAGGTCTTGGCCCTGGTAGACCAAGGTCTGCTCTATTAGGATTGGTGGCTCGCTACCCCAACCTTTTAGGGAACGCGCATGAGATGGTACTTACGTCTTCAGTGGATCCAAGTGATTATTATTTTCAAGTATATGCTTTAGCAAAGTTTCTAAAGTTTAAAGAGTTTTCAAAAAAAGTTCAAGAATAGCTAAAGTTTCAAGTTGAGCCAAGAAAAGTAAATTGAGATTTATTAATGCTTGAGTATGCATGTTTTGAGTTATACATGTTCTTAGTTTTCTTTCAAGCATATAAGTATCTCATATGATTTTCATATTGATCAAGAAGCATGTTTGCGCATTTCGAGATTTTGTGAGCTAGATAGTACTTACTAAGCTTTTTGCTTACTAGTTGCATTTCCTCTTACTGCAGATAAAGGTAAAGGCAAGCAATTCTGAAGGAAGGCGACGAGGCGGTGCTGAGTAAAGTGTGTGTGGTCGCTGATTTTGGAGAGATCTTTGAGACGAGACAATTTAGTTATTTGAATTACAATGTTTTAGTTTATTCAATTTCAAGTTCTTGCTTTATGGAGTTTAGCGAACATTTAAGCTTTGGATAGTTTTACATGCTCAATTTCTTAGAGTAAAGATTCCATGTCATTTCATTTAGCCTACATATCCTTATGATTGCATTGGATGAGTAAAAGTGTGAGTAGTTGGAAATATTGATACTTTGTTGGAGAAATAGATGTTTGTGCCAAGATAGTATTAATTCCTCTTTGAATCAAGTTTTTATTGCTTAAATATGTTTAGAAAAGTTGCATTCATGTTTCATAATGCTTTAGCAAGGTTATAGAACATGTATTTGGTGTTATGAATGCATAGGAGTCAAGATTGGTACAAACTCTATTGTTAAAGTTCATATAAACTCGAATAGCTCATTTTCTTCCGCAAAAGTCCTAATTTCAAGTTTATGGATTCATTTTGATTGGCTAAATTGTTTAGAAAACTGACATAGAGTATAGAAATGGTGTCATGATTCTATATGGCTCGAAAGTATAGGTTTGGTGGAGTTTTGAAGCAAGTGCCGAAACCTGAAAATTCAGATTTCAGGCCTATCAGTCGACTGATACCCGAAAGTTGAGTTGGGTGAGGCAGGTTTCAATAAGTATCATTTTACGAGTTTTTGAGAAAGAAAGTGTGACATGGTATCATGCATGACTACTTAAGTTAGAATATCATTCTTAGATGAATTTAAAAAGAAAAAAAAAAGATTTCCGCATTTCTATTAGTCGTGCATTAGAGTCGAGAAGTAGACAAAAGTAACGATCCGTCTAAGGCAGAGAAGGCGGGTCGCTACACGAACCCCGACCCATCTCTACTTCTATCCTTAGTCATCGCTCAGCTAAGTTGCTCAGTCCCTCGGACCAAGACTTCGTGCCCAAACCTTAAGTCCAAGACTTCGGTCCCAAACCCTCGGCCAGGTCTTCGTGCCCAATTCCTTGAACCAGGTCTTCGATGCCCAACCATCGGCTAGGTCTTCTTGCCCAGTCCTCGACTAGGACTTAGTGCCCACCTTCCGAGCAGGTCTTTGGTGCCCAGCCCTTTGCCAGGACTTAGTGCCTAATTCATGATCAGGACTTAGTGCCCACCTTCCGAGCAGGTCTTATTTCCTAGGTTTACTAGGACTTTCTTTCACTTTGTTACTCCTCTCTTAACTCCCCTTCTCTTGTTTGATGTATCACTGACTTAAGTATATTGTCAAACATTAAAACACTTAGAGGAGGACATCACTGATGCAACTTGCACCAACAATCTCCCCCTTTTTGATGTTTGACAATATCTTAAGTTAGATTGGTTGAAAGGGCTAAATTTTAACTCTTGGGATCAAATAAAAAATGATATAAGTTTTGAAAATCTATTTTTGATCCTCTAGGGAAAAATAGGAAACTCTCCCCCTTTTTGAAAAACATTCTGATTTTTGATCCTTTGGAAAGAGAAAAAAAATAATTTTTAACTTAAGGCGCATTTCTCCCCCTTTGTCATACATCAAAAAAAAAAACAAAAAGCTCTTACACCAACAATGAAAATATTTTGTTCTTTTGAAAAGTACTTAGTATAAATTTTTGAAAGCATATTAATACTAAGTACTTAAATTTCTAGAATAAATCCATTTTGAGAAGTATTGTGCAATTCTGAAAAATATTTTGTATTTGTAAGAAAGTGTTTGATCTGAAAAATTTTCCTTAGAAAAAGAAAAGATTTTCCAAGTACTTTTGAGATAAATTGAGTTTTTGAAAGATGCAAGTACTTTTTGAGAAATATTATGATCTTTGAAAAATGCAAGTACTTTTTGAGAAATATAAGAAACTTTGAAAGATATTATGCAATTTTTGGAAAAAATTTGCAATTTTGGAAAGTATAAGTATTGTTTTGAAAGATATTAGCATTTGAAAAATATAAGTACCTTTTTGAAAAGATATTATGCGTTTTGAAAACATAATATTTTACTTGTCTAGGTTTCTTTTTCAGTCTGACACAATCCTAGGAAACCTTGTTAACTACAAGGATATTTTCCTAAGTGTCCTGGAAATTTTTCAAACTCAAGTAAATATTATTTTTAAACAGAATTTTGATAAAAAAAATGATAGTACTTTGAAAATATATGTAACATTTTGAAAAAAGTATGAACTTTTGAAGACACAATATTTTACTTGACTTGGTTTATCTTCCAGTCAGACACAATCCTAGGAAACCTTGTTGACTACAAGGATATTTCCTAAGTGTCCTGGAAAATTTTTCCAAACTCAAGAAAAACATTATTTGATTAAAACAAGATAAATTTTTGAAAATAATATTTAGAGAAAAATTATTAAAATGATAGTAGGAAATTACTTATGTTTTCAGAATGATTTGAAAATACCGTGCATGAAAACACATCACCTTGAAATATTTAATAATTCTCTTAATTTGAACTCTCCCTAAACTTGACCTAGTCCTAGGAAGCTTGTTGACCACAAGTACTCTTCCTCTAAGTCTTTAGGGTTTAGTTCAGATCAAAGGAATTATTTAATAACTTCAAAACAAATAATTAAAAAAACTTTTCAGAAGTTTGACTCAGACACCCTCTAAATTTGACACATCCTAGGAGTCCTTGTAGATCATGAAGTGAACCTTCCTCTGTGTCTTTAGGGTTTATCAAAATCAAACAAGACATAGCACAATTTTAGAATGTATTTTGAAAATTTGAAGCATATTTTGAAATAAAGGTAATTTATCAGACATAGTTTTCGAAAAACATAAGTAATAGTATTTAAAGCACAGTTTTCGAAAATCATTTAAAAGACAGTGGTTTTTCAAGGACAAATTAAAAAAAACCACTCCTCCTATACCCGACACCGTTTGACTCTATCTAAGTGCCTTAAGGAACTTTAGTGTTGTCCTAAGAGGCTTGTGTCTAATTGTGTGAGTCAAACAATTTTTTAAAAGGATATAATTTTGAAAACATTTAACATATAATCAATCAGACAAGCATGAATTTCATACAAACATTATTATGTTGAAGCACTATTTTGAAAGTATATTTTTAGAAAAATATTCTAACAATTTTGAAAAATAATTTTGAAAATGATTTTTCAATTTATTAGTCCTTAACATCTCACCCATTTTAGATGTCTCAATACAGCAAACATGGTTGACTTATGGGTGTATTGTGAGATGCTTGAATCATTTTTATTAATTTATTATTAAATCTAAGACTTAATTGAAGCTTGTGTTAGATTCAAATCTAACAATAGTAAAGTGAATTTGATTTTCAATAATTGGCTTCCAGGTCTTGGCGAGGCACAAGGCCTTCTTTGGTCGTAGCCTTATTGGATCATCAACCCTTTCCTTGATAAAGCCTTTTATAGAAAATTCATCTTCAAGTTACTTCTTGAGAGATTTTGGTCTAACTAACTTAGGTTTTGGATCGGTAGCTTCGGCTAGTTCCACCAGAAGGCTTCCCTAACATACTATCATCTCACCTCCACCTAATACTAGGTTGATCAAGTTTCAATTATTCTTTTTCCTATAACCGTTCTAATTTATGCATAAAATTAAACATGAATGACATGACATATATTAAGGAGTGTAGCAAATGCATGATATGACAATTATGCATGACTCAAACAAGTCAACAAGCATTTTAATTAAGTTTCTAAAAATGTATCAAATTCCCGATTTGATACATGTCGTGTGAACCTGAGAATATGCCAACCCACTTTGACATATTTAATGTTGTTAGTTTTGATTGTTTCAGTTTGGGTAAAATTTTATTTAGTTCGAGTTTAAGTTATTTAAGAATTAATTGGAATTGAGTTAATTAAGGATTAATTAAGGTAATTTAAATTAATTAAGGATTGAATTAATTTGAATCATTTGAATTAACTAAGATTTAATTGAATTAATTTGAATTAATTTGATTTTGATTTAATTAAGATTTAATTGAATTAATTTGAATTTGATTTAATTAAGATTTAATTAATTTGAATTTGTTTAAGTTGATTACATGAAAGTGAGGATTAATTAACAGTTCAGAATTAATTGATCTTAAAACTAAAGGATTAAGTTGAGTCTTAAAAATTAAAATTTAATCAAAGTTTTTAAGGTTTATCTTGATTTAATTTTCAAGATTTCTGGGTTGGTAAAAAGTTGTGGGTCTAATTTCATCTTCTTCATTATTTCAAAAATATCTGATTTCCTTACTATTTCTTCTCTATTTATCTTTTCAAGTTTTTCTAATAATTCTGATTTATTTGAGTCTTTGTGAACTTTATTAATTATGACCTTGATCTTAGAAAATTCCATCTCCTCTTCAAAATTAGATCTTTCAATATCCTCAAAGTAGGAGGAGTAATATAAACCACTAGTTGATATTTCAGAATTATCCAAGGGAATAGTTAAATTATAATCTAAAGAGGCATTATCTCCACTATCCTTAGAAATATTTTTATTAATTTCAGGATTATCTCCAGAAATATCTTCACTAATTTCAGAGTTATCTTTAGAAATATCTTTATGAATTTCAAATTTGAATTCAGTATTATCCTTAAGATTTTCAAATTTGAATTCAGTCTTATCCTTAAGATTTTCAAATTTGAATTCAGTGTTATCCTTAGGATTTTCAAATTTGAATTCAGTTATATACAAAGGATTTTCAAATTTGAATTCATAATTATCCGAATTAAAATTGTCAGAGTTTTCAGTATTAATTTCAGTAATTTTATCAGATCTATTTTCAGAATTAAAATTAAGATTAATTTCAAAATTAATTTTACAGATTAATTTATTGGTATTGATAATTAAAGAGTTAATTTTTGACAGTTTATTACTGTCTACATTATCTAGTTGATCATGCAAGATATTAATTTGCCTATTTACACAATTTAATTTTTCAGTAAAATTATCTAAATAATTTACATAAGAAAGTGCAGGAGATTTAAAAAAATTTGGAACATAAATTTTACGTACTTTTGTCGGACACTTATTTTTGTAATGTCCGTATTTTCCGCATTTGAAGCATCTGATGTGGTCCTTGTTCCTCCGGACTTCTGGCGCTGGTGCCTCCTTTGCCACCGGTGAAGAACGAGTCTTATGAGTAGGGCACTGATTTTTATAGTTCTCTCTCTCCCTGCACTTGAAACATATTATATGAAATTTAAAATTTGACATTTAAAATTAAAATGTACCTGATTCATCCCTAGGCTCCCCTCAACTCCTGGCGTCGTTGCTCCGTCGGCGGTTAGTCCGGTGAAGAGCGGTCTGGCTCTGATACCACTTGTAGGACCGATGCCGTCGATAGGGGGTGAATATCGCCCGTAAAATCTTCGCAGAAATTAGTAAACTTTCTGTAGTTCTAAAATTAAAGTTAGTAGCACAACGGAAAAGTAAAACAGAAAAATAAAAGAAATAACAACACAGCAGACACGCGGGATTTATTTACTTGGTTCCCGACCCCCCTGGGTCAGTACGTCCAAGGCCTATGTACTCAGCGTGAGTCCACTATTGGTCTCCTTTCCGGAATTTCCGAAGGCAGAGAAAACCCATCTTATAGTGCAAATTTACAATCAAAAAGATATGAAATTAAGTGCGGAATAATAAAAAGCAAACCAAACAATTAAGGTCGAAGCCTCGGCCGAACTGGACCTTCGAAGTGTCGTGCACTTCCTCCTGGAGCCTCCCGGTCGCAGAACCTCGTCTTTAGCACTTTATCGTCAGTCAGAATGATCAGAATCGCTCTTGGAAGTTGTGTCTGAAGCAGAGGGCTCGAAGCCCCTTTTATAGGCTTTAAACGGGCGCCTGTGACGATGGGGGCGCCCCTATAGACATGGTCAAACTTTATCCCCGCGTCGAACTCGTCGCAGCTGATAAAATCTTTGACCAGGATGCCCCGGACCTCCCAGGTGCCTGAATGAAAGCTTATCTCTGTTTCGAACTCGAAACAGCAAATACAGCTTTCAACTTGGGCGCTTGTATCATCCCGGGTGCCTGAATGGAAGCCTATTCTACTTTCTTCATGAAACTGCCATTTCCTTCCTTGACCTAGGCACCTAGATCATGTTGGGCGCCTGGCTTCAAAGCTTCCAGCACACAACTGGCTTTTGTTCTTTGATCTGGGCGCCCCTATTGATGGGGGCGCCTGGCTTGGCTGGTTTCCAGCCCTTTGCTTGCTTTATCTTCGGTTCTTGGTACCTGCAAGATACACAAATACAAGTAAAATAAACACACAATATTAACCTTAAGGACTTGGTTTTGACTTCGGATTTCCACGAACCCCTAGGTCGAACCGACGCAAGTTCCCACCCCCGAGAACGCGCCTTTCACCTACACCTTTCAGGAGACGGTTGCCACCCAGTCCTTCAGGTGGACTTTTACTTAGCCTCCGACACTCTCGGATCTCGAGACGTCCGAACCCCGACCCGTTGATAACTACCATTTTGTTGATTATTTTAGGCTCTAAAATCCATGTCTGATCCACATTTTATATGCTTAAGTTTGCATTTATATTAGGTTTCATGTATTTCTTCTATTTTGGCTTTTAATTCAAATCTTTGTATATTGGAGATATTTTTGCACTAAATTTGAATATCATTTTTGTAGGTTTCAAATGATCATAGACCTAGATCAAATTGGGTCAAACTTGAGTCAGCATTGGATCCGGATCAAAGGGATCAAGCATCGGGTTAATATGAGCCGTCCATTCAAGAGAACGGCTAGATCTGAGCCATCGGTCAACTTTTGATCAATCTGAGTTCACGATAGAGTCAATCATGACCACAGATCAAGATCTGAAAATTTCAGCCAAATCAGAAGCAATCTGATCGTTGGATCAAGCTCAAGAGAATCTAAACCATCCAAGCAAGAGAAGGGAAAATCTGAGTCATCCGCCACTGATCTGGTTGATCCGAGCTAGGGAAAGGTAGATCAAGACCATTGATCAAGATCCGTGGAGTTTGGTTCAAATCTGAAGAGATCCGACCGTTGGATGGAGAAAAAACAATCTCAGCCGTCCGTTGCTAAGTATATAAGCAATTCTTCTCCCCAATTCGCTGGTCGTCGCGTCTTCGCAGCAGCCGCTGTTCTTCCAAGTTCTTCGCATTTCTTCATCAAATTTCTTGTAGTTTTCTTCTCAGGCGTGCGCGACCACATCGGATTCAGTTCTCAGCAGGATTTCAGATCATCCAGGTATAATTTCCAGTTAAGTTTGCTAATCGATTGTGTTTTAGGAAGTTTCGGAGAGGGTTTCGCCGGAGTTGGTTTTCACTGATCGAATCACTGTCGATCGCTGGATCTTTGTTGTCCGGAGCTGTCGAAGCAACAGAGAGGGGTTCTCGAAGCTGCCCCGATAGTTTCTGAGGTCATTCGTCATCCAGTCAGTCGATGAGGAGGAGATTGCAAGGTGCATCCAGTCCCTAAACGTCACTGTGATCGGACAGTCACACCTCTGATCGGTCCCCAGACCGATCAGAGGAAGTCCAGATCGGTCCAGTGACCGATCACGGAGATCCAAATGCACCAATCCATTGCAGCTTGATCCGGGAGATATATTCCTCATTGGTTTTTGAGCTAGGGGGTTCATAGATCATCTTTTGTGTGACGGCAAAGGGAAGTTTTGTCGAGAAACTGATTTGATGTTTAATTAGGATTTTTTGGTTTTAAACGTGTATTTCTTTAAATTGTGCTAGTTGATACCATTACACTTCACGCCATGTGCTTAAGCTAAGATTTGTTCTAGTTTTCTTTAATCTGCAATTTCTTTCATGCAATTAGCTCTCTGCAATTTATTACCTGCAATTAGCTCTTTAAGTTCAATTCTATAGTTCGAATTTAATTGCTCAAGTGTTAATTAGGTTAAGTTTAGTTCTTGCAATTTCCTTATTCCTACCATGCTTTAGTCAAGTTAAATTCATTTCATATTGTCATTTCATCTCTTATCGCAAAACCCTCATTTTATCTAGAAAACCCAAACATCAAACGACAAATAAACCTGCAAGCTTGAGTTAAACATTCATTCAACTAGTCCTTGAAAAAATACGACCTGAGGCCCCTCTACTACATTTTTATCTTTGTTAGCCACAGGGTTTTCAGCTTTATAAATTTCTAAATTTGAGTGCTCATCGTGACACATTGCTTTTGGGAAAAGTATTGGGCACGCATCACCCGTCTCTACTTCTGTCCTTAGTCATCGCTCAGCTAAGTTGATCAGTCCCTCGAACCAAGACTTTGTGCCCAAACCCTAAGTCCAGGACTTCGGTGAAACACCCTCGGCCAGGTCTTCGTGCCCAATTCCTTGAACCAGGTCTTCGGTGCCCAACCCTCGGCCAGGTCTTCTTGCCCAGTCCTCGACCAGGACTTAGTGCCCACCTTCCGAGCAAGTCTTCGGTGCCCAACCCTTTGCCAGGATTTAGTGCTCAATCCATGATCAGGACTTAGTGCCCACCTTCCGAGCAAGTCTTATTGCCTAGGTTTACTAGGACTTTCTTTCACTTTGTTACTCCTCTCTTAACTCCCCTTCTCTTGTTTGATGTATCACTGACTTAAGTATATTGTCAAACATGAAAACACTTAGAGGAGGGCATCACTGATGCAACTTGCACCAACACTTAGGCTTCGTCTGGGTTGCTACGGACTCCCAACCAAGAATTAAAAACCCAAATGCCTCGCGGTGCTGCAGATGCCTGAGGTACTTAGGCTTAGTCTGGGTTGCTACGGACTCCCAACCAAGAATTAAAAACCCTAATGCCTTGTGATGCTGTGGATGCCCGAGGTACTTAGGCTTGGTCCGGGTGTTATGGATGCCCGACCAAGTACCCCAAAACCCTAATGCATCGCTGTGCTGCGGATGCCCGAGGTACTTAGGCTTGGTCTAGGTTGCTACGGACTCCCAACCAAGAATTAAACACCCTAATGCCTCGTGGTGCTGCGGATGCCCGAGGTACTTAGGCTTGGTCCGGATGTTATGGATGCCCGACCAAGTACCCGAAAACCCTATTACCTTACGGTGCTTAGGCTTGGTCTGGGTTGCTATGGACTTCCAACCAAGGATAAAAACCCTAATACCTCGGGGTGCTGCGGATGCCCGAGGTACTTAGGCTTGGTCTGGGAGCTATGGACTCCCGACGCGGTGCTGCGGATGCCCAGAGCACTTAGGCTGGACTGTGTAGACACCCGACCGAGTAGGCGAGACTCTGGCCTGGGACAAGTTGCGCCGCGATGCTAGAGGCTAAACTAATTTACCCGACCAAAGGGGAATAAGCGAGACAGCAGGACATTTATACAAACATACACACACCAAAGGTAACAAATATTTTCCTTAACTTATATGGGAAATACATTGATGCCAACATCTCAGAGAAATACCAAAGCTACAATCAAAAGATCCGGTAAGGGGAATCACTCCTCTACTCGGGCTTTTCTTCACCATTGCAATATCCCCGAAGAGTCGCTTGGCTCGAAATTGTCTTCCAATAGCCGGCGAGTGGGGATCCATGCGCGTCATGGTTGAAATCCTTGAGTCCTCGGCCGTAATGGAAAAATCTCGTCCTTCATCCGTGTAGCCAGTGCTAGATGAGGATGCCTAAGGTAACACATGGGTATGACAATCCCATCTGATGACCCCGACAACCTCTTCACGAAAAGAAGCATCCAACAACTAGGATGACACAACATTCAGAAGGAAGAGGAGGGGGAACGGCAGTTGCAATTTCTCTCCGGAGAATGGCACTGCATCAAGACGCAAAGAAGAATTTCCAAGAAGAGGAGAGGAAGCAGTGGTTGCACCCCTCCCTGTTTGTGACGGTACTGCACCATCCCCTGCAAATCCCATCCGATGCCCAAAACTCGGAGAAACGAGGATTCGAAAGAGGATGACGTTTGAGGCAGACAGGGGACGTACCACCATAAGCCGCCCAGGGGGAGGCAACCATCAGGATATGTCATCTCCGCCATGCCCCCTGGCGGCTCACATGATGTCTCTTCTGGACTACTCGGATAATCCCGGAGTCCCACCTCCGCTAGGATCTTCTGCAAGACCCTGGGCATCATCTCTACCATGCTCCCCGGCAAGTAGTGTGAAACATGAAGTTGCACCTTCACTGGGCCCTTTGGCAAAAAACACTACTGCACCTCCGCTACCTTCCTCGACGAGGCCGACAACCCCCGCCGGAAAGAGGGGCAGAGGAAAGGACACTGGCATCTCGCCACAAAGAGTCTGTCAGGGGAAAGAACGTGGAACGAATGGGAAGGATGGTTCACCCTTCTCCCCCTATTTATAGTGACCACTGCTCCTCCGTGCATTTAATGCAGGCATGGCGCGGGAACAACAACGGACGCTAGCTCTGAAGCATCACATCGATTGGCATGCCTTCGCCGTGCCTGGGGACCCACAATGCTTTATGAGTTCATTCAAGAGATTGTGTGGGCGACGGTTCAGAAGCCACCCACGTTTTCCAAAAGTGAAGAGTCGACGGGGGCCCTATAGGGGAATAAAGGTGAGCCTGGCACTTGGGCTTGAGGAGTTATCTTGGGAGGACCGTACCCAGGATTAACCCCGAAAAACTTCTATCTTTCTATTTCTCTGAGCCCTCGCTGCAAAGACACATGACATGTGGAACTAGACTTAAAAGCATGCACAAGGTGGCATTATAATGAAATATGATCATTTTAATCAAAATTGATGCATCAGGGCTAAGCTCCCTGTTTGACACTTGATCCTACAACTCCTGGGCTTCGGGAGGGAGCCCCTCTCAAACTCGGCCATCACTCATAAACTTGGGTCTGCACCTTGAGGTAGAAGATGATCCTTCTTCAACTGGTCGATGACCTCGTGGAAGCCTTGCTTTAAACGCTTCATTACCTGGTCCGCAAGGATATCAGCAAATTCATCTGATTTCAGGAACTTAGCCTTGAAGTCTGCCTCAGCCACTCTTGTTCTAAAAGTTTCAGCCGCTCGAAGGTCACGTAGCTCAGCCTCAGCAGCCTCCTTAGCGCGCCTCAGCTATTCCACCTCGGTAGACATTCTATCTTGCTCTGTCAGGGCCTCCCTGAGTCTATCTGACATGGGCATACCTCCAAGCGAGCCTGGGCTAGATCATCCTCGAAGACGGACACGCGATCAGTCGCCATCATAAGGTCAAACTCCTCTGGCCAAGCTACTGCGCTTGATTCTGAACGCGCGCGTGCAATCTCTCAGTTGAGGCTGCCATAAGTCGGATGTCGTCCGACAATTTCTTCTCTCTCATCTGAAGCTGATCCCGCTCTTGCGTCATTTGGAGCAGGTCCTTGGTAAGGGCCACCGCCCGCTTGGAAGCCAACCGTTCTCAGTGTTGGGAACCATGTAGGGCGGACTCCTTGGCTATCAGGGTGTTCAGTTGATGCTCCACCTTCGCCCGTAAAGCTCAGTTGACCCCCGCTTGCATAAGACCTGCCCGATGGTCATGGTTGGCTGCAACCTCTGCTCTCAAGGCCCGGCGGGTTAAGGCCTCAACCTGGGGCCAGGAGTATAAACCTCGACCGGCTATTAGGCAGTTTTCAGCCGCCTGTCATTGCACCAAGGAGTTATAGAGAATGTACAAAAGAAAACAACTTATGTAACAGTAAACTATACCTTCAGAAGGGTCTCCCAGAGAGTGGTTAGGGGTCCGACAGAGACTCGTACGGCTGCTCCTCCGGGGGACCTAGGAGTATCGGCCTGGCCATCTGAAGGCAATGCGCCCCTGCGAGGAGGAAATAGCTAGACAACAGGAGCTTCAGGAGGCAAGCTAGAGGGGCCGGAGTCACCATCCTCAAAGCTAGAAGTCCCCTCGGATAAGAGCCCCTCAGCAGGAACCTCCTTAAATTGCACCAGGGGAAAAGATTGCATGGAAACCTCTAAAACTGCATCCAGCCTCTTCCGAAGGCGGTTGAGTTTCATCAGGTATTGGGTGCGCAATACCTCCTTACCATTCGAAGCCTCGACCAGATCAGTTAAGGAAGAACCGGGGGTCAGGACGCCCACCTCTGGAACTGCGGTAGGCAAAACAGGGGAAAATACGAAAACGGATGCCTCACCCTTAGACGGAAAAACAGCCTCCTCGGGAATTGAGGGATCGGGTGGGGACCACCGGAGCGCAGCCTCTTCCATCTAGGACCCAAGCCCTCTGGAACCCGTCTTTTCTGTCGACCAGTGACTTGTACTGGTAAGGGAACGATAGGAGGGGAGGACCCTGTGTTGACCCCCTCCGGATGAGCAGCAGCGGAAGGAGGGCCACCACTTGAAGGAAGATTCATCGCAGGGTCAACCAACGGGCCAGAAGGCCCCTGGCTCACAACAGGCGGGGGTGCAGCAGTAGCCTCTACCCTCCCAGGTGAGGCAGGCCCACGGGATGATTCAGCGGTCCCCTCCGAGGACTCGGCAGGCGCAGGGGATGCCTCAGGAGCAGTTAGGGAGGAGTCAGCGCCTCCCGCTTAATAAGTCGGCTCATCACCCTAGCGAACATGACTTCCTCTGCAATAGCCAAACAAGAAGACATCAGTTAGAACTAACGGGCATTGATGAAAAAGATGAACATATCGAGACTAGGACTGATTCGGGTCACTTTGGGACTAAGACTCGCCCAGTACATGAGCTCCTCACTCTGCGTCAGTCCAGGGCCACTGAACTCTATGCCGGAAAGTACGTTCCTGGCACGCTGGTACGCAGGACTCTAGAGAAGCTCCCCTAAAGAAAGAGGAGTCGGTAGAGCCTCTATCCAACGAAGAGGACTGAAGGGTAACACGAGCAGTCGGATGAAGAAAAACTTCTCCTTCCACCCTTTGTGCGTAGAATGGAACCCCCCTAAAAACCTATGGCCTGGATGCGCCGAAAAGTTAAAGACCCTCTGGAGCCGATCAGAACAAAGAAAAAATGAAAGAGACGAGGGGTCCAGGGGAAGGTCAAAGAGCTTGAAAGTGATGTACGCCCCTCCCATCTGAGCAAAGGCAATGAGAGTCATCTGGTGAAGGGGGATATTGAAGTAGGAGGCTATGTTCAAGAAAAAAGGGGGAAGGGGGAAACGGAGCCCTGACTCTACCTGCCCCAAGAAGAAGGTCGAAAAGCCTGCGGGAGGCTCCACTGGAGTCTGGTCTACTCGGGGGATAACCACCATCATCTCAGTTGGAATGTCGTAGGCCTCAATGGCCGCTTGTAGCGCCTCCGGTCTCACTCTCGAAGAGGCCGACTCTTATCACTCCTCCCGGTAACCTTCCATGATTCCTAAGGGAGAAGACAAAAAAGAGACGAACTACTTACGTTCGAAAGAAGTCCTCAGAGAATAAAAGAGAACGAGGTGCACCTAGCCACGCAGTCAGAAGTTGGTTGAACGTCCTCGCCTTCCCTTCTTATACCGAGGAAGCCACCTTCATTAATGCAACAGGGACAAAGCACGTGGAAAGCGAGAAACCGCCGCATCGGGGCTACACCAGAGATAGTCGCCTGACGTGAGCCAGCTACAGCAGCGCACAATAAGAGGTCGTGCAGAGGGTCGTTGAAACACGTGGCGATGGGGCATTCACGGAAGGATCCTATCGCCATCAAGGAGTGTCATGCGCCTTTATAACTGAGAGACAGGTATCACTGCGATACTTCAAAAGCTGTAGGATCCTCTCGGGAAGGACAAAACCAAAAAGGGGATTTCCTATGGACCAGGGGCAACCTTTGCAACTCTAGGACCTCGCATGACTACTAAAGGAGCAGTAACGGGTGCAAAGACCCACAGGGACGCAGTTTCTTCACCACCACACTAGTTCGATCAGTCAGCCACACTTCCTTCGATCAGACTTGAAGGGAGGGACATGTGATGGGGTTGAATAGCCTATGGCGGGCATGTGGGATAAAGAAGTTGCGTGGCAAAACATGACGAGTCTGAGCGACTCCTCTGTTAGAGCTCTCGGGACACTCTCGGGAAGAGAGTCTCCAGGCCCCTTCTTGGGAGACATGTCCTGGAAGATCAGATCGGAAAACCCCTCCCGGGATTATCCCGGGAAGCCGGGTCCCGAAATTGCCTCGGGGAAGTAGAGCGTCTGTGATCGTCCGGGCCAGAAGACCCCGAGATCACCTCGGGGAAGCAGAACCCAAATAACATTCGACCTCAAGCAATGATCCCCCCCTCTTTTCTCGAATCTATGGATAAGCATCCCCATTAAAGCAGAGTCATCATGACCCTTAAATGCCGCAACGGGTCGAAACATGTAATGACGGCATGGATCGTTTCAAAAGCTATCCAATAACCACTGAAGGGAGAGGGGACGTAGCACAGATCATGGGGGCGCGCCTTAAGGCAGCCACTGCAAGTATAAAAGATAGTACAACCCCTCTGGTAAAGGGGTTATGTGCTCTTTGCTACTCATACATTTTTCCTAGTTACTATTCCTATCCATCGAGGCACTGACTTGAGCGTTGGAGTAGGCTCCGCCGGACAACCTCCGGCGTGTTTCTCTAACGCTCGTGTTGATCATGCAGGGTGCAAAGTGTTGGGACCGGGTGCATGTTGACATGGATACGGGTTCGCAATTTTAAAATTTAATTACGTGCAGCGGAAGGTTTAGTATAAATAATTTCTCAAATTATTTTAACCACGTATCTAGCATGCAACCTTATGTTGTGGAGACATGATCATACATTTAAAATTTTACAGAAAGTAAACTAATTTACTTAATACCTTGCGTAACTCTTAGAAAGGGACGAGATCCAACCGTAGCGTCCCTTGGAAGCTCCGCCTCTATTTGTGTCCACGCCGAGTTTTCTTCGGGATGACTTCGTAAAGCCACGAGTTTCGTGCCGACAAGAACTACTAGATTCTCCAAAGGCACGACAAGAATACCAAGAGAGAGATGAAAAACTAACCACCAAACGAAGAACGGAATCAAGATTCCGGGAGGAGGGAAGGAGTCGCGCCCACTTCTTCTTCTTCTTCGACTTCTTCTTGGTGGTGGAAGCTCACGGCAAAGGGGGAGGGCTCTAGGGCCGGCGGCACTAGAAGAGGGAGAGGGAGAGAATGAGAGGGAGAGAGGCTAGGCAAGAATCCTGGATCTCTTGGATTGATTTCCAAGCCTTGCCTTGGTACCTTTATATAGTAGCCTCTTAATCGCCAAGTCTCCTTTTAACGGAATAAATTTTCATAAGAAATTTATCTTATAAATTTTTCCATGAATTATTCCATTATGCCAAGTTTTTATTATAACTTAATTTATAATAAAAACAACCATGTCTCCCCTTTTATTATGGAAAGAAATTTCATTATATAAATTTCTTTATATAAATTTCTTTATATAAATTTCTTTATCATGGTAAATCAATCCTTTATTGATTTTATAAAATAAAATAAACCAATCCAAGGTTTATTTTAATTTCCATGAAAAATAAATCTCTTTATATAAATTTCTTTATATAAATTTCTTTATCCATAATTTTATAAAACAAACCACGCGCGGTTTATTTTATAATTTGAACCAAACAATTTGGTTCTCCCCTTTTATTGTGGCCGGCCAAACAAAGAGGGTGGGGACCATCTTTGGCCGGCCAAACCCAAGCCGAAACCATACGAATTAAACTCATTTAATTCGTCCAATAAGTCTTCAAAAGACTTAGCCATTTTATGCTTCCGATGCGTCTCTGAAAAATTCAGATTCGACTTATCTCTCTTGATCGGAAAATCCAATTTTCAACTCGTTTTAAATCCCTCGGATTACTCATAGTGCGTGTGACTAAATAGGCTTTCGATATATGTTGGTCGTCTATAATTAACCAATCATAGAACGATCATGAGTGGCACCTAGTAGTACATCATGATCCCCAATTAATCAAAAGATCAACGGTTGACCTCAGAAATAATTCTGAAACCCTTCAGCAGCTTTAATGAATCATGCCTCATTCCCTTCACCATCTTATACCCACTTGGTTTAGGACATGGTCTATGTGTGTCAGTCCCCATTAGGCTGATTACGTCACACCTAGCCCAAGTAATGTCTTTCTCGTCCAACGGATTCTAATTACTCTCATGTATTTCAGAGATTCATTCTCTGAACATGTCATGCTCTGGCCAGAAGCTTCGAGTAACAATCCGACGATAGACCTTGGGTATATATCCCCTCGCAAGGAGTGGTGAATCCTTTGTAGGCTGTTCAAACATCTTCGGGCACTTCGGCTTATACCCAACCATCCTGGGTCCACACCTCCTTGGAGATGCTTGCTTAAGATGTCAAAGTATAAGTCTTCATGACCAAGATGACTTGAACACCGCAAGTCAAAGGAACATCGCACTTAAGCTGCAGTAAGAACTTCATTGACATATCTATATGTAGATTACCATATGAAGTCTTACAGCTAGTCACTCCAATGAACTAGTTCCCTTAACTAGCATTCATGTTTATCTCCGGACATCCCAATGTCACCAGCCAGTGAGAATCAGCTGATTAGAGAATAACCCATGCTAGTCTCAACAGAATTGATAGTGTCCGTATTTATCAATTCATCGACTAGGGACAATTTCAATACTTCACAATTGCACATGTAGAGATAATCACTAGTTGTGAATTCATCACAAATTCTCTCATGCTGTGAATTGTATTGCGGACATTCAGTAAATGAGTTTAAGATCTCAATCAAATACACGAACATGTATACTCAAATAGTGAATATTCATTAATTAAAGTAAATGATTACAATCATAAGGCGATTGCCTTAGGACACTTCTCTCATATTACAACAAGCTCCCACTTGGCCTAATGCCAATCGCTATGGTATCCAATACCACAGGCTCTAACATGACTCTCAAACTTGCTTTGAGGCAAGGCCTTAGTTAAAGGATCCGCTAAATTCCTTTCAGTGGGAATTTTCTCAATTTGTATATCATTCCTACTTATAATCTCTCTGATCAGATGATAGCGACGAAGCACGTGTTTGGATCGCTGATGAGACCTTGGTTCCTATGCTTGTGCAATAGCTCCATTGTTGTCGCAATAAACCGGTATTGCTTCATCAATGGTTGGAACCTCACCAAGTTTTGAGACAAACTTCTTGATCCAGACTGCTTCCGTGGTAGAATCCGCTACGGTGTCTTGTTTGGAACTCTTCCAACTTATTGCGCCTCTATTCAAGATAAATACGTATCCAGACTGAGATTTGGAGTCATCCTTATCTGTCTGGAAACTGGCATCTGTATACCCACGTATTACCATATCTCCTTCTCCATATATTAGGAACACATCCTTAGTTCTTCTTATGTACTTAAGGATTGTCTTGACAGCCGCCCAATGATCCATTCCTGGATCAGACTGGTATCTGCTCGTGATGCTCAGAGCATACGATACATCGGGCCTAGTACATAACATAGCATACATGATAGATCCTATCGCAGATGCATAAGGAATCTTATTCATGCAAATCCTCTCGTCTTCTGTGCGCGGACACATAGACTTTGAAAGGTTGATCCCATGCCTGATGGGAAGGTAACCTTTCTTGGATTCCGACATGCTAAACCTTTTTAGCACTCGGTCTATATATGTAGACTGCGAAAGACCAAGCAACCGTTTTGATCTATCTCTATAGATTCTAATCCCAAGGATATAGGTTGTTTCTCCCAGGTCTTTCATGGAGAAAGTTTTGGACAACCAAATTTTTAACCGACTGTAAGACTGATATATCATTTCCTATAAGCAATATGTCATCGACATATAGTACTAGGAATACGACTGCACTCCCACTAACCTTCTTGTACACACAAGGTTCGTCAGGATTTTGTGAGAAATCAAACTCTTTGATTGTCTCATCAAAACGGATGTTCCAGCTCCTGGAAGCTTGCTTCAGTCCATATATGGATCGTCGAAGCTTGCATATTTTGGTTTTATCAACCGATGTGAAACCTTCAGGTTGTATCATGTATACATCCTTAAGTAGGTTTCCATTAAGGAAAGATGTTTTCACCTCCATTTGTCATATCTCATAATCATAATGAGCTGCTATGGCCAGGAGCATCCGAATGGATTTAAGCATAGCTACTGGCGAATAGGTTTCGTCATAATCAATTCCTTGTTTCTGACGATATCCTTTTGCCACTAATCTAGCCTTAAAGGTAACAACATTACCTTCCATGTGGGTTTTCTTCTTGAAAACCCACTTGCACCCTATGGGCTTAACCCCTTCAGGTGGGTTAACCAAGTCCATACTTGATTTTCATACATGGAATCCATTTCCGACTTCATGGCTTCAAGCCATTTGTCCCTTTCTGAACTTTTCAGAACATCTTCATAACTGATAGGTTCGTCATCGCTTATGAGTAACATGTCGTTCGATTCACTTATGAGAAATCCGTATCTCTCTGGAATATTGCGTGTCCTATCAGACCTACGTAGAGGTGGTGTTGTTTTAGGTTCAATTGATAGCTCATTATTATGAGTTATTGGTTGTGGATCTAGACTAGGTGTCTCTGTAATGTCTATTGGAGTTTCTTGAACTTCATCAAGTTCAATGTCACTCCCACTGTTTTCTTGTAAAAGAAATTCTTTTTCCAGAAATATAGCATGCCTTGAAACAAACACCTTTTGTTCCAAGGGATGATAGAATTGGTAACCCTTCGTTTCCTTAGGGTATCCAATAAATAGACATTTATCAGGCTTAGCATCCAATTTATCTGATATAGTCCGCTTCACATAAGCAGGACAACCCCATATCATAAGGTGAGTTAAGTGAGCTTTCTTACTATTCCACATCTCATATGGAGTAGTAGAGACTACCTTGGTCGGGACTCTGTTTAGCAAGTAAACAGCCGTCTTAAGCGCATAGCCCCAAAAGGATTTTGGAAGAGTTGCATGATTCATCATAGATCTAACCATGTCCATCAAGGTTCGGTTACGCCTCTCAGATACACCATTATGCTGTGGTGTATATGGCGAAGTCCATTGAGACAATATCCCATTGTCCCTAAGATAATCTTGAAACTCTTGACTTAAGTATTCACCACCCCGATCGGATCGAAGTATCTTAATACTTTTGCCAAGCTGTTTCTCTACTTCATTTCTGAATTCTTTGAATTTCTCAAAAGCTTCAGATTTGTGTTTCATCAAGAACACATACCCGAATCGTGAGTGATTATCGATAAAGGTAATGAAGTAGCTATAGCCTCCTTGTGCAAGAGTTGACATTGGTCCACATACATCAGTATGTATTAGACCAAGCAATTCTCCCACTGGATTATCTTTTCCGAAAAAGGGTAATTTGGTCATCTTGCCTTTCAAGCATGATTCGCATGTATCAAATGAACCAGGTTCAAATGATTCCAAAATTCCACATCGGTGTAATTTGGTCATGCGTTTCTTACTTACATGGCCAAGACGACAATGCCACGTATAGGAGTCTATTCGATTATCTATTCGAGCACGTTTGTTGCTAACTTCGATATTGAAAACGTCACCGATAAATCTAACGTGTAGATACCATTGCACAAAGTTCCGGTCCCATAAAGAACACCATTTAAAGTTATGTAACAACAATTGTTACTAAAAGTTAAATGATAACCCTTTTCATTCAAACATGAAATAGATACAATGTTCTTTATTAACGAAGGAACAAAATAACAATTATGCAATTCTAAGACACGTCCAGTAGGGAGCTTTAGCAAATATGTTCCGATGGCAACAACAGCAATCTTTGCTCCATTTCCAACTCGCAAATTCGCTTCTCCCTTGACGAGTCTTCTTCTATTCCTTAGCCCCTGTATGTCATTACATATATGTGAGCTACACCCAGTATCAAGTACCCAGGTGGTTGAGAAAATAGAGTAACATTCAATTACGAAGATACCTGAAGAGGATGAGGCATCGGATGTCTTCTTCTTCAAGGACTCAAGATAAACCTTGCAGTTTCTTCGCCAGTGACCCACCTTGCCACAGTGATGGCAAGTGCCTTTTGGTGTCTTTTCAATCTTTTTGGCCTTTTTCTTCTTTCCCTTATTCTGTTCTTTGGCCTTCCTCTTAGAACCTTTCTTTGAGGAACCAACTAACAGTACCGTCTTTTGATCCTACTTTACAGAAGGCTCTACAGTCTTTACTAGGTTGAGCAACTCAGGAAACTGGTCTGGAGTTGCATCTTCAGGAGGACGGTTGGGAGGTTGTTCTTCAAGGACATAAGCAAGCTTTTCTGCCTTGAGGACTATCCTCAGGTTTCTAAGCCAGTCCATGAAGTTTGCCCAATCAGCTTATTGGTGTCTAAAATGGAACACAAATTTAGAGAAGACATGATCGAGTGATTATCCTAGAAATACAAATTGAGCTTATGTGAGAAGAATGATAAAGAATGCATCAACATACATTAATTAAATCCTATTTAATTTTTCGAATTGAATAACCCTTTTTTATCAATTCGGGAGATCGTAGGAACATCTCCAAATAGGTTGATATCCAACCATAGATAAGAACAACCATGGCTGTGACCATCAAGTTATTCTTAGCTATGAAGGTAGGTAATTATACCGATTACATATCATATATATGTAACTATCACTTTATGATATCAACTAATTGAATGTTTGCATAAATCATTGGGTTGTTAACTCATTAACAAGTATGCAACATTATACATAGCACCCAACTGCACCTCTCTTTACATCAACCTTGGCTGTGGCACAACAAATCGATGCTCCAAGCTTAAGGCTGACCCATTAATCAAGAAATAGTTTTAATATGGTTGGAGCTCATTCAACCGTTTAGTCAGGCTTGGATGTGTCCAACAACCAAAACTAAGGATTGACCTCTGACTCCAACTATATTAATCATAAACTAATTCCATGGTTTGAACATGTTGAGGTTCAAGTCGGGCATGGATGTGTCCATCAACCCAAACGAGAAACAAAACTCCGGTTCTAACCATATTAATGGAAGGTGTTGGCCTTAATATTTTGTAAGGGGTTTTGGGTCTCATCCTTTCTTTTCTAAGCACATTCATGACATATAATTATGTCATGTACTAACGATTTCCTTAATAAAGTATGTATGTGACTTAATTTATCAAGTCTTATTAATTGAATTAGGAACCGGATTTCCTAATTCTAATTTCATACTTTATTCAAGGAATTGTTTTGGGAAACAATTTCCTAAATTGTCATAATCAATTTCGGAAATAATATGTTTAAGACTTTGATTTCTCTAAATCAAATCTTATTAAATTAAGAGACAGATTCCCTTAATTCAACCACATATTATTTTCATGAAAATCTTATTTAAGAAAACTCTATAGGAAACTATTTTCCTAATTAATTTTGGAGACAACAATATGTAAGAGCATCACCTCTTAAATCAAATAAGGAAATTATCGTTTGAGAATCACCTCAGAATTTTCAAGATTTGATTACATATTTTATTTATGGATTTATTAATTATAACAAAATATTTTCTTTGGGTGGCTCCCCGAGGCTCAGATACCCAAAAAAAAGGAATTTGTTGTAAATCTAATTTGGTCCGCTCCCCGAGGCGTAACCAAATTAAACATGACAATTTTATTCAAAATTAGGAAATTAAATTACAACAACTAACTTTAAATTGGACGGCTCCCCGAGGCTCAATCCAAAATAAAGAATTTTGTTGATAATTTAAAACCAATTCGAATTTAATTGTCAATTAATGATCCATAAATTTGTCTAGACTTTCTTTGAAAGAAAGTGCCCAAAATTGCGAGATTTCATAATAGGTTTTCAGAATAATTGTAAGTTTCTGGTACAAAGAAAACTTACATATTTCTAAAATTGGAAAATTTCCAAAATTGGAAAGTTTCCAAAAATGGGAAGTTTTCACAATTATCATAGAATTTCAGAAACTAGGATATTTCAAAAGTTTGCGAAATTTCATGAGGATTTCCAAACTTTGAAATTCCTAAATCTAAAATTTATCATAATTGGAAAGTTTCCATAATTGGAAAATTTTCCAAAATTGAGATCATGACAAAGTTTTCCGCAAAACAATTACATGATTATGTCGAACACTAACCGGCTCTGATACCACTGTTGGGACCGGGTGCATGTTGACATGGTTACGGGTTCGTAATTTTAAAATTTAATTACGTGCAGCGGAAGGTTTAACATAAATAATTTCTCAAATTATTTTAACCACGTATCTAGCATGCAACCTTATGTTGTGGAGACATGATCATACATTTAAAATTTTACAAAAAGTAAACTAATTTACTTAATACCTCGCGTAACTCTTAGACAGGGACGAGATCCAACCGTAGCGTCCCTTGGAAGCTCCGCCTCTATTCGCGTCCACGCCGAGTTTTCTTCGGGATGACTTCGCAAAGCCACGAGTTTCGTGCCGACAAGAACTACTAGATTCTCCAAAGGCATGACAAGAATATCAAGAGAGGGATGAAAAACTAACCACCAAACGAAGAACGGAATCAAGATTCCGGGAGGAGGGAAGGAGTCGCGCCCGCTTCTTCTTCTTCTTTGGCTTCTTCTTGGTGGTGGAAGCTCACGGCAAAGGGGGAGGGCTCTAGGGCCGGTGGCACTAGAAGAGGGAGAGGGAGAGAAGGAGAGGGAGAGAGGCTAGGCAAGAATCCTTGATCTCTTGGATTGATTTCCAAGCCTTGCCTTGGTACCTTTATATAGTAGCCTCTTAATCGCCAAGTCTCCTTTTAACAGAATAAATTTTCATAAGAAATTTATCTTATAAATTTTTCTATGAATTATTCCATTATGCTAAGTTTTTATTATAACTTAATTTATAATAAAAACAACCATGTCTCCCCTTTTATTATGGAAAGAAATTTGTTTATATAAATTTCTTTATCATGGTAAATCAATACTTTATTGATTTTATAAAATAAAATAAACCAATCCAAGGTTCATTTTAATTTCCATGAAAAATAAATCTCTTTATATAAATTTCTTTATATAAATTTCTTTATCCATAATTTTATAAAACAAACCACGCGCGGTTTATTTTATAATTTGAACCAAACAATTTGGTTCTCCCCTTTTATTGTGGTCGGCCAAACAAAGAGGGTGGGGACCCTCTTTGGCCGGCCAAACCCAAGCCGAAACCGTACGAATTAAACTCATTTAATTCGTCCAATAAGTCTTCAAAAGACTTAGCCATTTTATGCTTCCGATGCGTCTTTGAAAAATTCAGATTCGACTTATCTCTCTTGATCGGAAAATCTAATTTTCAACTCGTTTTAAATCCCTCGGATTACTCGTAGTGCGTGTGACTAAATAGGCTTTCGATTTATGTTGGTCGTCTATAATTAACCAATCATAGAACGATCATGAGTGACACCTAGTAGTACATCATGATCCCCAATTAATCGAAAGATCAACAGTTGACCTCAGAAATAATTCTGAAACCCTTCAGCAACTTTAATGAATCGTGCCTCATTCCCTTCACCATCTTATACCCACTTGGTTCAGGATATGGTCTATGTGTGTCAGTCCCCACTAGGCTGACTACGTCACACCTAGCCCAAGTAATGTCTTTCTCGTCCAACGGATTCTAATTACTCTCATGTATTTCAGAGATTCATACTCTAAACATGTCATGCTCTGGCCAGAGGCTTCGAGTAACAATCCGACGATAGGCCTTGGGTATATATCCCCTCGTAAGGAGTGGTGAATCCTTTGTAGGCTGTTCAAACATCTTCGGGCACTTCGGCTTATACCCAACCATCCTGGGTCCACACCTCCTTGGAGATGCTTGCTTAAGATGTCAAAGTATAAGTCTTCATGACCAAGATGACTTGAACACCGCAAGTCAAAGGAACATCGCACTTAAGCTGCAGTAAGAACTTCATTGACATATCTATATGTAGATTACCATATGAAGTCTTACAGCTAGTCACTCCAATGAACTAGTTCCCTTAACTAGCATTCATGTTTATCTCCGGACATCCCAATGTCACCAGCCAGTGAGAATCAGCTGATTAGAGAATAACCCATGCTAGTCTCAACAGAATTGATAGTGTCCGTATTTATCAATTCATCGACTAGGGACAATTTCAATACTTCACAATTGCACATGTAGAGATAATCACTAGTTGTGAATTCATCACAAATTCTCTCATGCTGTGAATTGTATTGCGGACATTCAGTAAATGAGTTTAAGATCTCAATCAAATACACGAACATGTATACTCAAATAGTGAATATTCATTAATTAAAGTAAATGATTACAATCATAAGGCGATTGTCTTATGACACTTCTCTCATATTACTAACAAAAAGTTCCTCCCTCTCCTGTCAGCAACCACATGGGTTGAACCTCGGTGACTGGCCATCGACGTCGATTCCTTTCGGAACAAAATTATGAAAGATTGTTAATGATTTCATAATTAAGTTTTATCCTCTTTTTGTATTTGATGATTCTCTGAACTCTTGATTGTTATTTTTGATCATTTATGTATCCTGTTTCTTTATGTTTGTATATATACATGAATGATTATGTAAGTATTAATATGATTTGTCTCTAATAAAAAAATTATGGATGAACCATATATTATGTTATCTCATTTTAGTTCATGTTAGGTGTTGAACTAATATTGTGATATATGGAAGAAAGTATGTCGAACTAATAATGTGCGATCGATATGATCTTTATTAGCTTTTACTTAATAATGATTTATAATTGATCAATTATGAAAGAATTTAGCTTATATATTGTGTATTATATTTGAAATGAATAAAGTCATATGCCCAAATGAGAGAATGTTAGAAATTATTCTTTATTTCTTATTAATGCTCATATATATGAGTTATTTCTCAATCAATGGCTGATATGTTTTGATTTATTGTGATTAAATAGTCACAATTATTATTAATCACTATATTCATATTGGTTAATAAAAAGACAATACTCTTTATATTCATACAAATGAATTTAAAGGAAGATGAAGAGATCTTTCTCATATTCATGTAATATGAGAAAGAGCGTATTGCATTAAGAGATAATTGAATATACACATTGATGGAATGTGTAAATCAAAGGTTTCAAGATGGTCCTTCATTTGCCTATGATCTTTGATCCATTAAAGAGGTTAAGCAAGAAGAGAGGTTAAGAGGGAGAAACACAATTGTTTAAGGGGCTCTAATTTCTTCATACTTGCAGATCATCATGAGTATGGTTTGTTGGAACGGACATGAAACGGTTAGAATGGGCATTCCGGCACAGGAACGCCACCTGCCGTTCCAAAGTTCTGGCTAATTACGTGAATTGCTTGGGAATGTCGTTCTTCGATGTTATAACGATCGGAAAGGTCGGAATGGAACGGTTGGAATGGTTTAGGGTTCCAACGACAATGGACGTGCGAGGTGATCGTGGCGGGGCAGTGGAAGGCGATCGCGGCGGTGACAACTGTGAGAAATAGGCAGTTGTGTAAAAAAGATTAGGTTTTGTATTACCTTCCTAAGACTTGCCTTGGACGAAGAGAGGAGGAGAGGAGAGGCGAGATAGTTATATCATAAGAAAAAATATATATATATAACTAATATTTTTTTAAACAAATATTTTTATATTTTTAAAATAAAAACATTTATACTTTTGTAGTAATTTTTTTTTTGATATGTATAAATCTAAAAAGAGGTCTAGGGTAGTATACTTTTAGATAGAGGTTCAAGTTCAATCCTCACCAATATAATTTAATTTTTTGGATCTCACCTAGTGGGATAAGGCTTGGTTGCTATTATTATTGCTGTTGTTGTTGTTATAAATGTAAAAAGTGTTTTTATCGTATTTTTATATTTCAAATAAATATATAATCAACAATTTTAAAAGTTTGATGAAAATTTTGATAATGAAGCTTATTCCTATAATTTTAACAATAAACATGGTGACTTATTTTTATTTCAAAAAAAAAAAGGAGTGATTTTTTTAAGAATCAAAGAAATGGACACTGGCGATGAAACAACATTGTTCGCGAACAAAAGTGAAATTTTAGGTTTTAATTCAAATTTTATGTTAATAAATTAAATTAATTTTCAATTTAATCAAAACCTAATGAAATTATTTTTTAAAAAATAATCTATAAAATTTATTTAAATTTCTAAAATTTCTAATTAAATTTTATATATTTATATTTATTTATTTTAATTAATCTATTATTATTAGTCTAATTAATATTAATAATAATAATTTGAGTAGTAAACTTCCAGAAACTTATTTAACCAGAATTTTAAATGGAAAATTATATATATATGGATATATATATATATATCCACGCTGCGACTATTCTGTGAAATGATATTAGAACTAAAATGGTAGAAACCATGACGACTACTGTGACTGTTTCGGCGAACCACGATTATGAACCAAGATATATTTTCCTTTTAAAGATCATATTGTGAAAGTAATTTAGTTCGAAATCTTGGATATCAAGGAACATGTAAAATGAGAAACTTAATTTATATATTCATGATAATGAAGATATATATTATTTTTACAATGTGATCCTTTAATATATATTTTTTGGGGGTTTCCTTTGAAAATCCGCAAATTGCTTACAAACAAACTTACCAAAATTTAAAGGACACGCATGCGATTGTGTTTATCATTCACCGATCGACTCACATAGCGTTTGCTTCGGAAGGGTGTGTTCAGCGTTTGAGCTGCAATTTGTTGAAAGAAAACATGAACAGAAAACAGAACTAAAGGTCATCAGCTTGCTTTTAGATCACTCATATTTATCGACCTGTGTCAGATCATGTGATTCATATGTCAGGGAGAGAACTTAAGAGAATAAAAAACATAACATCATATATATCAAGAAAATACATATTGTTTTTTGATCAAAAGTAATTGTTCAAGCCATTTAATTAAGATTTAGCTAGAACTCATGCTTGAAATAGAAAAGGAAATTCATAAAAGAAGATAAAAAATAGGAGAACAGAAACTGAAAGAAGACCTAAAAGTAAGCTTAAAAAAAAATAGAGAATGACAAGGTAATGATGAAGCCTTTTCGCACTCCTTGGCTTCCAACAATCCTGTCAGAGAAGAAGAACAACAAAATGATATGTTGGTCAAGATTTACCATCATTACACCAATCAGTAGCTTCTCCTTATAAATCCCCCATGATCTGATCTTCAGAACCAAGAAGAAAAACATGCATGTGCAGATAGATAGATAAACAAACACATCTAACAAACCTGAGAATAATTTACTTAGTTTCTACTGGATGGAAGCTACTATTGAGGGGAATGAAGCCTGGTCCGAGATCTCGAAAGAAAGACGATCGACGCAGGCCTCGATCCAGACAACATTCCCCTCAAAGGAAAAGCTTCCTGTCTTGTTGTTGTTTTTTTTTTTCTCTCCCTGAAGATTCGGCTTGCAATCCGGAGAGGATATAGAGAAGTAAAACCCGAGAGAGAGAAGTGATGATAAGTGAAATGATTAGCTGATGAAGAGGGAGAAGAGAGTACATGGCGTTGGTGCTGTTTGGAAGGGGGAAGATAAATAGCATTAAAGGAAAGGAGGGGAAGATGGCGGAAGAGGTGAGAGGAGTAATGACAGAATAAATTAAGCAGCTGGTGGCCCAACCCTACAGCTGTCTCTCAGATCATCAACAGTAACTGCTGCTAAAGAGAGAGATTGATCTTCATTTTATTTTTATTTTTGGATTTGTTCTCAGAGGAAGACAGAGAGGTATGGTTTCTTCGTAGGTTAATATCCTTATTATTGGAAAAAAAAATAATATCATTCATTATAAACAGTTCAGACAGATAAATCTCGAGAGGGAAAATTTTGCTCCAGTACAATAATCATTTTCATGAAAAAGATCAGACGATCAACAATTTTGTGATCTCTACGATGATGCTATACAATAGTGTATGCATACACGAATGAAAACTTATGCAAAGAGTGTATCCATTGATATTGTCATGTTTTTTTAGTGTGCATGATATCCACCTCTTTGGGTCAACTAATTCTAGGGATATCCGGCTTGATCTTATAAAAATTTTTCATCGACCATTAAAATAAATCCGAAAATGCTCACAACGGACGACTCAATAGCGCAACATCCTAGATTTGTTATTTTATAAGAGGAAAATATCTTGCAATGCATCATAAGCTGAAATTTGAACCAACATCTTTGGTACCTAATATTGTTCGTTGAGAATATAGTTTATCTTCAAAAATCTATTTGTTATGTGCATTCTAGAATTGTACAAACAAATGCTATCTTCCCTGCTTGGTTTCACTATGATATTCCTCTGTCTTCGTCCATTTGAGCGCGCTAGGTATGGTTACGTTGCAAATGCTATTAAATTCGTAGGGGCCAAATGTGGGTGATATTGTCGATATTTGGCCCCTGTAGGTCAGCAAGAAACATTTATTTGGCAATGCACAACAAAATAGTTCAATTGAGATGAATTTTATTTAAAAAATTCATTACAATAAAAAATTGACACGATAAATTTTTCATCACGAAACAGTTAACATAGATTGGTCATAAATTTTGCAACTAACTTTTTTTAATTTCATCGCAAAATTCATTAAAATTTTGCGACAAAAACAAAATTCATCACGCAATTCACATCGAAATTGTGATGAAAACTATTTTTCATCTCATATCTACAATGAATCAATTTTCGTTGCAAATATGTGACGTAAATGAATTTCTTCGTAGATTTTTGATACATCACTGTATTTATGATAATTCTACGATGAAAATTTTTTATCGCAAAACTGATTTTTTTTTCACAGAGCCGGCATATTTATGTATTCTATCATGTATATAGAACAAATCTATCAATTTCATATCAACATTATACACACAATTCCAATTCAAATATAAATATTCAACAGATATATATATATACAACACAATATTTTTCTTATGTCATCATTCATGCAACATATAAAAATTCAATTTTAATAAACATACAAATACAAAACAAACAAACTTCAATAATCTCAAATACATACAAATTCTTTAAGTCATAGTATACAAAAGAGCCAATAACATTCTCCAAGTCAGATCCAAAATATCCTATAACAAATGGTCTCAAAAAAGAGAAAAGATACCAAAAGAGAATATCGTCCTCTTCTTCCTCAATAGACACTTCATTCTCATCCCATACTTCCTCCTCTAATTTTTTTTTTTTTTTTTTTTGCGTTAGAAAACAAACAAAAAGTGTCATTCTTAATACATCCTAATTTAAATAAGTGGTTCCTGAAAAAAGAACAAAACAATAGGGCAACAAATATTTTTCTTGAATTTATCTAATAATATTATAATTCTTGATAGATTAAAACATGGTTCACAATTTAACACAAACAAACAGAAATACTTGATAAATTCTATCACTAAGCTCATAACTGACCTAATTGAGCTTCAGCGGCTTTTGTGACCTTTAAAGGTCGTGCATCTAGCCTCAGTGGGCGGGGCCTCAGTGTCTGATAGGTCTCAGTTGTTAATCTAAGCATGAAATTCTGAACGAATCTACATATTGATAAAAACGGTAAACACTTACAGCGATTCACGCTCGTCCTTCGTTGTTCTTCGCGCTTGTCGTCGGAAGAACGATCACGGAATTGGAAAGCTCTTCCCCTCTCGGTATCACGAACCAAATCCCTCGAACTATGGACGATCTCCTCTTCTTCAGAGTTTTTCTCACTTGCTCTTGCTCTTGCTCTTGCTTCCCCTTCTTGCACTTGAATGAAGCCCCTTACCAGAGCTCTCCTTATATAGGAGAGGAAAGGGGGTAGAAGTAGTGGAGAGGGAGGGGGCAACAAGCCCCACTCCCTGCAGCGTGTGCAATAACTGCACACGCTGCAGCGTGTGCAATAACCGCACACGCTGCCCACTTCCTACATCAATGGCCGACAGGCCTTAGCAGCCGACGGGCCTTAGCGACTGGCCAACTGGCCTCGAGGTCCAGCAAACAACCTCGCTATCAGCCTCGGGCCAACCTCAAGGTCTGGCGACCAACCTCGTGGTGAGGCAGTGAGCCTCGAGGATGCGACATCCAGCGTGAGCTGACGCTTGAGATTGCGCTTGGCCTCCGACCATGGTTTGCGTTCGCCGCACCTTGGCACAACCAAATCTGGCATGGCCAGTGAGGGAAGGAGAAATAAGAGGGGAGGAGAGGGAAGGGGAAAGGAGAGCGGAGGAAGTTTAATTATTTTCAAATTTGGTGGCTGAGAAGATGAGGAATTCATTGTTGTTGCCATTATTGCCGCCAAATTTGAAATCCTGCCATTTAAATTTGTCGATGAATTCATTTGTTGATGAATTTTGATTTCATCATTCGTTGTAAAATTTGAGAACGTGATCGATCTTTAAATTTGGCAATGTATTATGATTCGTCATAAATTTGTGATGATTTTTGTGATAAATTTTTTTTTAGCGAAAATTTTTGCCATGAAATATTTTTTTTTGTTAATTTAGTGATAAAATGTTTTTTGTTGCAAATATTTGTAGTGACGATTACTTTATGTGGCAAATTTCATTGCAAATTTGTTTTTTCATCGCAAAAATTCATCTCATAATTAGTGTTTTTTTTGGAGTGTGACCCTACCCACTAGTTGTCAAATTGAGTTGAGCTGAGCTGGCCTGAGCCATTGACTTGTCAACTTATTCCAACCTATTGAGTTGCCGACTTATTCCAACCTATTGAGTTGTCGAGTGGTAAGTTATATGGTGTTAAAATCATTGGTGATGATGAATATTATTGTGCATAACTTCCAAATAGCTAAAATTCATCTGCAGAAAGTCCAAGTCTTACATTACGTGGTTCCATAACAAAGGAAGAAAATGTTGAATCTAAATGTTTCCATGCAGGGGAATCACAAGGATGACACATTATGTCTTCTTCATGTCTATGGATTTGATGTTAGATAATATAACTTGTTGCTGCTGATGCATATAAGCATTGGAGTGTAGCAGTCAAAGGGAAGTAATACATGACTTTGTAGGGAATATTTTTCTTCTTCTTCCCAACCATGCGACTACTATGCTTGTAATGAGGATGATTACACATTTTACATTCCATCAACTCACTATCTTCATTCCAATAGATCATGCAATTATTGATACAACAATGTATCTTCTCGACTGGCAAACCCAAGTCTCTAATTAATTTTTTTAGTATTGTAGAAACTATCAATCATATAGTTATCTATTGGAAGGAACTCTGACATCAATTGACATATGTCATCATAACATCGTTCTGAGAAATGATTTTCCGTCTTTATATTCAATAATCTTACAGTAGCAGACAATTGAGAATGACTAGAAGAAATACCTTCTCATACTTCTCTTTCACTAGTATTCAACATGTCATACATTTTCTGAACTTTAGAAGTAGATATTTGACTTACATTTAATTGATTAACTATTGCATTCATTGCATCGTAAACCATTGATTGCATTGTATCAACAGGCCTATATGATGCCTCTGGACTAATATAGTTATCTGTTGGAAGGAACTCTGACATTAATTAACATATGTCATCATAACATCGTTCTGAGAAATGATGTTCCGCCTTTATATTCAATAATCTTATAGTAGCTGACAGTTGAGAATGACCAGAAGAAATACCTTCTCATATTTCTCTTTCACTAGCTGTCATACATTTTCTGAACTTTAGGAGTAGATATTTGACTTACATTTGATTGATTAAATACATTCATTGCATCATAAACCATTGATTACATTCCATCAGCAGGCCTATATGATGCTTCTCGACTAATTGAGTTGGATGATGAAGCGACGGAAGGTCCAACGGATTCAAATACATACGGCTCTCCATGACAATACTAGTTGTAATAATCTGGAACAAACCCATACCTACAGATATGTGTTTTCACTTTAACATGGCATCATTCAAACACTTAGGATGATACTTTGTAAAGTTCACAAATTCTTCAACATCAGCAAAAAAACTCTTCACGGATAAATCCATTATCTAACCTATTATACATTCATGCCTTGTTCGTATACATTGTATCCTAATAACAATAAAATATTTAATTAGGATACTAACAAATTAATCAAACAGAACTTAATCAAATAGAACCCTAAATTATTATCCAATTAATTAATCACACAGAACTTAATCAAATTAGGATCATAAATTATTATCCAATTAATTAATCAAGCATACCTTAATCAAATAGAACATAATCCTAAATAATTAACATAATTAAGAAGATTAATTAATTAAGAGGATTAAATTAATTAATTAAGACTCACCTCCGGCAGCGGCTTAGTAAGCGGTCAGCGGCCAACGATCGGCGGCGCCAGCTGCGCCCGGGGGCCGCAGCAGGCCGCACGCGGCCAAAGGAGACACCGGAGGAGGGATTAACTACAAGCGTTGCGTACCTGTGACCGGAAGAGGGGTTCAATGGAGGAGGAGACGCCGGGGACGACGGAGAAGCGGGGGGAAATCCTCTAAATGCGCAACGGCAGGGGAGAGAGGGGAGGGCGAAAATAAATCTAAAATAGCGATAGAAATGGCTTGCCCGTCACTAATAGCGACAGATTTTTAATTGTCCGTTGCTATTTGCGACGACATTGACCTTTTCCGTCGCTAATTTAAAATATTTGACTTGTATTCTAAAATTAACGACGGATATATTCCGTCGCTAATCTCAATTTTTTTTTGTTGTGTAACAAGTTGCCAACATCCTGAACTAATCCTACCGAGCCAACTGCTATGTTAGTCTGACCTGCAGAGTTGATGAGTTGTCGAGTTGTTAGGCCATGCTCTTGAGACCGCTTGAGTTCATTTAGTTGGACTTAGCAAACTACAACGGAACATGAGGTATGATGTCTTCTCTACTTTCCTATGATGTGCTATTTACTTTTTCATGATCTCTAAAATATCTTGTCCTCTAAGTAGTAAAAGGTGATTCGTTCGCTCCTTGCACTCCCGTCAATTTATTTCAGGGTCAACATGAAAGAGTTAAATTACGGAGGTTACTAATCTGGATGTTATAGCTAGTGCCTGGGGAGGACGGGCACACTGACTTTGTCAAGTTTTGACCTTCATACCTCTTGGTGGCAACACTCACGTACAACCATCAATCCATCTCGTGGGGACATAAATAAAAAATATCTTGTCTTCTCGCACCTATAAATGTAAGATATATGCTCTGTGATAAATGGATGAGCTCTACAGAACTCTCTCATATAACTTTTCGTCTTTCCATCATACTATTGGAGCCTTTGAGGCACCATGATGATCTAAACATTGAAGGAATCTCACTAACACTACAAGAATTTTTGCAATAAACAACGCCCAATCGACAACGTTTTTAAAAAAAACGTTGTCTTTTTTTGTTTTACAACGTTTTTAGTGAAAAGCGTTGTCTATGTGTTTTACTTTTTAATAACGACAACGTTTTATAATGATGCGATGTGCTTAGTGTTGTGGTTTTGGATGAAAGACAACGCTGTTACAAAAGTGTTTTTTAAAAGCGTTGTCGTATTTCCCGCTAAAATAAAAAACACATCCCCTCCCTCCACCTCGCTCATTGCCAACCCTCGGCAGCTCGTGAAAAATCTCTCCGCGCTTCTTTTCTCCGCGAAATATCTCCCTCCACCTCCCTCATTGCCACCTCCCTCGTCCTCTCCTCTCCACGAAATCGACATTGTGTACGATCTGGTGAACATACATCTTCTCCTAGCTCACCACCAAGAAGTATCCTCCATGAGCTCTTCGTCCGTCGAGTGGAAACTGAACCCCAACGGCAGTATCACGACGCTCGCCACTACCCTCTCCATCTCTCTCTCTCGCAGTCGCCGACGTTCTGACTCTGTGGCGGTCAGATTTCAAGCTTCTGCTGGTGACGCTCGGGGAGAAGGGGGTTGCAAATTACTACACCAAGGTACATCCTCCTCGAATCACACTTCTCTCTTACCGCTTTGGGAGTAAGATCGATAGATTCTAAAACCCTAGGCATTTTCCAGTTTAGGGTTTCCGAAATCCTTAAGGGTTTCTGAAATGGAATGTATGCTACTTCCAGATTCCCAGTGTCTGTTGCAACCCAAACCTGGAAGTACAACAGTATGCTATTAGGTGTACTAGATCAGGTGTTCTAAGAATCTACGAATGAAATAAAAGAAATAAGATGATCACAAGAATAAACTACAAAATGCAACAAGAAGATAACTTTGATTGTATTTACCTCATGAAGATTACTAATCACAAAACAAAATGATCATGTAAAACAAAAAGACAGCGGATTGAAATTTTGAAGGATGACATCTTTTTTTATTACATTTACATTTTAGTAAAGAATTACAACTTTGATGAATTCATAGTGAACTTGGAGAACAGAGAATCTACCCATTGTTTTAATTTTTTAAAAAAATTGTTAGCCTATATTGGGTTACATAATTGCTGTAGGAGGAAGATGTTGACCTGTTAGTTGAGCATGTAGATGCTACAAACTGCAAACGAGCATGTCTCTACCTCACAAGTCCATCTAGGTATGCTTTATATTCTTTTGTAGTTGTAACATATGGAGGTATGTGAAGCAGTCTTTCTTGATAACACCCAAGTATGCTCACCCCAGTCATAATGTTTTATTCTAATTTTTTATTATTTTTCCTAATAATATTCTCTGTTGCCAGTATGTGAAGCTGAGCTACATGTGGAGGTATACACTGTTTTATTCTGATTTAAATTTTGTATACAACCTGATTACCACTGCAACCACCTTCTGGTTCGTTCAAATCTTCCAGGTATGATGATGACCTTGAGCAATTTCTAAAAGGATACTGACAAAGTGTAATAAGCTTTTGTCATTTCAGTCAAAAAAGAGAAACTATCACACTCGATTATCCCAATTTTTATACTGATATAGCCTTTATTCTTCATTTTAATCTGATTGAATTGCATGTTGATCTGTGCAGGTTTTTCAGATTTGCGAAGCTACAGACAATCAAATGTTCTCTGGCCGGCTAATCAAGTTCTTCACTGTGAGTTATGGGCTAATCAAGTTTTATACGCGTAGGTGAGGTAAGTTACTATTAGTTTTGACTTGAGAATTTTGTGCCAGCTATTTGCCTATCCATTTAATTTTTATCTGTTAATTATTCTTAGTTTTTTCTTATTTCGATTGCATCTGCAAAAGCATTGAACTTTAAAAATATTGTCTATCCTCCACTTGTTCCATTCTATTAAAGGCAATATCTTCTCTCTCAACATTTTCCTTAAGCTTATATATCTTTCTTATTTACTTTTGCAGCACACAAGGCAAATGGTGTGAGCTCACTATGGGGCCACAAACTTAGAGGTAAGTAATTGAAAAGGATAATTGGTTTGTTACTTGTTAGTTATATTACCTTTGCTTTCCATCTTTTTGTGAAGGATTATTTTTCAGAATGATGTCTTGATGTTTAAAAGCTTGCTAAATGTCGAAAATGATTCTGATCCCAGACTGTCTCTTGTATCTCATGATCAAAGTGTCTTCTTTTTGCAGATCAGTTTTATATGTCGTGGAACAGCTTTACAGATGGGCCTTTCAGTCGTTATGTATATGCATTAGTAAGTTCTATTGTTCAATAGTTATAGAAGTCCACTGAATGCATGCTATCTCAAAATTTCTTAGCCCATGCTATTATATAACGTTACATGATGCTACTGGTCATATAAAATTGCGTTATCTTTTTTATCCAACAAACTAGTGATACCTGTGAGCTTTTATTTGTCTTGTCTGGGAATTCCTTGGACTTCAAAATTAGAATATTAAATACTTGTCTTTGATTGATTATCCTTGTATACTATTTGGTCACTGTACTAGTGAATTTTTTGGTTTTATTATGCTTCTTTTTTTATTGGATTATTTGAAGCTTCTTTTTCACTTTAAATTTGGCATCATCAACTCTTGCATCTGAATTGTTTGCAGAATTCATATGCATTCTTATTTAAGATCCGTGCTTACTTTGGATTTGTTCATATGCAGAATTCATATATCGACCGGAGTTTCTTGTCTAATGGTCTCAATATTTGTTGGACTACATTATCATCTCGTATATGCTATATGATGCTTCTACATTATCATCTCGTATACACTATATGATGCTTCTTTAGTTTTGGTAACCTGTGTTCTGACTCTTCTGAGCCTCTTAGGCTCTTTCTTTTTTCCAGATGCAGTTTCTTGATTAACGATACTCTCCCTGTTGTTTGAAGTTCTCTTAAGTTAGTTATTTTTAAAATTGTTGATTTTTTCATGTCAATTTCCAGAGTAAGCTTTGCTTTTCCAGTTCAGCAAGTGGTACAGTTGCTGAAGGAGACAACAAAACAGAAGAAAAGTAAGTCCTTGAAGATTTGGCGTTTTTTTTTTCATTTTTTTTAACTCTTTGAACTTTGCAAATGGTTCATGGTTGATAATTGTTTTCTCGTTTTCTCTGTGAAAGTCAGCTATTCAGAATCAGACCCTTTATAATATTTAAAATCCATGTTTTTCTTGTTGAGTTCTTGGAACTAATGTTGAGACCAAATATTCAGTGTGTTTTTTTAATCTGTAATTTTTATCAATTTTCTTTTTAACAAGTCAAAACTATTGATCCAATGCCAATGATTCTTCCTTAGGACCCACGATGGTTTTGTGAATGCATCTTAATAATTTAACTTGCACATAATTGTAGCTCCGGCCTCTCAAACTGTTTCATTCTTGACAAAATCTTCTCTTCTTTGGTGAACAGGACATCAGAACATGGAATTTCTGGTAGGGAATCTTCTGAAACTCATTTTCTTTCCTTGTTTGATTGTGTCATTTAGTTCTAATACATCAAATGTTTGCTACTTTGCTTTAAGCTGTCATTTAGTTCTAATACATCAAATGTTTTATTTTTAATAAAGAGGTGACACTTTTGTCACATAACATTACTGTGCCTTTGTAGGTGGTTTTTAGAACACTGTTAGCTTCCTTGGTGCCTATAGTTGGTTTCAACGCAGTGATGACATCTGAGCATTTTGCTTCGTTTTTGGTTTGCCATTCAATATCAAATCTCATGACATACTATTTTTCTATGCTTTATGAGAGTTATATGACTTAAGGACCAAAATTTTGTTGGTACTTGCTTCATTCTGCATGATATATGACTGATGTTAAGTTCCCTTAAGAAATTACTACTATTTAGTATGAATAGTTTCAATCTACATTCTAATAGTACCATGTTTACATAACATAATCTATAATCTTATTTAAGTAACTTGCTACTTTACTGAGAGCCATGTTGCAACTTGATGATGATGAGGTGCGAGTTTCTGCAACAAAAGTCATGGGAATCATGTCTCAGGTACAACATCTTTTATGTGATTGATTTTTGGGATTTGTGTCTATTGCAAGACAGTGGTCTGAAGTTGATTACCATATTTGGTCTAGCTGTGAAATGATAGATGAATCTACTATTAGAGAAATACTTACAACAACTTGCTACAAATGCTTCTGCTTCGTTTTAGTTTCTTTAAGATGCTTTATGAGATTTTTTGTATACTTTTGCATTGAGGCACTGATGTACAATCTTATTTATTCTCAGTACATGGAAGATAATGAGTTCCAGGATCTGCTACAAGTACTTATGGATATGACTGAATCTGCAACCTAGTTCATTAGACATAGATCTTTTCAGTTAAAGAATGGGAGTGGCCCAGTAAGACTTGCCGTTGAGCGTTGTGCTCTGCATATTTTTCAGTTAACAAAAGGTCAGTGTTATATTGATTCTGTTTATCATAATCTCTAATAGTTCATCTAGGTATGCTTTATATTCTTTTTAGTTGTCACATATGGAAGCAGTCTTATTTGTGTGTATATAATCTCTTATCCCAATTTATTATTTTTATGCAGTGTTAAAGCAGATCGAGTTAACAAGCAGTCCCAAAGAACAACTTGTGAATGATGAAGTTTTATAGAACTTGTGAATTGAGATATTTTTTGTATTTAATATGGAATACAAACACTTTTGTAAATAATGCACTGTATTATAAGTGAATTTTGTAAACTATTATCAGTGTAAATTGTGAATATTATCAATTGTGAATAAAAATGCTTGTAAATTGTGAATATTGTAAATTGTGAATATTATCAATTGTGAATAAAAATGTTTATAAATTGTGAATATTATAAATTGTGAAAAACACTGCCTATTAAAAAGACAACGTTTTTTAAGTAACAATACACAACACGATTTTTGCGTTATCTTTGTGCCAAACCACAACGCTTTTTCCGCGTTGTCTTTGATACCCGACTTTTAACAACAGCGTCAATAGCAACGCTTTTTAAAAACCAATAGACAACGCGAAAAAAGCGTTGTCTTTGCTCCAAACCACAACGCGGAAAAAGCGTTGTCGTAGATATACTTTCTACAACGGCTTCATAACCATCGCTTTTTAAGCATTAACGACAACGCGGAAAAAGCATTGTTGTTTAACTTTTTTCTTGTAGTGTAAATTGACTCTTGCTAAGCTCTCTAACATGTGTTATTTCTCGTAGATAATGTTGGCCCAGACCCAAAGAATAGCACACCCAAGAACCACACCAATATGCAAGAAGAACAAAGGAAAACAAAAAAATGAAAGAATTTATTATTCTGGAAAACCAAACTTACAAAAACTGAGACACTGTTTCACATGCCTCTAGGACCCTTTAAATACACCACGAACAAGACTTATTCAAGGCTAATCCCATTAAAATAGGAATTAAAATAGGAAGACTAATTCGCTAGTTATCCCATTAAGATAGGAAAGGTTAACCCAAGACTAAGTCATAAACTAAAGACTAAGCCATAAAAATTATCAAAAAAAAAAAAGTAAAGTGTGATGATAATGTCGTCTGGATTATTTTCTCACATTACTCCCCTTAATCCAGATATGGCTGTAAATCACAGACGCCGAGTAGTTGTCGCATGACAGCTAACTTCACTCCTGGCATTCTCCCCCACCATGGCAGCAACCTCTATAACTGCATTTTGTATTGTAGTTTCTCCAGACAGTTTGGGATGCTGAAGAGCATCATGTGAAGCGTTGCCATCTTCCACTTCCAATGTAACCAATCCAGCAACACGACCCAAACCTGGCTGGGGACATGTATGAAAATAAGACAACATAGCATCATGTGAAGATGACGACAATGCATAACCTCTTCAAAGTCAATACCTTGTCGTTGTACATAGCCTTTAACAACTAATCTTGCTTTGTGCTTAACAACTTTCCCATCTAAATCTTTCTTCAATTTGAACACCCGGTTTAGACCAATAGGTTTGCGGCCTAATGGGAGTTCAGTTAGCGTCCAGGTCTTGTTCATCTCAATAGATTTCAATTCTTCCTCCATTGCTTCGTACCATCAAGCCTCAGTTGCAGCTTCTTGATAACTTGTTGGCTCATCAGACACCACCATCATCAGCTCTTCCTCTTCTTCATCAATACCAATCACTTCCTCAGTGTTGGCGTAGATATCGGCAAGGGACATATAGCGGACTGACCCTTCATAAGAATCGGGCGTGTTTGTTACCGGAGGTGAGGTAGTTGCATGGGCGTTCGATGATGGTGTAGATGGACTCGAGTTCGATGATGGTGTAGATGAACTCGAGTTCGATGATGGTGTAGATGGACTTGGCGCTCTTGTCATGGGTACCACGGCTGCTACTGATGGTATGACATTTTCCGCCCCTGCCTCAACGTCTGCTGCAACAATCGCCTCATTGGAGTAGAGCGGATCCAACATCATAAAACCCGGCATGTTTTCTTCATTGTTAGCACCTGCATTCCATGTCCATTTAGAATTTTCTTGAAATATGACATCTCTACTTACTTGTAGCTTGCCATGACTTGGATCAAACAACCGATGATCTTTGCAACCTTCCTCGACACCCAAGCATACCATGGGTGAGCTTCTGTCATCAAGTTTCTTCAGATGAGGGGTTATGTTTTTCACATATGCAACACAACCGAACACTCTCAAGTGGGCAAGATGTGGCTTTCTCCCCATCCAGGCTTCAAATGGAGTGCGTTCTCCTAGTGCCTTAGTTGGGAGACGGTTTAGCAGATAGACAACATGCCTAACCGCTTCTCCCTAGAACCTTGCCGACATATGTGTACTCTTGAGGAGAGATCTTGCCATGGTCATCACGGTGTGGTTGCGGCGCTCCATGACACCATTCTGTTGAGGGGTGTAGGGAGCCGTGAGGTGCCGCTCGATTCCTTCATTTTCACAGAATCGAGTAAACTCTGTGGATAGAAACTCACCGCCTCGATCTGTCCGGAGTCACTACTAGAAAAAATGCATTCAACAACAGTGAATCACTGTTGTCGTATGCCAAATACCACTGTTGTTAAAGGCCATGTTGTTAAAGGGGGGTCTACGATAACAGTGAATCACTGTTGTCGTATATCACATTCGACAACAGTTTGACAACAGTTTTCCACTGTTGTCGTATATCACATTCGACAACATTTTGACAACAATTTTTCACTGTTGCCTTTTATTATATTCGACAACAGTTTTATAACCGTTGTCGTATATCAATAACAACAGTTTATCACTGTTGTCGTTTAGGGTTTTCACTGTTGTCGTTTAGATGAGTTTTAAAAAAACCTGTTGTGCGTTTGTACTGTTCCACAACAGTTTCATACCAATTTGACAACAAAGATATTTCCATTATATTTTCAATTAAAAGGCAATAATTTAACCTCGAAACAAAAACTATATATATCAAACATCATCAACATATTTACAATAAAGATCCACCACAACCTTTCTACAGACAAAACCACAAAAGTATCTTCTGTCCAAAAACCTTTCTACAGACGAAACCACTAAAGTATCTTCTGACCCAAATTACAAGAGTTCAAATTATATATAATTCTGACCCAACTAAACTTACAATGAAGTTCAAATCACAAAAATTATAGCTTGGAAGGTCAGATTAATGGTCTTCGAACATGATCACGAACAAGTCCCTGCAGCTGGAAAAAAGAGAACAAACACTCTAATTAGTTATTCTATTAAATGCATATGTCCAATAAAAAATGATCCATGAAGATATGTATCAACAAACAACAAAAATAACAAACTAACAAACAAACAAACAAAAAAGATATGCATGTATCATCACTTGCAATTATAAGGAAACTGCTAACTTGGCTTATCTAGACATTTACAGCATTGCAACCACTTTTCAAGGAAAATACTCAGACGACCATATTAAATATCTGACACATGTTCTTGATTGATTGTTTGTGATTCAGAATCATATTCTGAATCACAAACTGTGTCTGTTTAGGCAAATAAAACAATATATTGAAGAATTGCATCTAATCAGGGATGTTAGGCAGAACTGCTGAAGCTCCAAAATATATTGAAAAAAAATGTATTGAAGGAATTTCTATTGGATGAATGTGTTTATATTTATGTTAATTTCATACGATCATACAATTAGTCATGCCAAATTCAGTCTGTCCACTACTATTTTGAGTAATATGATATTTGAGTTGAATCGTATCTAGTAGTAAATGCAGCTTGTTGAAAAGTTTAATTCCTAGTGATGAGTTCAGTGATCTGTAGTGGTGATTAGTTTATCCTCCTTAAATGAGAACACTTGAAAGGCTAGGCTGCAAATTCAAGTAGAGATGCAAGAAAGCAAAGGGTCTTGAATGTCGATATGATACAAAACTCATCAACATAACTGACATAACAAAAAGATAATATAGAGTTTTGATAATTTACTGAAACAATTAATTTTGACTAACACCCTGCACAGTACATAGTTTCAAACACTGCATATAACATGAAATAAATGAGATACAGCAAAATATAACAATCCACTAGTAGACAGAACTACTATGAACTAGTTAATTAGCATTTAATCCTTATAGAATAGACTGAATCACATCCTAGGTGAAGTAAAACCCCATTGGAAAAGCAATTTACTATGATATATTAATTTTCAAATATGTAGAAGAGACATTACAATGGTCAACTAATAAACAGTTAATACATCACCAATAACTTACCTGTCGAAGTGTTCGGGCAACTAGAGCTTCTATTACTGGACCTCTATCATCATTAAGCAGATGCACTTCATCAATGAATAAGAGTTTTACCAGCATCGACAATGACATGTCACTGCTTTTGCGCGTAATCACGTCCCATTTTTCAGGTGTAGTCACTATCATCTAATATAATGTCATGTTAGATAATGTGCCCATACAAGACCTTCATGGATCAAAAAGAAGAATCACCAAAAACAGTTACCTGGGTCTCCTCGAGCTCATTTTTTGACAATTGCATATCACCAGTAAGTTCCCTTATAGACAGATTCAAGGGAGATAACCTGCGACTGAATGTGGTCGTCACCTCAGCAGCCAAAGCCTATTAGAGCACTTTTGTAAGAACAGGCTGAGACGTGAAGAAAGATCTAGCTTGCCTGTAAGGGAAGAATACCTTCATTGGAGCAACATATACTATCTTGAACTCATCTTTGTGTAAAAAACCATCCCTGAAGTGTTGTTTGATCTACAAGAAAAGTTAGTATTACTTAGGAAGAAATATTTTCTGGGAAAAAGAACATTTATGATAAAGACGAAAGAAAGAATGTAGCAATCGTTAATAAACTTTCCCTTCATAAAAAGTTTAGCCAATTCTTAAAAAGACCATTATCAGACAGATTCTATTGAAAATAACCTCGTGAAGAATAGATATCATAGCAATGTTCGTCTTTCCAGCACCAGTAGGTGCACAAACCTGTCAACAGGAGAGAAAAAGTCTTTTACACTCATTTGTTCTTCAAAACAAAAAAATTATGAAATTAACATAAAGGAGTACAGTAGAACAAGAGGAAACGCTAATAACGAGAATATTTTCATTCGTATTATAAGTTGTTTGGTAAATATGGCTCTGGATGCGATTTAGGGATTTGTAGCCCTGGAAAGCAGCTTGCGCAAAATCATCCAGTTCTTTGATTTCAATCTGAAGCATAAGAAGGTCATGGTCGCTGTTAGTTAAAATAAGATAGTCAAAGAAGAAGAACAATAAATTGTCCATATAACTTGTTAATAATGGAGAATGTATATCAGTTTGAACAAGCTTTCCGGATTGCATGCAAATTACAACCCAAAAAAAATGAAATTCATGTTAGAAAAAAACTGGTTTGCAATAAGCATCCCTTCCTATTTTTTCAATCCTTCGATTAATAACAGATTTATATTTAGAGATTTGGTATTTTCTATTGTTAGGTAGCTAATTAAACCATACAGCCCAAAGACAATATTGCCTAGGAATGATTCCTGTATTGTGTTGAATCTCATGAGATTGCCAACTAAGACACAGGCCATGTTCGTGTTGCATTAGAATAACTTGAAAAAAAGCAGTTAATCCATTTTCTTCTGTGATGGATAAAAAGAAGGAAGATATTATCATATTATTAATTCTGCTGGTATGGGATAGGTCAAATATATTGAAACGAAACTACAAAATGATGCTGATAAGTCATTTCCATGAGAAACAAATAGGAAATCATAAGTTATGTGAAATCATAGTAACATTTAGATCCTTAAACATTTTCATTACATTAAATATAATTTCTTACAGAGTAATAAATAAAGTTACAAAATATATCTACAAACAAATTGTTAGTTTTTGTCTGAATAGCAAAGTCTTACACAACAAACCAAAGAGCATAAGATGCTATAAATCTACTTGTAAACTACTAATAGGGTTGGCAGAAAATTATGCTCTACTGGACAATGTTCTTAGTTTCAAACTCATCAACAGTTAGTGAATGAATGAAGTTATCAAGGAATTAGTTGGGTCCTACATAAAAGAAATGATCAAAGCTCAACTAAACCTAGCTAATGCAATTTGGGAATCTAATAGAGCTCACGTACAAGTTTGGGAATCCAAAGGGAAACATCCAAGAATGAAGATCACAACCAAGCCTTACCTGAAAACCCACACACCAAGCTTTCCTCTGCCCCTTTCTGTTTCGATCAGAAGAAACCCAGCCACATGCAAGAGCCCTAATTTCCAGAAATCCCTAGGAAGAGGACTAGGTTAGCTCCAACTCACGGTACCAAAAACAATCAATAGCGATCTCAACTCACTAGGAGGGCTGCTGGCAGTGGCACTCAGCCGGGAAGGAGCAATTCGCCTGTCATAGGTAGCGATGAAGATGTGGTGTTGACGCAGGGTACTGCTTGCCTGGGCGTCAGTAGCTAGGGCACGCGATCGAGGAAGAAGAAAAGGTAAGTGAGGAGGCGTCGCCTCCTTGCTTGCGCGATGAAGAAGAAGAGAGCGAGAGGAGTCGGGGCTCACCTCGCGAGGGTGAAAGGATGCACCGCTCTCGGGGCTTCCTTGGACTCGAGCGATGAAGAAGGGGGAGAGGCGTCGACTAGTGGCTGCGAGGGGTTTGTGTGAGAGAAGCGGAAATGGTCGGGGGTTTGGGTGGTTGGCGGGTGAGGAAGAGAAAAGATTAGGGGTTTGTGCGACGAGAAAAAAGATGATTAAGGATCGAAAAATAAGAGAATGAGGATTCAATAGTTCGTTATTTTTTTGTAGTTGGATATCCACCATTGATTTTGTTTATTGCTTGAACAGCACAACAATACAACAACAACAGTTTAATATAACTGTTGTCTATTGTCATAATAGACAACAGTTTATCACATCAGTTGTTGTAAATCCCGCCTATAGACAACAGTTATTTTATAACTGTTGTCGTTGAGTATACATACGACAACATTTTGTTATTACTGTTGTCTTTTTACATATACAGACCAACAACAACAATGGTTAATACTAAAACTGTTGTTAAATTGACATAAGACAACACTTTATCAAAAAACCGTTGTCGATTATGTGTTGTTGAATGCAAAAATTCTAGTAGTGAGTGTTCTGATCTTGTACTCAGTCTTGTTCTCTGTCAGGAATTTGAACTTCTTGAATGCCTGCAATGCATCACTCTTTGCTGCCAATGCAAACACCCACATCCACCTAGTGAAATCATCCACAATTAAAAGAAAATACTTGTTACCGGCAAGTGTACATGGTGAGATTGGCCCGTAAATATTAGCATGGAGAAGTTCTAACGGCTTCTTTGCTCTAAAGTTTGCTTGGTACGGGAACGACAATCTTGCATGCTTGGCGATCACACACACCTCGCAAAGCTTGTTCGGCTGGGGCCATATTGGCACATCAACTGCCAATTTCTTCTCACCCAATAGCTTCAAGTCATGGAAATTGACATGTTCGAGCCTTGCATGCCACAAGCAAGTTGGGTCTTCTACGCTTGCTAGGAGACATACTTGCTTGAATGTATTCAAGGTTATCTTGTACAAGCGATTTTGTGTTCGCTTTACCAGCATCAAGAGCTTCCTGCTCTTATCAATCACCTTCATGGTATCTCCTTCCATGTGCACGTCATTCCCAGTTTCTGTCAATTGACCAAGACTTATGATATTACTACAAAGTTTTGGAATGTAGTATACCTCATGGAGAGTCTTCTGATCGTCGTTCTTGCATTCGAACACAACCATCCCCTTGCCCATGATCTCAATGATTGATCCATCGCCAAACCTCACCTTCCCAGTGATGGTTTCATCTACTTCTTGAAACTTCTCGTGATGGCCCGTCATGTGGTTGCTGGCACCGTTGTCAAGGTACCAGACGTTTTTATCTTCCCCTTTCTTAACGCTGCGATACATCTCTGGTAGAAACCTTTCTTCACTGAGCAGAATCATATCTTGCCGCTCTCGGCTAGCGTGAGACTCCTTGTGGGACACGCTCATCATCAGTGTTGGCTCATCATCGATGTCGCAAGTGAGGTGAGCCTCATTATCACGACACTTGTTGTAGCATTCGGACGCATAATGTCTCATTTTCTCACAATTGAAGCACTTTATATGGCTCTTGTCACGAGTGCCACTGTTGTTGCCTCTAGTGCCTCCTGCACTGTCTTGGCACTGTGTGCCATGACCACGATCGCGCCCTCGCCCACGCCACTTGCCACGATTAGGGCCGCTGGACCCGCGCCCCTTGCCTCCTGACGGAGTGTCCACACTGCTCCCTTTTTTGTCGCATTTGCCATTCGACATGAGTAAGCAGGAGCTCACCTTCAGTGCCGTTGGTGTTGCCTCATAATCGCAGTGTTCGTTCCTCGTATGCCTTCAGTCGCCCAATAGTCTCCTCAAATGGCATAGTCTCAAGGTTGTGGAACTGCTCAATACCGGCAACAATAGGGAAGAATTTATCAGTGATATAATCGAGCAACTTTTTTACCAAAGAGGAATCTTCAAGCGTGGCATCGAGAGTGGAGAACTTGCTACTCAGGGTGCTGAGTTTGCTAGCAAACTTATCAATCGTCTCGGTCTCCTTCATTCGAAGGGCGTCAAACTCGCTCTTCAACGTTTGTACGCGTGCCTTCTTCACCCGATCATTACCAAGGTACCTCATCTTGAGGTTGTCCCAGACTTCCTTCGCCGTCTTCTTTTTTGCGATCTGGAGAAGGATGTCTTCGGCGACACACTATAAGATGTATTCACGCGCCTTCTTGTCCTTATTTGCATCCACCTGGGCTTCTTTCTCTGGCTCCACCGCCTCCCAAACTCCCTGGGCATCGAGAATTGCCTCTGTCTTTATTGCCCACACAGTATAATTGTGAGGGGTTAGCATTGGATAGGGAAATGTCACTCCACCGTTCTCCTTCGCTAGGATGCTCGACATTTTTGTGGAAGCGTGGATTCTTGGCTGCTCTATACTACCAAAGCTCTGATACCAATTGTTGGCCCAGACCCAAAGAATAGCGCACCCAAGAACCACACTAATATGCAAGAAGAACAAAGGAAAACGAAAAAATGATAGAATTTATTATTCTGGAAAAACCAAACATACAAAAACTGAGATACTGTTTCACATGCCTCTAGGACCCTTTAAATACACCACGAACAAGACTTATTCAAGGCTAATCCCATTAAAATAGGAATTAAAATAGGAAAACTAATTCGCTAGTTATCCCATTAAGATAGGAAAGGCTAACCCAAGACTAAGTCATAAACTAAAGACTAAGCCATAAAAATTATCAAGTGTGATGATAATGTCGTCTGGATTATTTTCTCATAGATAAGTTGAAAAAAAGTCATTTTAGTAATCTCAAATACTTCGTCGATGATCTCAATTGCTGGACCTGGTGGTGATGGACGGGGGCTGGTGAGTGACACTAGATCTCCCAACAGATGTGGTCATTTTAAGACAGTTCGACCTTGCCATGAACCGAGGATGCCTTCTGCCGCTACAGTTCGAAATGCCTGGTGAACCGTTGATACAATGGCTTATGTATAGTTATTCTATTTCTCACAGTTGTTAGGGTTTCAATTGATATAATTCAATTGTTTCTTACAGAGTAGCGAGAATAGTAAATCTGGTGAAATAATTGTGGAACCATTATTTTTATGATATATATTTTAGAATTATAATTATTTTTTTATAAAAAAAATTGAATTGGGAGAAGTTGGATCTTAGAATTTTCTTTTGATACAATATGAATTTCCTTCTCTTATTACTGATTTCCTTATCGTAACTCTAGTTATCCCACCTGTATACAAGTAATACATATAGCTCGAATAGTGATATAAAGATTAATTTGCTTATTTATTTATTGAAAAGATTCAGAAATTTTTAAAACCTACATTTTCCTACGGTATTAGAGCCAATTTAACCTCTCTCCTTTTCCCACATCACTCGACATCTTTTCCTATTCTTCAATTTTGATTGTTTGTGGCGCCATCATCTTCCTCATCCAGATGATTGATTTTCCTGGTCACTTTCCAATTTCTTGTGCTTCAGTCATACCTACATCATTGTGTTAAATGGCCGAATTTGGAAGGAAATGAAAGGCTCTTCGTCTTCCCCGAGTTCTAATACAGTGGAAGAATATGATCAAAATGTTAAGATGAATGATAGATTGTGGCAAAGTGATGTTGCTCCCTTATCGTCGTTCCCATAGATACGAACAGGTAAATCAGGTATCAAGCAAACCAACAAATGAGAGAGTATTTTATAGTTGTCAAGATTAACCCTTGCTGGGAGGGGGAGAGTAAAGAATATTGGGCGATGTAATGAAACTTTTGACGGTGTAATATGAAAAAGGATAACTGATTTGAGTATTAATATTGTTATAGCTCCAGTGATATGCATATTTCCATAAGAGCCCGCAATTTCGTAAGGATATGTATATCTCCACAATGGCACGTAACTTTGTTCGAGGACTCCCCGCATAGCACATGGTCTGGACTATGTCTCTAATACCTTTTGTTGAGTCTTCAAAGATATGCATATATCTACAATAATATGATATTGTTCACTTTGAGCCTATGTCCTTATGACTTTGCTCTTGAAATCTACCCAAAAAATCTCATGTCAATGGAGATACTTTTCATCCTTTTAAGCTATGATCTTTTCTATTTTTAACTAATGTAGAACTTTGATTGATCCTAATAAATATGAATACTAATGCAGTGTTATATTTAATAAAAAAAGATAACATTCAAATAGTTATGACAAATACAAGTTGATTTACAACAATTTAAAAAGGGAAATAAAATTCTAATTATATAACAAGGAACAATATTCTTGCTATATTATTTAGAAGAAAATAAAATTTTAGTTAATTATAATAATTTTTTGTAATGATATTGATTATTAGTGATATAAAGTTTGTTATTATTATAAATTTCAATTTATGTATTTGATTAATGAAATTATTTTTATAGTATTGATTTTATTATATTTTATATAAATACTAAGAGTTAGTTTTTTTTTTCACTGAATTTTTCAAAGGCTAGGGCCGACCTTGATTCAGACGCATGCCATTTTGCTCACTCGCCGAGGCACAGACGCAAGTTAATGTGCTTCACGTTCCTCCCTGCTGCCGCCATTAACTGCAGATTCTTTGGACGTCGTCCTTCATACAAGAAACGTCGACGTTGGATTTGAAAAAGACTGCCAACATCGAGACACATCGCCACTACTGTGCCCTGTGCTGGTGCCCAACGCAAACAATTAATTAATAAAACCCTAGATAGCTAGCTAGCTAGCCAGATTAAGTTTAAGGTTGAGGTTTAGCTGCACAGAGCAAACAACAACGCCCGACAACACACCTTTGTCATGAGTGCCATGCATGACATGACATTATTAATTTTATAGCTACTTAATAGATAGATGCAGAGTTTGTTTGACAGTGATGATCGAGTTACTGAAAAACTTGCATTGCAGGCAATGGATATACACATGTCCTTATAACTTCCATGCAACTAGCTAGCAAACTCTGTGCCTAGCTATAGCAGCTACATAGCTCCTTGTTCTTTTCTTCGTCTGCATTTATAAAAGAAAGAAAAGGTGGGACGTCCTTTCTCAGTTAGTGTCTTTCTTCTGGTACGGCTGGGAATCCAGGCACCAAATTAAAACTTACTTACAGCAATGCGAGTGTTAGCTGGTGCATATGCCTGGAAATTAAACTGCTCCACTTTGCGATCGATCATGGAAGTCGTCTTCGATCTTCGTTTGAGTAGATCGAAGCCGGTAGTTGTGGGAGTAGTTGGAAAGCTAGTAACTCAGCAGGGCGTGCTTGTTCATGGAGGGAGGGAGGGAAGGAGGGCCGTACTGTTCCTAGAGAGAAATGGGTGCAGTGCTCGTGTCAGGGCTGCTCTGCCTCCTTAACTCCAATGTCCAGAATTTAAAATAATAATAATAATAATTATTATTATTATTGCTAAAGCTTTTGAATTCTGTACCTCCTGTCTTTCCTTAGTTTTTTATTTGTGTCTCACCCATTTGTTTTGCGAGCTAGAAGGAATAGTAGCCGAGTGAAAATTCTAGTGTTCTTGTTTGACTCACTCAAAACCATCACCTCATTTTTTTTTATAAATTCAGATATTTAAATTTTTGGATAGATTAATTTTAAATTTAAGCGGCCGATTGCATAAAAATTTCTTATTTCCCATCAAAATAAATCTGAAAAGTGCTCATGTCATGCACATGGCATTGGGCATTCATTGTCCATAATCCCACCTTAGGCAACTGCTTCTTGGTATAAATCAAGCGCACATAATACAATAATTTTAAGATTAGTAAAAATAACTTCCTAGAATACACTGGTAAATCCTTTACTATTGGGTTAGCAGTTTTAATAGAAAAGTGAAATGTAGCACTCTGAATGATCATATAGAATAATGGTAAAAAAAATGATGATATCATTAATATGGTGTTCCTGCCTGAGAGTGTCAAAAGATATCGGTGAGCTATCTTCAGGGTTGACTGAGTCATCAAACATCGAGCAAAAACCAAGAAGAGGGACCCATAGACAAAGAAAAGTCATTGGTCAATAACATTTACAAAGCTGTTAGAAGAGAGGAGGGGAATAGACAAGGGCATATCTAGAATTTTAAATTTGGGAAGGTTACATACTAAGTGGCTAAAATAATTATTATATACATATAATTTTCAATAATAAAATAATAATAATTAAAAATAAATAAAATACTGAAAATTAATATTAATATATTTAAAAAGTTAAACGATCCCTAAAAGATACATTCAAATAAGTAGTTTTGAATATATATATATATATATATATATATGAGTTTTGCTATACTAAGGACCTTACCGTGCAAACTCCATGCAAACCTTAACTATTTTTTTGGTTTGAAATTTTTTTTGTGCTTAATACTATAACCCAAATGGGAAGACTAAACCCTAGGGGTAATCGCAAGCAAAAAATAAAGGAAAAAAAGAAAAAAATCAAATACATTAGGTGTACATGAGTTTGCACAGTAAGGTCCTTAGCATAAAATTTCTGTATATGAGTTTTGTTATGCTAAGGATCTTACCGCGCAAACTCTGTGCAAACCTTATCTATTTCTTTGGTTTGAAAATTTTTTTGTGCTTAATACTATAACCCAAATGAAAAGACTAAACCCTAGGGATAATCGCAAGCAAAAATAAAGGAAAAAAAATAAAAGAAAAAAATCAAATACAATAAGTGTATTTAAACTTTGAAGCCGAGCATGTTCCATCCATGCAAGGACACATGCTTGTCTAGTAATCTTAAAAGTAATGGTGAATAGTAATTTTAAATAGTAATTTTGAATAATAAATTATATATATATATATATATGTGTGTGTGTTTTTCTATCCTACTTTTTCTCCTTTTAAGCAGTAACTCTCACCTGTAGAGGAATTCACAATAAGACCGTTGCCCCAACTTTTTCAGGAACGGGTAGCTTACCCTTTTCTCAACCCGCACAGGTCTTATCCAGTTATAGTTCTGTTAAATCTTTATAGTTACTGTTCATCGAGTGGTTACTTGGAAAAGGACCAAGGTATGGAGAGGAAAGACAGGGCCACAAAAATAAATAGTAATTAGTCATACAAGAACTTACTTCTGCATTAATTGAGGGCGTATATTACAAATAGACATACAAACTTAGAACATCATACACACAGATAAACAGACATACGAGCGCACTATAAAAAGACTAACAGGTAGAAAATATTGACATATGTTACAATGACAGACCTATTGACGGACATAATGAAGGAGGAAAGGAAAGAACTTACAAACACTGAGGCCTAAAACTTGAGCGAAACTTGTGGGTGTTGGAGGTCTGTGTTTGTTGAAGATGGATGAGCGGGTTTATATGGGGAGAGAAAAAGAGAGTTGCTTCGCAGAGAAGAAAAACATCTAGAGTGCCCAGGACAAAAGGGGCTTGGCTAGGATGGTGAGGAAGAGGCAGCTGGAGGTAGAGGATAAGAACGAATATCAAGGACGTGGAATGATGTTGAAAAGTGAGATGTTGGAGAGGAAGTGGACATGAGTGGATGTCAGTGTGAGGAGGTGGTGGATCCCTTAGGATTCGATCATATTTTCTATGTTTCGTTCTCCAGTAGAGTCTAGAGATGATGTACTGTTTCCTTAAGCTTCGTGAAATTGAACTTGTTGGACTAGCTGGCAGATTTGGGCTAGATGGCCAGGTTGGGTGTACTGATTGTGTAGTTGATTTCTAGCTAATACTGCTTGGTATGATCTGGCGGAGAGGACGGAGGTAGCTCTTGCTTTGTGGGCCCTTCATTCTATTTTCTTCTGATAATGCAGAAATAAAGTTGTTTGTTGTGTTGTGAAGACAAAAGGAAAAATTTTTTTGTACCCATGCCCCTGGGCCAATAGATCTTTTCAGTATATATCTTGATTGCTAAGAGATATTTATTAGGGTCTTCTAGCCTATCTCATGTCCAATTAGATCCTTGGACAAAGACTCTCTAATGTTTAAGTTAATCCATTAAAGAGGGAAAAATATCCCAATTAGTATCAAAATCAGAAGGGTAGCCTTCAAACTCTGGTTGCCTACCAAGAAGGTCAACAACATCTATTCTGATTAGATATCTGGCAGGCTTAATTTTTAAATTTATCAATTCTCGAGGAGAGCTTTTAATTGTATAGATAACATGTATTTCTTCTTCTTCAAGAACTGAGGAAGGTATCTATCCCAGTTTCTTTGGGAAGTTTCTGATAGAATCAGGGTCATATACCCATAACTTGGATAGTGACTCGTAGTCTATTAGAAGGAATGACATAATTAACCTTCCTTTGATGGTTGGAGGTTTATAAGTATCAATGTTGTTATTTACCCTTCGAAAAAAATATATGAGTTGACATTGACAGCTATATTTTTTTGAGGTTTCGCAAACTTTGTTCCTGTTTTGACACTTCAGTTTGGGACTGAATTTAACTTCATTCTAGATTGTCATTCCTTTTGGTACATTCTGGTGCAAAAGGTTTAGGGCATCATATAATTCAACAAAGACTTCGAAAGTAGATCCTTCGGCCATTCTCCTTATGTAGATAAACATGTCTTCTGGAATAGTATTTGGAAGTCCTAATAAAGTTGTCTTAGAGTTTCTTTATGTTGCAGTAGCTTCTAATTTGACTCTTAATTGCCCCAAAGTTAGATGTTTTGGCCTATGGATAACAGGTTCTGTATTCCTTGGGGTTGGCATGGTTGTGAGAATCTGAGCATAAGTCTTGTCTGGTTCTTCTGTTTCTGTTTCCATGGGTGCTATTCCACCAGTTTTGAGCAATGAACTAACAACGAAGTTTGATCCAATGACTATTCTTGTTGCATTAAAGGCATCTTACAAGGAATAGAAACCTTTGAATGATAGTCATATTTTTGTATAGTAATAGTGACTTCTTCCCAGTCATGATAGACTCCTGATTGTGTACCAGAGAATACCACATAAGAAGAGAACTTCTTTCCTACTGGCCTAAGTATTATTGTCTGGAAGTAATTGGCCAGAGCATTGATAATTGCTATCTTGTAGTTGACACTTCCTGGAATCGTCATAATATTTTGGATGTTGTCAAGTAAGCAAGTTTGGATGTGATCAAGTTTTTTTCTTATTGTAAAGTGAAATTGTTCCTCATAACCAAGCTATCTTACAAGTTTGGTTGAAGTTCTTGGTTGCTAAACCGTATGGTGTGTCTGCTAAGGAATTATTACTCCTTTAATATGTTCCTAGTGAATAGTTAATCCTTTATTTATAATTGCATCTGTAAACTTTAACCATTATTTTGTACTAACTCCTTTCCTTAATCCTTTTGTCTGTTGGCTATACTTGATTATAGCTTCACAATCTGTTCGGATGGTATTTTCTTGTTTGCTTTAGATAAAAACTCTGAAACCATCTAAACAATAAATTACTACTAATATTTCATAGTCAAGAAAAGTTAAATGGTCTTTTTCTTTGTATTGGCTATAAGCATATCGAAAGATAGCCTCAGAAGTTTTTGGGTCATATTTAGATGGTTTTCGATAAAGAACTCCTCCCCATCCAGTTTCACAACCACAGTTTCTATAATTAAATAATCAGCATCTAGGGTGAGTCTTAAGACTAATTTTTTTACCATTTCTTTAATCTGTCTAACTAGGTCTAGATCTTGTTGATTAAAGTATTTTTGTCCCATTAATTAGGTCTTGTTGTATAAGGGTCCACTAATATTTCCTATGTCTTTCAGGTATTGTCTAGCATAGTTGAGAAGTCCTAAGAATGATCTTAGAGTTTTTGTGTCTTTCATTTTGTTGGAAAAACTTAATATTTTTGAGGTAATATGAGGTTGTAAGGAGATTATTCCTTGTCCAATTTCAGCTCCCAGGAAGTCTATATGTTTAGTTGTAAGATTCATTTTGCTTCTAGAGATTATTAAACCATGTGTCTCAAATAAGTTAAATACCAGATGTAAATGTGCATAGTGTTCTTTCTCTATTTTAGAGAACACCAGAATATTATCAATATAGACACAAGTATAATTGGTTAGGTTTCCAAAAAATAGTGTCTATTTTCCTCTAAAAAATTTATGCTGCTACTTTTAAACCAAATGACATGACTAACTATTCAAAGTGACCTTCTGGATAAGTAAAAGAAGTCCATTCTATAGATTAGGATGCATCTTTACATGCCAGAACCCAGATTTTATATCAAATTTTGAGTACCATTTAGAGTCTTGAATATTGTTAAGTAGTTGGTCTTTATCAGGTATTTAATATCCATCTTCTTGATAGTTATCGTTGTTGGGGCAATCTATAGTCCGGAGTGACCATGTATTTTGATGTTTGGGCAAAGGGTTTAAGTTAGGTTCACCCTTGTATTTTATGTGTGTATTTGAGAGTGCAGATTTGCAGGATACACATAGACTTGGTTGGACGTCTTCGGGTACGGTGAAGGGTGGCATGGAGGCAAGCCGTAGGCTTGTGTGCGCATCCAAGGGACCATGGACAAAGCAGGGACGATGAGCCAAGGGAAACGGACTTCGAGGCGTACGTGAAGGATGACATGGAGGCAAGTTGAGGGCTTGTGTGCGCATCTGAGGGACGAGAGGCAAAGTTGAAGAGGGCTTAAAGGCAACAGATCAAGGCTGTTGGAGCAGGAACAATGAGCTGAGGGAAGCGGACTTCGAGGCATGAGTGAAGGATGGCATGGAGGCAAGCCGAGGGCTTGTGTGTGCATCTGAGGGACAGGAGCCAAAGTCGAAGTGGGCTTGAAGGCAACAGATCGAGGTTGCTGGATGAAGAGTCAACCAGGTCGTAAGGGTACGAGTGCTCAGTGAACTGTACTTGAGAAATCCTAGGGTTCGAGTGCTAAGAGAAATGTACTCAGGGAAGGAAAACTTTAGGTGTGAGGGTGGACCAGTCAACTGGTACTAGGGCAGTCGACTGATAAAGTCCATAGAAAGACCAGTCGACTGCCCATGGACCAGTCGACTGATGGCACTTGAAAATTCGAAGGTTAAGCTGTATCGGTCGAATCTAAGTGGGACCAGTCGACTGGTAATGGACTAGTCGACTGGTAGTGGTCATTTCAGCCAAGAATACTATTTAAAGGGGCTCGATTTTGGCTGAAGCTTCTTGACGAAATTGGCTTTGTTAAAGGCCAATTAGTAGTCTTCGTGCTCAGGAGTGTTGTCCGGATTGTGGCTAGGTTTCTCCACCCACAAGGAGCTACACGAGCTAGCCGGAGGTCTTCCGGGGAGTCATCCACCGACGGATCGGGATCGTCCAGCTTACGGACAGCCGTGGAGTAGGAGCTTTATCTACAAACCACGTAAAGGTTTGATGTTAGCGATTGTTTGATTTTGTTATTAGTATTTCCACTTGCGCACGCTAACATTGTAGGAAGAGAGGATCGAAAAATTGCTATTCACCCCCTCTAGCAAACGGTAAGATCCTAACAAGTGGTATCAGAGCGAGGTTCTCTCGTCTACGGACTAATCGCCGGGAGAACAAAAAGCTAGAGGAAGATGGGATCGGAAGGTCCGCTAGGATGGGATATTCGGATCCCACCTCCATACGATCGAGATGACTTTGAATATTGGAGGAAGCGGTTGGAGACGTGGTTCCAAATGGATTGGGATCATTGGATCGTATTGGAAGTCCCATTTGCAGCTCCTACGGACAAAAAAGGAAAACACCTTCGACGTCGGTATTGGACCAAGGATCAAACGGAGGAAGCAGAGGCGGATAAGGAGGTAACTAGGGTTGTATTAAATTTATTACCTTCATATATTGTGTCCAATGTAGGAGAATACAAAAATGCATATGAACTATAGAGAAAGGCGATAGCTTTACATGAAAAGTCAACACAAGGACAAGGAGAAGTGGAGTCCAAGGAAAAGGGGCCATCGGTCCAAGAAAAGGAAAAGGATCAATCGGAAGATGAGTCAAGTTCAACATTCGAAGAGGAGGAAAAAATAGAATCGTCCACATCCTCAAGTAAGGAAGAAGTAGAAGAAGTCTCCACTTCAAGGATTGAGGGGGAGGAAAGATCATCCTCAATACTGGAGCAAGAAGAGGCTTCCACCTCCGTCAAAGCAAAGCCAAAGATCATATAATTTGCTTTGGTGCAACCAAAAGGGGCACTACAAGGACAAGTGTCCATTGGGTAGGAAAAAGGAGATAAACCCTAAACTCGATACAAATAGTTTGAAAACTAACATGAGTTGTAGAGATGGAGCAAGGAAGGATAAGAAGCATATAATTTGCTTCACGTGTGGTGAGCATGGACACTACCACACCAAGTGCCCAAAGAAATGGGAAATCAAGAAATTGGCGCACTTGAAGAAATTGGAAAAGAGGAGGAGCTCAAGTCAAGGGGGAGCTTCAAAGGTAAAAAGGAAGGTAATCTCTTATTTAAAGTTAAATCCAATTTCAAATTCTTATATGCTTGTTAAGAATAATCATGGATTTAGGTATAATGATAAGGATAGGGTTAATGAGGTAGATAATTCTAGGAAATCATTACCCAAGGCTAGACCAAGAAAGACCCAAACTATCATGCCTAAGGGAAGGAAGGCGGTTAATGATCAAGACACAAATCCCAAGAAGGAGAGACATATGCCTTGGAAGGTGGGTAGGTCTAGGAATGTCCAAGATGAACATGTTGCCTCTAGGGTTAGAGCTCTAGAGTTGGAAAATCAAGTCTTAAGGGCAAAACTTGAAGAAATGGAGAAAACCCTAGATAGATTTACTATTGGATCTAAGGGTTTAGGTATGAGGTTGGGTGGTCAAAAACCCAACAATGATAGATCGGGTCTAGGATATCGGTCTAAGTTCTCTGATGCCAATGAAAAGAAATATGCTAGGGTAGTATATAACTATGACAAGGAAGGGAAATCCAAAAATGGCAAGGGGATGCCATGTGAAAACAAGAAGAAAGTCTTAATTAAGGACAAGGTGTCCAAAGTTATGAAGGTTAGGGTTGTAGACCAAGAGTCACTGGAGGTACACCGGTGTGGTTTAGCATTTGTTGAATCACCTAGGGAGGTGGCTAAGGCTAAGAGCTCAAGGGGGAGCTCTAGGAGCCAAGTTGGGACCCATGGTCTTTGGATCTCGGGAGGATTTCTCTCGGAAGTCCAGATGGGTCATGATGTGTGCCAAAGGATGTGGAGATGGATTTGAAGTCTCAATCTTAGGGACTTGGCACAATGGATTTGAGTTTCATGCAGGAAAATATGACATTGGGGTCATATAGCATGAAAGATAGTTTTTGATGTGTAAATACCATATAAACAAATGTTAAGGATGCATTGTGGGTTGGTATGGGAAAAGACATCAATAGGAGGTCAAAACTAGGACATTAGTGTTGGATCGTAGAGAATCGATAGAGGGGGGGGGGTGAATATCGATATCAATTTTTTTTGGAAAACTAGAGAAAATACACAACCAAAAATAATAGAACAAACGCGAACACAAGTTGGTTTTACTTGGTTTGGAGTCGCGGTTGGCTCCTACTCCAAGGCCCACGGTCCTTGACCGTTTACTTTGGGCAATTCTATAGTCGCAAAAGGAATTTTACAAATCGAGTACAGAAATAGAATTGAAATTTAAATTGCAACACTTTTTGTAAATTAATTTTACCGACGCCCGAGGTGGATCGAAGTTCGGAGCAGAGGGTCATCGTCGGCGCTGGAATCTCGAAGTCGGAGCTTGTCAGAGCGTAGCACTTGAACGAAAGTGCTTGGAGCGTTTGTGAGCAATGTGTTTGAAGCCTTGGGGGTGAACCCCCTTTTATAGCCCCCATAGGGGCGCCTATGTCAATGAGGGTGCCTACACGTGGCCTTTCCTGCGCGATCCCTTATCCGCAGGCTCGGTCAGCACTTATCTATCTCACAGGGGTGCCTGAGCTGATGGGGGCGCCCGTATGGTCCCGGGCGCCTGAGCAACTTTGGTCTGGAGGCTTAGTGGCAGTTTTGCTTCGTTGGTTCTATTTTGGCTTTGACCTGGGGCGCTCGTATCCATCTGGGCGCCTAGCCTCAGTTGCAGAAACTCTTTCCTTCGATCCCTGCAACTAAGGTTAGTTCCAAAACAAAAAGAAGCAAACATGTTAGCCACTATTTATAGCCTAAGTTGTCTTAGTTCTGACTTTGGGTCTCCCAAATGGAACCCTAGGTCGAATCGACGCATACTGTTTCCTAGCACGGGGAACGCGCCCTCACCTACTCCTCTCAGGAGAGTTTACCTTTGTTGGAACTTGGATGACTAGAGAGGGGGGGGTCAATATAGCCAGACACAAAACTTCTTTCGCTTTTAGGATTTCTGCACTTGAGTGTTAGCAACAACAGCGGAAGCAAGAATAAAACAGAGTATAAATGTAGAAATGGAAAGCAAACTACAAACGCTAACAAGGGTCGTTTACAAGGTTCGGGGATAACTTGCCCCTACTCCTTGGCGTGCCCTTAAGGTGGGCGATCCCTTGATCGTCGGTAGATCAAGCCCCGGAAAATCCGGATAGAATGCAACCTCCTTCTTGGTGGAGTAACCTCTCCACAGCGTTTCAAGATGATAAAGTATTAAGTACAGGAAACACCAGAAGAAGCCTTACTGAGCACTTAGAACCGCAAGAACACAAGCAAACTTTTCACCGAGCTCCACTCAGCACAGATCTCACGCAAGAACTCCCTTCTTCGTGTCTTCTCGCTGATGGACTCGCCAAGCTCCTTGTTTCTCTTCCAAGTGCTCAAGTATCACAAGGTTGCTTAATATTCACAGTAGAGTTGCTCAAGAGATGGATCAGAGTAATCGCACAAGCAGAACAATAGATGTCGCAGGAACTGATCAAGTGTTGTTGAGGCTTCATCGCTACCAAGCCCTTAAGCCTCTCCCACTGATCGCCAGGTCACAGCCACCTCTCTGCAGCTCCCAGCTGCTCACCTGCAACTGCTCACCTACCACTGAGCTGTCCTGGACTCCCTGAGCTTCCCTCAGACGAGCTCCAGTCAGCAGCTCCAGCAGCGCCAGCATCCGTTGCAACCTGAGATGGAAACCTGCCCAAACTGACGTAGCAAAAGCCTCAGTTTGACTCCCTTGAAGTAAACCTGAGTTACCTGCACACTTAGCATCTCATTAGCTCAGCAAATCAACAAAGTATCAATAATCAGTAGTTAGGAGCAGAAATCAATAGCGAATCATCAGAGAAACAGACGAAATCAGAGCTCTGACAGCGTTTTTGAATTAAAGCTGCCAGCTACTGATCGGTCACCGGATCGATCAGAGTGACTTCTGATCAGTCACCAGACCGATCAGGCTGGGTTCAGACCGATTAGGCTCCATCCTAATCGGTCCCCAATGCGTAATCAGAAATCGTGACTTCTCCGGGACCGATCACCAGACCGATCCCAAGTCGTGGAACGGTCACCAGACCGATCCACCCCTTTGCAGGGTGATTTCCTAGCTTCACAGTGCAAACCTCCTAATCGGTCACTAGACTGATCAGGACATGCTCAGACCGATCAGGCTCCATCCTGATCGGTCATAGTGAGGAACTCGTGACATTTGATTGTTCACCAGAACGATCTGAATAGTAACCCTGATCGGTCACCAGACCGATCAGGAGCCGCACAGAAAGTTTTCCAAACTCACTGTATGCTCCTTGATCGGTCACCAGACCGATTAGTAGGTTTGCCAAAGTCACTGTATGTTTCCTGATCGGTCACCAGACCGATCAGACATCGCTGGATCGGTCACTAGACCGATCCACGAGTGAACTCCGTGCCAACTTCCCTGATCGGTCACCAGACCGATCCAGGCTAGGCCAAACCCACTCTAAGTCAAGAGAACTGACTCCCAGCCTCCCCTGACTTGTGCTCAGTCCCTCGGACCAAGACTCCATGCCCAGCTTCACTCACCAGGACTTCAGTCAACCTGGCTTCACTCACCGGGATTTCCAATCACCTAACCCTCCGAGTTAGGAATTTCCACACCTAGCCCTCCAAGCTAGGACTTTTCCACACCTAACCCTCCGAGTTAGGATTTTATCCACCTAGCCCTCCAAGCTAGGATTTTTCCACACCTAACCCTCCAAGTTAGGATTTTATCCACCTAGCCTCCAAGCTAGGACTTTTCCACACCTAACCCTCCATGTTAGGATTTCATCCACCTGGCCCTCCAAGCTACGATTTATCAAACCTAGTCCCACTAGGTATTCCTAGTCCACGACCAGGACTTAATCATAATCATCTCATCAACCTATACTAAAATCGGTGTCAACACTAAAACAACGATCAGGGTCAGACTGCATCAACAATCTCCCCCTTTTGTTGTTTGACAACCCGATTTTATGTTTAGGGATTTGAAATCCATAGTTGCAAATTTCACACTCATAGGGGAATCAGGATCCTCCCCCTACAATAATTAAGCTTGTAATTGTCCTAAACTTAACCAACCACACTCTCCCCCTTTGTCAAACACCAAAAAGGGTCTAGAGGGGTTGTTATGTTTAAAAATAAAGCCTCCCCCTCAATCCTAGGGATTATCCCAAATCAACAAGGAGTATGAAAAATTTGAAGGCATATGAAAAACATATGACAAATATAAAGCATGACAAAACAATCATATGTATCATATGAACATGGAGTAATAATAAACATAGCAATGCATAATATAGCAAGACATACATGAAGATATCTAGCAATAAGCATAATATGGCAAGGCATAAATGATGATAGCTATCATACGAACAATCATATAAATCAGCGATAAGCATAACATAACAAGTCATACATGCAAATCATAACGTGAGATGCATAACATCGCATCAAGAAATAGTCAAATCATAGGCATACAACCATAAAAGTCAGACACTCAACACAGACAAATAGTCAAATGTAAGTCAAATGCAAAGGCAGAGCATATCCATAATCAAGCGTCAGCGGGGGGGGGGGTCATCGTCCTCCATCAGGTCATCAGTCGTGTCATTAGGAATGAGGGACCCTGGGGTAGTACTACCGAAGGGCGCAGCTCCAGTAGATGAAGGCTAGTATGGATGACCAGCTGCCCAACTGCGCCACTTCTTATGTCATGTCTCCTGTCTGGAGCGGACCCCCGAGACGTCAGACTCGACTGCCAGCAGTCTGCGGTCGAAAGTTTGAAACCTAGCCCGGACCTCCTCTCACCAAAGCTCTCTCAAATGAAGATCATGCTGGATGGTCCGATCAAGCTCTAAAATCTGCCAGCGCAGGTCTAGATTTGGCTCATAGTCGTAGTCAGCAGCAGTGGCGGGCACCTCCTGATGTGCAGCCGGAGTTGCGGGTACCTGTACGTGTGCGCCTCGAGGAAGCTCGCCAAGACCTTGCCCATCCTTCCAGATAAGACTCTGATCGTCCGGCCCAACAACAATACCAGATTTGGCAAACACGCGTTTGCCCAACCGGCAATCCTGTCTAACCATGGGCACTGTCCTGCCCTTGGTCACATCAATACCAACTGACATAAGCCAGTCAGTAATGACGTGACCGAAAGGCATATACACAGTGCGACGACTGGGCTCGCGATAGGAGATGATCGACTGAAAAACACTCTCCATAATGTCAAAGTCCATGTGGCGGTGCATGCCATAAAGAATCAGACAGTGATATGGTCGGATCTCAGTGAGGGGTTTTGAGGTTATGGGCAGGATGCAGTTCGTAATTATCTTAAAAAGAACATAATCAATAGGAGAAAGTCGGAGGGCCGCAAAGGTCAGAAAGTCAGGCCCCAACTCATCAAGGCCAACTGGTCGAGGGTATCTGAAGAATTGCTCATATATGGAGTCGGGGGTGACGTCCCCGAATGGAGCCAATAAGGTGTCGGGAAGCTCTGGGTAAATAGAATAAAAATTAGGCGATCGTCGACCGCCCAGATACTCCGCCTAGACATCATAGGGGATGTCAAGATTCCTCTTGGCTACTCAAGTAGTGAAATCAAAGCCACCTTGAGGTCCTTGTTGTAGATTATTGTAGAACTCAGAAACAAGCTCATAGTTGATTGTTCGTTCGAGGGAGAGAAAGAAATCGAGGTTATAAAACTCAATCACCTCTATGATAGAAGGACAATGCTCAACCAAGAAAGGTCGATCAATTGACCGATAAGAAAGTAGTTTGAAAGTTCTGGATTGAAAGGCCTGCTCAAAGGCCGCATTCGGGAACCGAGAACTTGACGAAGGCTGAGGCCTTCGGGAAGGAGCAGATGATGAAGGACCTTTGCCTTTGGAGGACCCTTCAACGGGTTCCTTGCCCTTAGTGGATTTCCTAAAGGATTTGAAAAGAAATCATGGCAATTGATTGGATCAAATGAAGTGAATCAACAAAAGTTTGATCAGGTAATTAAGACAAGATCACGACACAAAAATGGGGTCGATTAAATCATGATATAATGAATTGATCAATCACAGTGAAGGTCATGGCAAGAATAAGGTCATGACAGAATCATAGGGTCACGGCAAGAGTAGAGTCACAACACAAAAAAGAAACCACAAGAAACAAAACATGGTTAGCGCAAATATATGATTGATAACTGTAAGAATGATAAACACCAAAAGAAAATCGCACAAAATGCTTACTTTGGTGCCATCAAGTTGATTGAGAAGATCCTGAGGGCTTGAAGGAGAGCTTGCACAGGGGATGAGCTCAAGAACTTGAGCGAAAAAGAGACTTCAAGAAACTCGTAGAAGAAAGGGGAGAGCTCGCATCGCTGAGCTTGCACAGATCTCGCCTAACTTGGTGCAGGAAGGAGAAGAGCTCGCAGGGAAACTTAGCAGAATCGCACGCGCACGGGAAGGAGAAGAGCTCACGGGCAAGAGGAGGGATCACAGGGAGAACTCACGCACAACAAGTAGAACGCACACACAAGAGGGAGGATTTCGGCGCTAGGGTTTGGAGATGTAAGGTTTAGGAGGAGTGAATAGGTTGGTGGATTGGTCCACCAACCGCAATTTAATGTGATCGAACGGATCACCGTTCGATCTGGGAGTGCCCAGACAGATCAGGCTCTAGCCTGATCGGACTGGCCTGGTCCTGATCAGTCGGGTGACCGATCAGGCAGGCTCCTAATCGATCAGCTGATCGATTAGGAAGCGAACAGTGGGTTTTCAAATTTTCTGTGAGCCTCCTGATCGGTCTGTGGACCGATCCACACAGTGAGCCAGATTGGTCTGTGGACCGATCCAGGCCAACACAGAGAGATTGCAGAGGGGTATCGCAATTTGGCTGGACCGGTCAGTTGGACCGATCAGACATACTCCTGATCGGTCTGGTGACCGATTAGGCTCCCTGATTTTTCTTGATACGATCTGAAACTTTCAGTTTCAGACTCCCTATCGATTTCTGATAAGATTAGATGAAAGTTTATCGATCTTAGAGGTGTTTCCATGACTATAATTGATCCTTTAAGAAGGATCAAAGGTCCTTATGGGTTTAACAATCATTTTGCTCCACCAAAGTGAAGGCAAACTCAAACACAAACATTTAATCAATCTTCACCCAAGTTTGTGTCAATATAAAGTCTCCAATCAAGTTTCCTTGATTGGAATGTCCAAGTATGATCATGGAGCCAAGTACACATATGTTATGCATTGGTTTTCCCTATACTTGGTCATCGTAGTGATTATTGTCTCGTCAACCTAATTTCTCAAGAGATGCATTGACATTTTGAGAAATTAGGTTGATCCTAGCATCTCACCCCATATCTAGCAAACAAAAACGTTTTGTTGAACCTTATAGTTTGTGTGAGATGTCCCCAAGTTACCCAATTGTTGCCCAAAAATTTTGAGATGATCATGAAGGGTTTTGAATGCTCTTTAGTCCTATGAAGCACGACACATTCCCAACTCCCTTCGTAAGAAACTAAACTCATTCTCGGGGAGTGGTTTAGTGAAAATGTCCGCTAGGTTTGATTTGGACTCTACATGTGAGAGTACAATATCTCCTCTAGCAACATGATCTCTAATGAAGTGGTGACGCACTTCAATATGCTTGGTCCTAGAATGGTGGACTGGATTCTTTGTTAGGTTAATTGTGCTAATGTTGTCACACAACACTTGCACGCCCTTGTAGGTTAATCCATAGTCCTCAAGTGTATGAATCATCCACATCAATTGTGATACGCTCTCTCCCATGGCGATATATTCTGCTTCGGTCGTGGAGAGAGAAACACAATATTGCTTCCGACTTGACCAACTCACTAGAGATGAACCTAAGAATTGGCAACCCCCACTTGTGCTTTTCCGGTCCAACTTGCATCCAGCATAGTCGGAATCGGTATAGCCAATTAGGTTAAAAGACTCGGGGTACCAAAGACCAACTCCAATTGTGCCCTTAAGGTATCTCAAAATTCTCTTGACAACAATTAAATGAGATTCCTTGGCACAGACTTGATACCTAGCGCACATACCCACAACAAAAAGTATATCAGGTCGACTAGCTGTGAGGTATAGCAAACTACCAATCATGCTCCGGTATTGAGTTAGGTCAACAGGTTTACCACTCTCATCATTGTCTAATTTTATGTTTGTAGCCATGGGAGTGGTAACTTCCTTCGAATCACTCATGTTAAATTTTCGGAGCATCTCTTGAGTGTACTTCGATTGGTGCACATGGATCCCATCTCGGGGTTGTTTGATTTCGAGTCCAAGGAAGAAAGTCGACTCTCCCACTAGACTCATTTCAAATTCACTCTCCATGTGTCCAATAAATTCATTTAAATATCCCTTGTTGTTTGAGCCACAAATTATGTCATCGACATATACTTGGGCTACAAATATATTATCACCATCTCTCCTTAGAAATAGTGTAGGGTCTATTTGTCCTCTCACAAAATCTTTTTAATGAGGAATGTCGATAACCGCTCATACCAAGCTCGGGGTGCTTGTTTAAGGACATAGAGCGCCTTCTTGAGTTTGAACACGTGGTTTGGGAGTTCGGTACTCTCAAACCCCAGAGGTTGTTCGACATAGACTTCTTCTCTTATTAAACCATTTAGAAAAGCCGATTTGACATCCATTTGATAAAGTTTGAAACCACGATGTGCTGCAAATGCAAGCATCAATCGGATGGACTCTAATCGTGCCACGGGAGCGTAGGTCTCATCATAATCAAGACCTTCAACTTGACTGTAGCCCTTGGCTACTAAGCGTGCCTTGTTTCTTATGATTTCTCCCTTATGGTTCAATTTATTTTTGAAGACCCATTTGGTTCCAATTATGGTGGTCTTCTTTGGTCTAGGGACTAAGTCCCAAACTTGACTTCTTTCGAATTGACCTAGTTCATCTTGCATGGCAATGATTCAATCGGGATCATTTAATGCTTCGTCAATTTTTCTAGGTTCAATTTCGGAAATTAGGGCAACTTCATTAGCCTCATTCCTAAAGAATGATCTAGTCCTAACCCCATGATGGATGTCTCCAATAATTTGGTCTTGGGGATGACTAGAGGCTAACCTAGTTGTCCTTGGTGTTGGTGATGCTTCTTGGATGGTGTCACTTGACACAAGCTCAGCCTCAGGATCCGGCTGATCTATAAGTTGTCTAGGCTCACCGTCATCAGACTCATCACCACCATCTACAACATTTGGACTTTCATCCAAACCCAGTTGCCTGAGTTCGAATTGAGTTCCTTCAACATCTTCTGATTGATCATTTACTTTGGGAATTTCTTCAAAGACAACATCAGAAGACTCTTCAACCAATCTAGGTTTCTTGTTGTAGACTCTGTAAGCTTTGCTGACTAGGGAGTACCCGACCAGTATCCCTTCATCAGCTTTTGTTGTGAACATTCCAAGATGGTCCTTGGTGTTTAGAATGAACACCTTACAACCAAACACCCTAAGATGTTTAACCGTAGGTGGTTTTCCAAACCAAAGTTCATGAGGAGTCTTTCCTAGAAATCTGTGAATAAGGACTCGATTTTGCACGTAGCAAGCTGTGTTTACAGCTTCGACCCACAAGTACCCCGGTAATGAGTACTCATTGAGCATGCTTCGAGCAACCTCTTGTAGGACTCGGTTCTTCCTCTCTACAACACCATTTTGTTGTGGTGTTCTAGGAGTGGAGAACTCATGCCTATACCCTCTATCTTGACAAAACTCTAAAATCCTTTGATTTTGGAATTCGCCTCCATGATCACTTCTTATTGTTTTAATTGTTGATGATTTTTCGTTTTCAACCCTTCTACAAAAGGAAATAAAAACATCTAAAGTTTGATCCTTATACTTTAGAAAATAGGTCCATATATATCTAGTAAAATCATCAATGATAACAAAATAATATCTACTACCATTCAAGGATATGATTGTACTACAATCAAACAAGTCCATGTGAAGTAAATCCAATGCGGTAGAAGTACTTACAGTGCTTTTACCTTTATGTGCAGATTTTGTTTGCTTACCCATTTGACATGCATCACAAAGTTTGTCCTTTTCATACTTGATGCTTGGTAAGCCACGTACTAGTCCCTTGTTGGCCAATTTTCGGATATTCTTCATGTTCACATGTGCTAGTCTTCGGTGCCAAAGGTTAGACTCATCTTCTCTTGACATGAAACACTTAACAAAAGCATTAGTAGCACTTTTAAATGAAACATGGTAAATGTTATCTATTCTTGTGCCTACTAGTACCGTGTCAAATGTGTCATGTTGTCTAACTAGACATTAACTTGATTTGAAATCAATTGTGTAACCCGCATCACACAATTGACTGACACTTAGGAGATTAAATGTCATCCCCTTGATTAAAAGGACATTCTTAATCCTAAGACATTCGGATATTTGAATGTCTCCTATTCCTATGACCTTAAGACTACCATTGTTACCAAAGGAAACATTACCTCTACTTTTTCTTTGAAATGTAGTGAATAAGGATCTATCACCGGTCATGTGTTTGGAGCACCCACTATCAACGAACTAAGTTGATAGATGCTCCCCCTCAATCACAACCTACACAATTCAAAAAATAGAAGATTTAGGTACCTAAATCTTGGGACCTAAAGCACCTACTAAGCAAGACTTAGGCACCCATGCCTTGACTACTTTCCTTTGAACCCTAGGAGTCTTAAATTGTCTAACATCAGTCCTAGACATTAAGGACACAAATGATGGTTCTTTGGGTCGGTAACCAATACCGACCCTATTGTAGACTGCCCTTTGGGCATTCAAAATTATATCTAAAGTCTTTGAGCTTGTTGAGAATTTCTCAAGAACACTCTTGAGTCTCTCAACTTCACTCTTCAATGATTTGTTCTCATCTTCTAGCATTTCTACATGTAAATCATCAACATCCTCATCCTTAGAGGATGTCAATTGTTTAACTTCAATTTTCAATGACTTAACCTTATTTTTTGACTTTTTCAACAAATCGGTTAAACATGCAATGGTCCTATAGCATTTATCTAGTTCGGGAGTGATTACCTCTTCATCATCCGAAGATGATGAAGCCGCGTTTAATGAGTCACTCGATTCATCACTGCTCTCTTGATCTTCAAGTGCCATGAGTGCCACATGATGTGTACTCTTCTCATCCTTCTCCTCTTCGGATGAACTTGAGGAGGATTCATCCCATGTGGCCTTCAAGGCCTTCTTCTTCTTCTTTGATTTCTCCTCCTTCTTCTTGAGCTTGGGGAAGTCCTTCTTGAAGTGCCCTTTCTTGCTACACTCATAACAAGTAATATTAGATTTATCAATCTTAACTTCACTAGGGTTATATTTACCCTTGAAGCGCCAACTCTTTCTCATCATCCTTCTAACAAAATTTGCCATCTCGGAGGAAGAAGACCCGCTGCCATTCTCCTCAGATTCAGACTCAGACTCGGATGAGGATGAAGATGAAGAGACTTCCTTCTCCTTCTTCTTCTCCTTTTTCTTTTTGTTGGTCCTTTCCCCTGCAACTAAGGGAATCCCCTTCGCCTTGGGGCCTTTGTTAGCCATTTCATGAAGCTCTATTTCACAAAATAAATCATCTAGTTTTACAATTGATAAATCCTTAGATACCTTGTAGGTATCCACCATGGATGACCACAAGGCATTCCTTAGAAAAGCTTTTAGCACATACCTTACAAGGTCGCGGTTCTCGACCTTTTCATCAATGGAATGAAGACCGTTAAGAACTTCTTTGAACCGGCTATGAAGTTCACTCACCATTTCACTCTCCTTCATGGAGAGGTTTTGTAATTGGTTGAGGAACAAGTCCCTCTTTGCAATTCTCGAATCTCGGGTTCCCTCATGGAGTTCAATGAGTTTATTCCACAAATCTTTTGCACTCGTAAAGGGATCACCCTTGATGAGTTGGTCTTTGTTCATGCCGCATTGCAAAGTTACCACCGCCTTCGCGTCGGCTTCACTTTTCCGGGTTTGCTCAGCCGACCAACGCCAAGATTCCAATTCTTTTCCTTCATCATCCTTTGGAGGGGAAAACCCTCCTTCACAGCGAACCAAGTGTTGATGTCCATCTTTAGATAGTACTCCATCTTCGATCTCCAATATTGAAAATCTGCTCCATCGAAGAAGGGAGGTCGGGTGGTGCTAAAACCTTCTCTCAAGGCCATTGTAGTTGACTCTCGGATGTTAAGCCGCTTGTACAGAGCCCCAAGCTCTGATACCACTTGTTGGAACTTGGATGGCTAGAGAGGGGGGGGGGCGGGTGAATATAGCCAGACACAAAACTTCTTTCGCTTTTAGGATTTCTGCACTTGAGTGTTAGCAACAACAATAGAAGCAAGAACAAAACAGAGTATAAATGAAGAAATGGAAAGCAAACTACAAACGCTAACAAGGGTCGTTTACAAGGTTCGGGGATAACTTGCCCCTACTTCTTGGCGTGCCCTTAAGGTGGGCGATCCCTTGATCGTCGGCAGATCAAGCCCCAGAAAATCTGGATAGAATGCAACCTCCTTCTCGGTGGAGTAACCTCTCCACAGCGTTTCAAGATGATGAAGTATTAAGTACAGGAAACACAAGAAGAAGCCTTACTGAGCACTTAGAACCGCAAGAACACAAGCAAACTTCTCACCGAGCTCCACTCAGCACAGATCGCACGCAAGAACTCCCTTCTTCATGTCTTCTCGCTGATGGACTCGCCAAGCTCCTTGTTTCTCTTCCAAGTGCTCAAGTATCACAAGGTTGCTCAATATTCACAGTAGAGTTGCTCAAGAGATGGATCAGAGTAATCGCACAAGCAGAACAATAGATGTCGCAGGAACTGATCAAGTGTTGTTGAGGCTTCATCGCTACCAAGCCCTTAAGCCTCTCCCACTGATCGCCAGGTCACAGCCACCTCTCTGCAGCTCCCAGCTGCTCACCTGCAACTGCTCATCTACCACTGAGCTGTCCTGGACTCCCTGAGCTTCCCTCGGACGAGCTCCAGTCAGCAGCTCCAGCAGCGCCAGCATCCGTTGCAACCTGAGATGGAAACCTGCCCAAACTGACGTAGCAAAAGCCTCAGTTTAACTCCCTTGAAGTAAACCAGAGTTACCTGCACACTTAGCAGCTCATTAGCTCAGCAAATCAACAGAGTATCAACAATCAGTAGTTAGGAGCAGAAATCAGTAGCGAATCATCAGAGAAACAGACGAAATCAGAGCTCTGACAGCGTTTTTGAATTAAAGCTGTCAGCTACTGATCAGTCACCGGACCGATCAGAGTGACTCCTGATCGGTCACCAGACCGATCAGGCTGGGTTCAGACCGATCAGGCTCCATCCTAATCGGTCCCCAACGCGTAATCAGAAATCGCGACTTCTCCGGGACCGATCACCAGACCGATCCCAAGTCGTGGATCGGTCACCAGACCGATCCACCCCTTTGCAGGGTGATTTCCCAGCTTCGCAGTCCAAACCTCCTGATCGGTCACCAGACCGATCAGGACATGCTCAGACCGATCAGGCTCCATCCTGATCGGTCATAGTGAGGAACTTGTGACATTTGATTGTTCACCAGAACGATTTGAATAGTAACCTTGATCGGTCACCAAACCGATCAGGAGCCACACAGAAAGTTTTCCAAACTCACTGTATGCTCCCTGATTGGTCACCAGACCGATCAGTAGGTTTGCCAAAGTCACCGTATGTTCCCTGATCGGTCACTAGACCGATCAGACATCGCTGGATCGGGCACCAGACCGATCCACGAGGGAACTCCGTGCCAACTTCCCTGATCGGTCACCAGACCGATCCAGGCTAGGCCAAATCCACTCTAAGTCAAGAGAACTGGCTCCCAGCCTCCCCTGACTCGTGCTCAGTCCCTCAGACCAAGACTCCGTGCCCAGCTTCACTCACCAGGACTTCAGTCAACCTGGCTTCAATCACTAGGACCCGGCTTCACTCACCGGGATTTCCAATCACCTAACCCTCGGAGTTAGGAATTTCCACACCTAGCCCTCCAAGCTAGGACTTTTCCACACCTAACCTCCAAGTTAGGATTTTATCCACCTAGCCCTCCAAGCTAGGATTTTTCCACACCTAACCCTCCAAGTTAGGATTTTAGCCACCTAGCCCTCCAAGCTAGGATTTTTCCACACCTAACCCTCCAAGTTAGGATTTTATCCACCTAGCCCTCCAAGCTAGGACTTTTCCACACCTAACCCTCCAAGTTAGGATTTTATCCACCTAGCCCTCCAAGCTAGGACTTTTCCACACCTAACCCTCCAAGTCAGGATTTCATCCACCTAGCCCTCCAAGCTAGGACTTTATCAAACCTAGTCTCACTAGGTATTCCTAGTCCACGACCAGGACTTAATCATAATCATCTCATCAACCTATACTAAAATCGGTGTCAACACCAAAACAACAATCAGGGTCAGACTGCATCAATAACCTTTTGCCAACCGGCTCCTCCAGTTGGACTTTTGCCCAATCCACCTGATCAGGTCTTCATGCCCAGTCCGTGACCAGGACTTCTTGTCCAACTTCCAGTCAGGTCTTCGGTGCCCAGCCCTCCGCCAGGACTTCTTGCCCAGTCCTCGACCAGGACTTCTTTGCCCAACTTCCGGTCAGGTCTTCTTGCCTAGTGTACCTAGGACTTTTCCTGCACACTTAGTAAGCTTATTAGATCATATTAACACCTTAACTTCTGAACCCTTTGCCTTTATCAAAACACAGGTTTGACTTAGGTGCTTTCTGCACCAACAATCTCCCCCTGTTTGATTTATGGTAACACGGTTCAGAAAGTTAAGTAAAAAAACAAGCAACGAATTGAACAATATTTAGTTTCCTCCCCCTGAAACGAAAATCCTCCCCCTGATTTTTTCAAAGATAAGTGGGTTTTTGTAAATCTTCTAAGTGCTTTAGATTTTTGCATGGTTTTCATGTTTAGCAAAGATTTCCCAAGAGTTTTTGCACACTTAGAAAATTTTTTAAAAAATTTCAACATTATACTTAGGAAAATTTCGGAAAAAGTTTTTCCATACTTAGAAAATTTCAGAGAAAATTTTTCCATACTTAGAAAATTTTTAGAACAAGTTTTTCTATACTTAGAAAATTTTCAAAAAAAGTTTTTCTATACTTAGAAAATTTTCAGAGAAAATTTTTCCATACTTAGAAAATTTTTAGAGAAAATTTTTCCATACTTAGAAAATTTTCAGAACAAGTTTTTCTATACTTAGAAAATTTTCAGAACAAGTTTTTCTATACTTAGAAAATTTTCAGAGAAAATTTTTCCATACTTAGAAATTTTTCAGAAAATGTTTTACTATACCAGAAAATTTTCAGAAAAAGTTTTTCTATACTTAGAAAATTTTATTTTTGAAATGCTTAGATTTGAAAAACATTTTAAAGCATTTTCGTTATTTACTTTACTTTTCGAAAAAGGAGATAAAATTTTAAAAAAATTAAAAGTTTTGAAAAAGTTTCTTCTCCTTTCTTTTCTCTTCCCCTTTGCCATATATAAAAAAAACTAATTATAGTAAAAAAATTAGAGCAAAATTGAGTACTGTATTGACCCAACTTTAATAAGCATAAACTAGACCAAACCAAATTAAACCATTCTTGTTCGGGTCCTGTCTAACCCAGTTAGCTACTTACTAACTGTTATAAACAGTAGCTTTCGCTAGAGTTAGTCAAGTTATGTGATCTGATCAAGTTAGATTTTCTAAGCTTGACACTTAACTTGATTGCTGTTCAATTGGTATTTATTGCCCCAATTACTGCAGATGCACTGACTTAAAGCATCTTGAATCAAGGCATGACCTAAGCATCTCAACCCAATCTAGGTTATCAATCAAAATTACCCTCCTAAGGTGCTTGTGAGATGCTGGCTTCTAAATCTATAGGTGCATGCAGTTTTAGGGTTAGGGCCTAAACTAAGTCCATTTGCGAAAAATCCCTAGTTTTGAAGGGGGTAAGTTTTTTTTAAAACTAAGTCAGAAAATCATTTTAAATTTCAAGACAAAAAAATGGGTTTTCACTAAACATTAATTAAAAAGTAAGGAATGAAACAATTTTTGAAAAAAATATGTAAAGCAGTCCTATTCTACTAAGGGAGTGTTTGGGAGAGCTTCTGCTAGTTGCTTTTTAGATTCTAGCTACATAGAAGCACTTTTGAGTATTTGTGAATACCAGATTCTGCTTTAACTTCTATAACTTTTAGCCAAAAGCTGGAAGTAAGAATTTGATGCTTTTTTCTGCTTCTGCTTTTTTGCTTATGGTCTAAAATTAAAAGTAGACATTTATACCCTTAATAATTTATCATTTTACATAATTACCACCATAGTTTTAAATAAAATTTTATATTTTCATATAATTTATATATTCATAATTTTTTTAATATATTTTTATAAATTTTATAAATTTGTCATTTTTTTATATTTATATTTTTATTAATTAGATATTTTTTAAACATATATATTATTAAAAAAATTAATTTTAATATAATATTTAAAATATAATAATAAATATATAAAACATTATTAATGGTTATCAAAATTATATTTAGATAATTAAAAAAAAATTTATATAGTTTAAGGATATTGTTGTCATTTAACTAAAAATTAATCTTGGAAGCAATTATTCACCAAACACTCAAACTTTACCTTGTATCAACTTTTAGCTTCTATTTCCAAACACTCCATGCTTTAGCTTCTCATTGACTTCAAGATAATCTCTACAAGAATCACTTTTCAAGAAGCAAAAGTTCTCCCAAACACTCCCTAAGCATAAGATTTAATTATGACGTTCATGACTGAGTAGTTGAAATAAATGACATTAAGCTAATAATAGGTAACTAGAAAGTAAGTGCGATAGAGGAATACAAATCATCTGGTCAACAGGAGGACCAGTAAAGTCAAATAGTAGTCAAGCACAAGTCAACCCTACTTAGTAGGGGTAGTCAAACAGTCAAAGATACAATAAGATAGCTGAAAAAGTGACTCTGATCTAGGAAGAAGGGCCAGGAGGGTCGAATGAACTAGGCCGCCAAGACCGAAATAAGGTCATCATTTCATTGTATCGCGCCTCGTTTGCCTCACGATCGGCTTGGAGGGTGTCCATGTACTCTATGTGATGGGCCTCGTTTGCCTGATGTTTGACGTGAAGAGTGACCAAGTATTCCATGTGGTAGCCCTCGTTCACATTGTGTTTATTTGTAGGGCCTCCATATACTCAGCGTGACGGGCCTCCATCTCCTCCCTGAGGCTGTGCATCTCCGTTTGCAGCAGTGTAATGCGCTAGTCGATGGTCAGTGGAGGAGGTTCCTGTAAGTGCTCGTTGATCTCAGCTGCGAGATCGGCCACGTCTACCTCCACCTCCTCATCTGAGTCGATCTGAGCTCTGGCCCTCTGTCGTCTCCATGAGAGAACCCCGGTGGGCGAGATGTCTATGTTGGTGCAGGAAGCACCATATCGAACCTTGTTTTGATATTGGCAAAGGATTCAAAGTTAAGTTTGTTTGTGATCTAACAATATTACTCAAGTGTGCAGAGACAAAGTCCTAGCGAAGGAATACTAGGCACCTGGCGAAGGACTGCCAGTATCCAAGCCCTAGCGAAGGACTGCTAGGCAGCTGGCGAAGGACTGCCAGTATCCAAGCCCTAGCGAAGGACTGCTAGGCAGCTGGCGAAGGACTGCCAGTATCCAAGCCCTAGCGAAGGACTGCTAGGCAGCTGGCGAAGGACTGCCAGTATCCAAGCCCTAGCGAAGGACTGCTAGGCAACTGGCGAAGGACTGCCAGTATCCAAGCCCTAGCGAAGGACTGCTAAGCAACTGGCGAAGGACTGCCAGTATCAAAGCCCTAGCGAAGGACTGCTGGCAACTGGCGAAGGACTGCCGGTATCCAAGACCTGACAAAGGACCGTCAGGCAAAAGTCCAACTGGAGGAGCCGGTTGGCACCAGGTAAATTCTCCCAAGAGGAGTAGGTGAGGACGCGTTCCCCTTGAGGGAACATTAGGTATCGGTTCGACCTAGGGCTCCATTTTGGAGACCCAAAGTCAGAACCAAGACAGCTAAGGCTGTATAAACTAACATAATATTTGCTGTTTTGGACTAACCCTGGATGCAGGACCGCAGGACTGTGTATCTGCAGCTCAGAGAACCTCAGAGGAGTGAGGCAATAGCTGAGCAGGGCGCCCCGGAGGTTTCGGGCGCCCCCAGAGTCAACCGAAGTCAGCAGACAAAGAAAAAGCCCCGACAGCAGCATTTCGGGGCGCCCCTGATGTTTCGGGCGCCCCGCGCGCTCCGGGCGGCCCGCGTGTCGCGGGCACCCCCAGTGAAGCCCCCACTGCCAGCTGCCGAAGCGCGCCCTCGCGAAACCAAATGGATGAAGCTTTGACCGGTCAACCGGGCGCCCCGAGCGCTCCGGGCGCCCCGGTCAACTGTTATCCCGAAGTCGAAGCGATCAGTCACGACCGAGAGCACGCCGGATCAGAGGCCACGTGGGAGGGCGCCCCGAGCATTCTGGGCGCCCCCAGCCCTATATAAAGGGCCCTCGACCCCAGGTTTAAAACATCAATTCCATTGAACGCAATCACGCTCTTCTGCTCCTGCGCTCTGCTCCAGAACCCTCCAGACTCGAGATACAAGCGCCGGCGACGTCCAACTGCTCTGGAACTTCGATTTACACCGGATGTCGGTAACAAAGAAAAGCTGTCTTTTTTTCTTACTGCAATTTACTGTAATCAATCTTTGTAAAATTATTTTGCGCGATTATAGTATTGCCCATAGTAAACGGTCAACGACCGTGGGCCTTGGAGTAGGAGTCGACCCAGGCTCCGAACCAAGTAAAAATCTTGGTGTTCGCATTGTCTGATTTTGATTATTCCACTACGCAATTGCTCTTTACGAAATCCGAACGATTTTGCGACATTCACCCCCCCTCTATCACATCTCTCGATCCAACAGTCTATACCGGCTAGTGAAAAGTTCCTAGCTCCTATTTCGTCGAACTCGGTCATTGGGGTGACCTCCCCAACGGTGATGTCACGACCGTAGTGGTGAAGCAGAGAGGTGATGACATGACAGTAGGGGGTACGCACTCGACCCTGAGTCGTAATGCTAGACACGTAGATAATAGTATGGAACATGTGCAGACCGATATCTATGTCTAGATGATGTATCATCGCGTACAGAAGAAAGGTATGAAAGGGTCGCATGGTCGCGACATCTCGGGTAGTCAAGGGGTGAATACACCGAATCAAAACTCAGTAGTGAGCGTAGTCCTGCACTCGGAGATCTACGGACTGAAACCGTTGCACCAACAGGTTTCGCGAATCTCTGTAGAAGTAGGAGTAGAGAGTGTCTATGTCAATGTGAGAGTATGGAGGAGCAAAGGGAGGGTCTCTCGGAGGGTAACAACAAAACGTGGACTGGGAAGGTCGCAGTCCAAGGAATCTAGTAAGTAGGGCAGGTGAGATAGTCAGAGGCATCCCCTGAACAGTAGAGGAGTAGCAAAGGTCATCTAGTTTGACCAGGTTGTTGTAAAATTCTGCTCACACGGTCGAGTTCACTGATGTGTGCAGAAGACAAGCTGGTCAAGTTTATACAAATTAATTGCGTCCATCACTGTTGGACAGGACTGGGTAAAAAATTATCGGTTCAGAAAACTAGTCTTAATGGGCTTGTAGGTAGTTTGAGAAAATTTGTTAAAGAGTTCTAAGTTCGGGAACCTAGGGTCTGGGTTTGGTTCGGCCCCGGGGTTCGGTTGAGTAACACGACGTTTTCTAAACGAATAATAAAAATGCATTTAAGAAGCGAAATAATTGAAAAATTACTTATAAATGCATACTTAAATTGGTACGGGGGGGGGGGCATAGTTGAAGAAGGGTGTTCGAGGGCACGAGACGGGCTTCCGAGCGCCTTGGGAGGAAGAGAAGTGAAGGAGGAATTCGGTTTTGGTGTGGGGAATGAAGAGGGAGCCATGGTCCTTATATAGTACTCATCCGGGCGCCCGTGAGGTCTCGGGCGCCCTGGTTGATGGGGGCGCCCGTGTGGTCCCAGGCGCCCTAATCAGAGCTGTCAACAGCTTTAACTTTGGCAGATTTGACTGCCTTGGATGGAGATAAAGACTTCAGGCGCCTGTGAGGTCTCGGGCGCCCAAGTTGACTCTGATTTGACCGTTGACCAGTTTGACCGTTGACTAAAGTTGACTATGTTGACTAGGTTTGACTCAGTTGACTGTGTTTGCCTAATTAATGATTATGTTAAACAAGCCCTAGATTCCATTTTAGATGAGTTTATTTGTGATATTTAACAAGAAATTCAATATGTTAGGTCCTAGATATCTCACCCAGTTCTAGTGTTATCAATCACGTTAACCTTATAGGTTTTGTGAGACAGGTTTAACAAAAATCAAGATTTTAATTTGAAAACATGGTTAACTTTAAAAGATTAAATAAATTAAGTTTAAGTTCATTTTGAATAGTGGTTGACTCTAAGATTAATTGAAATTTGTGTTAGATTCAAATCTGACAATAGTAAAGTGAATTTCATTTTCAATAATTGGCTTCCAGGTCTTGGCGAGCCACTAGGCCTTCTTTGGCCGTAGCCTTATTGGATCATCAACCCTTTCCTTGACAAAGCCTTTTATTGAAAATTCATCTTCAAGTTACTTCTTGAAGGATTTTGGTCTAACTAGTTTAGGTTTTGGATCGGTAGCTTCTGCTAGTTCCACCAAAATGGCTTCCCTAACGTACTATCATCTCACCTCCACCCAATACTATGTTGTTCAAATTTCAATTAAGTCGTTTTGTCCTTAGTCTAACCAGTCCTAAGTCTAAGCATGATGAATTGCAGTAGGAAATAAACAAGCAAGCATGCAATAAAGAAAATTTGCATAAAAAAACTTATTTAATTATGAAAATTATTTTTATATTGGCTCCCCCTGGACTAAAGCCTCGATAATGGTTTGGCAAGATGTGAATCTTGTCCTTGGGGATCCAATACTAGTTTGGTCCAGCTTGATTGTTCAAACAGAGCTTAGGGACCCATGCTTAAATTCGAGTTATAGGTTGGTTCAATACAGCATAATAAGACTGTTGTCTAGACTTGGTTCGATACCCTAATCCAGATCGGTTAAGAACGGACTTCTATTTTCCAAGGATCATATCAAGACCCTTGGAACCCGAAGTGAATCGTTCTAAAGCCACACTGAGCTCCTTGACTTGAGTTTTCAAGGAGGAATTTGTTGGATCGAGAGAACCGATAGAGGGGAGGGTGAATATCGGAAAACATTCGGATTTAATATGAGAGAAATTACACAGCGGAAATTAAAACCAACACACGAACACAAGTGGTTTTACTTGGTTCGGAGCCTAGGTCGACTCCTACTCCAAGGCCCACGATCGTTGATCGTTTACTTTGGGCAATTCTATATGAGGCGCAAAACCAGTTTACAAAGATTGATTACAGAATAAGTGCAGTAAATTAAAAATCAACTCTTCTTTACCGACATCTGGAGTAGATGGTATTTTCGGAGCAGTTGGACGTCGTCGGCGCTTGTATCTCGAGTCAGGAGGTTTCTGGAGCAGAGCGCGGGAACGGAAGAGCGTGAATGCGTTGGAAAACTTGGATGTCCTGAAGCCTTGGTTCGAGGGCCTTTTTATAGGCCCTGGGGGCGCCCGGAACGTCGGGGGCGCCCCCCACGTGTCAGCCGATCCGCCTCGGTCTCGGTCAGCTCTGATCCCTCAAAAATCGGGATCAAGCTTTGACGGGGGCGCCCTGATCGCTGCGGGTGCCTGGGTTGACCGGGTCAGCTCTCTTATCCGCTGGCTTCGAGGGGAGCTGCTTCGGTACTTGGCGCTGGGGGCGCCCGCAGCATGCGGGGCGCCCGGAGCGATGGGGGCGCCCGGAGCATCCGGGGCGCCCCGACAGTCAGTTGTCGAAGCAGAGTTTGCTCCTGCTGGTTGGTCTTCACCTTGGGGGCGCCCGGAACATCCGGGGCGTCTTGCTCAGCTTCTGCCTCACTCCTTTGAGGCTCTCTGAGTGCAGACACTCAGTCCTTCGGTCCTGCATCCAGGGTTAGTCCAAAAAGCAGTAACATATTAATTTTTATACAGCCTTAGCTATCTTAGTTCTGACTTTGGGTCTCCAAAATGGAGCCCTAGGTCGAACCGACGCCTACTGTTCCCTCGACGGGGAACACGGCCTCACCTACTCCTCTCGGGAGAATGTACCTGATGCCAACCGCTCCTCTGATTGGACTTTTGCCTCGCGGTCCTTCGCCAGGTTTTGGATGCTGAGCTGTCCTTCGCTCGGTGCCTAGCATTCCTTCGCTAGGGCTTCAATCCCAGGCTGTCCTTCGCCTGGCGCCTAGCAGTCCTTCGCTAGGGCTTTTTACCCTGGCATTCCTTCGCCAGTGCCTAGCAGTCCTTCGCTAGGGCTTTTTATCTTGGCATTCCTTCGCCAGTGCCTAGCAGTCCTTCACTAGGGCTTTTTACCCTGGCATTCCTTCGTCAGTGCCTAGTTTTCCTTCGCTAGGGCTTTTTACCCTGCACACTAGAGTAACATTGTTAGATAACAAGTGAGACTTAACTTTTGAACCCTGTTGCCATTATCAAAACACAGGTTTGACTTGAGTGCTTTCTACACCAACAATCTCCCCCTTTTTGATTTATGGCAACCCTGGTTCAAAAAGTTAAGTTTAATCAATGCATGTAAAAACATTAAATTTTGTTCCCTCCCCCTGGAAGGACTCTCCCCCTAGATTTTTCAAAAATTCGTGGGGTTCTAAGTTTAAGGAAAAAATTTTTACTTGAAACTTTTCAACAGAAGGCTTTTATATTTTCAAAAATGATTTTTGCACTTTTGAAAACTTAAGTTTAGGTACTTGGAAATCTTTTGACAATTAATTTTTAAAAGTACATAGAAGAGTTTTTAGAGTACTTAGAAAAATTTTGAAGCCTTAAGTTTTAAAGTACTCAAAAGTTTTTGAAAGTTTTAACTTAAGTACTTAGTAAATTTTTGACAAGCTCTTGTACTTTAGTAAGTTTTGAGAAGCTTAAGTACTTGGAAAATTTTGAAAGGCTTAAGTACTTAGAAACTTAAAAGCTTAAGTACTTAGAATTTTTTTTTTTGAAAAGCTTAATTACTTAGAAATTTTTTTTTGAAAAGCTTAAGTACTTAGAAAATTTTTGAAAAGCTTAAGTACTTAGAAAATTTTTGAAAAGCTTAAGTACCTTTTTGAATAAGGAATAGATTTTGAAATTTTGAGAGATAAAAATAAAAAATTTTAAATTCTATCCTTTCTTATCTCTCCCCCTTTGCCATATATAAAAAATAGATAAATATAGCAGAAATTAAATTGCATAAAGGAAATAACTTTCATAAAGGAAAATATTTGCATGATTTTGCTATACTGAACCAATTCATGATAAGACTTAAACCAAATCAGTTGATTTTCTCTTGTAGGGACCTGTCTAACCCATTTAGCTACTTACTAACTGTTATCAGCAGTAGTTTTTTCTAGGGTTAGTCAAGTTAAGTGCTTCTGTTCAAGTTAGATTTTCTAAACTTGACACTTAACTTGATTGCTGTGTAAGTTGTATTTAGTGCCCCAATTACTGCAGATGCACTGACTTAAAGCATCTTGAATTAAGGCAAAGACCTAAGCATCTCAACCCTTTCTAGGTTATCAATCAAAAGTACCCTAAGGTGCTTGTGAGATGCTGGCTTCTAAATCTATAGGTGCATGCAGTTCTAGGGTTAGGGCCTAGGCTAAGTCCATTTGCGAAAAAGTCCTAGTTTTAAAAGGGGGTGGTTTTAAAAATAACACTAAGTCGGAAAAGATTTGAAATAAAACTGATTTTGAAATTAAAGAAAAATAGTTTTTCAAAATTCTTTTAGAACCTGATTTTTAAATTAAGTAAAGCAAAAAAAGAATCAAAAGTAGAGTTAATCTATTCTACAGAGCACAATCCTAACTGCCGATCAAATAGGACAGAACAAATACTCATTTCCATAAGTTAGCTAGTCAAATAGAACAACCAACACAGTCATAAAAGACAGGCACAAGTCAACCCTACTGAGTAGGGGCAGTCAAATAGTTACTAGTACAATGCTGAGCAAATCTAGGACGAGGGACCGGGATGATCAGAGGAGCCCGACTGCCAGGATCGAAATAGGGTCATCATCTCATGATACTGTGCATCTCTGGCCTCCCTCTCAGCTCTAAGGACGCTCATGTAATCGGTGTAGTATCCTAGATTTGTTGCCATTCCTTCATCGTGGTTCGCCTCCACTTCCTCTCGGAGATTCTGGACCTGTGTCTCCAAATGTGTCACTCTCTCGTAGAGTGTCGGTGGAGCGGGCTCGTCTATGTGTGCTCGGGCCGAGGCCGCTATGTCTCCAACATCCATGTCTACCTCCTCGTCTGAGTCGATCGGAGCCCCGGCCTGCTGTCGTCTCCAACTCAGAACCCCGGTGGCCGATACCTCTAGACCCGCTAACGAGAAGTTCCTAAATCCTATTTCATCAAAGTCGGTCATGGCGGTTATTTCACCCACGGTAATGTCACAACCGTGGTGATGAAGGAGGGAAGTGATGATGTGGCAGAATGGAGTGCGTACTCGTCCCTGGGTCGTAACACTGGACGCATGCAGAATAGTATGAAACATGTGTAGTCCAATGTCAATGTCAAGGTGATGGACTAGGGCATACAGAAGAAAGGCATGAAAGGGTCGCATGGTCCCGAGATCTCTAGTGGAGAGTGGTAAGATGCAGCGGACCAGGACTCTGTACAGGGCATAGTCCTGTGCCTGAAGGTCAACGGCTTGGAATCGTCTATTTGCGGGGAGTCTAGCTTCCCTATAGAAATAGGAGTGGATAGTGTCTAAGGTAATGTGAGAGTAGGGAGGATCAAATGGAGGATTCCTAGGTGGATAGCAACAAAATGTGGACTGGGAGGGTCGCAGTCCAAGGAATCGGTTTAGCAAAGTAGGGGTGATAGACAGAGGTATCCCTTGAACAGTAGTGTGAAACATGAGATTATCTTGTCGAACTATGTTATTGTAGAATTCTGCACATAAGGATTCATTAATGGTATGAGTGCAGAAGACAAGATTATCTAATTGATAGAAGTTTATAATATTCATGGCTACGGGGCATGATTGGGTAAAGAAATGTCTATTAAGATAGCTTGTCTTGATAGTCTTGTAAATGGTTTGAGCAAACTGTTGGTGCAGAATGCACCTAAGTCAAACCTGTGTTTTGATAATGGCAACATAGGTCAAAAGTTAAGTCTTTCTTGTTTTCTAACAAGTTACTCTAGTGTGCAGAGATAAAGTCCTAGCAAAGGAAAGCTAGGCAACTGGCGAAGGACTGCCAGTAGCAAAGCCCTAGCGAAGGACTGCTAGGCAACTGGCGAAGGACAGCCAGTATCCAAGCCCTAGCGAAGGACTGCTAGGCAACTGGCGAAGGACAGCCAGTATCCAAGCCCTAGCGAAGGACTGCTAGGCAACTGGTGAAGGACTGCCAGCATTAAAGCCCTAGCGAAGGAATACTAGGCACCAGGCGAAGGACAGCTCAGCATCCAAGCCCTGACAAAGGACCGTCAGGCAAAAGTCCAACCAAAGGAGCGGTTGGCATCAGGTAAATTCTCCCGAGAGGAGTAGGTGAGGACGCGTTCCCCGTCGAGGGAACAGTAGGCGTCGGTTCGACCTAGGGCTCCATTTTGGAGACCAAAGTCAGAACCAAGACAGCTAAGGCTGTATAATCTAACCACTTAATGCATTGTTGTGTTTTGGACTAATCCTGGATGCAGGACCGAAGGAACGAGTGTCTGCAGCTCAGATAGCCTCAAAGGAATGAGGTGGTAGCTGAGTAGGGCGCCCGGAGTGTCCCGGGCGCCCCCAAGGGGCATACAAAACAAGTAAAGAGAAAAGGGCTCGAATAGCTGCTGGGCCGGGCGCCCCCGTGCTCCCGGGCGCCCGCGCTGCTCCCGGGCGCCCCCAGCATCCCGGGCGCCCCCATGCGCGTACCTCGAACCAGAACCCCTCGAAGCCAAGGCGGATAAAGTTTGACCCGGTCAATCCGGGCGCCCCGAGTCCTCCGGGCGCCCCGGTCAAAGTGGATCCAGAGGATCAGACGCGACCGAGACTTTGACGGATCAAAGGCCACGTGGGGGGCGCCCCCGACGTCCCGGGCGCCCCCGACGTCCCGGGCGCCCCCAGGCCCTATATAAAGACCCCTCGACCAAGGCTTCAAAGCATCAGTTCTTTCAACGCCTCAAAGCTCTTCTACGCTCGCGCCTTGCTTCGGAAACTGCCCAACTCGAGCCGACGACGTCCCGCTGCTCCAAAAAGTCAACCTACAATCGGACGTCGGTAAAAGAAGAGCGTCTTTTCTTAAACTGTTAAAGTTTACTGCACTTACTCTGTATTCGATATTTGTAAACTGTTTTTGCGCCAAATATAGAATTGCCCAAAGTAAACGGTCAACGACCGTGGGCCTTGGAGTAGGAGTCGACACAGGCTCCGAACCAAGTAAATCGACTGTGTTTTTGTGCTGTGATTGTTTTTATTTCCGCTGCGTATGTGCTCTTTACGAAAGTCCGAACGATTTCCGATATTCACCCCCCCTCTATCGGTTTTCTCAATCCAACACAAACTTATTACATAATTCTAGAGTAGGGAACCTAGGGTCGGGACTTGGTTCGGCACCGGGGTTGGCCGGGTTTGGTCGACGTCTTCTAAGAGAAGGAATTTAAAAGAAGTATGAAGGTATTGCATTAAAATTAAAAGTTAATTTAAATGCAATAAAAATTATACCGGGCAGCTCGGGGAGGCATGGTTGAGGACGAGAGCTTGCAAGGTCTCTTGATCTTCTTGTAAGGAAGGAAGGGTGGAAGGAAGTTGGTTTTTGGTGTGGGAAGAGAAGGGGATTCGGATTCCTTTTATAGGCATTACATTGGGGGCGCCCGGGAGCTCCCGGGCGCCCAGGACAGTGGTCACTGCTAAAGGCAGTGACTGCGACTGGTTGGGGGCGCCCGGAGTGGCCCAGGCGCCCTCGTCAGGCTGCTTTTGCAGCTTTTGCTGCATTGAGTGTGATGGGGGCGCCCACGTGGTTCCGGGCGCCCTGGTCAAAGGTCAGAGGCAGCTTTTTGCCTAGAGAGAAGTAAAAGGTATGTAGGGGGGGCGCCCGAGGAGTCACGGGCGCCCGGAGAGTGCAGTAAATGACAAATTTGATGTCTTGTCATGGTTTGTCCATGGTTTAGTTGGTTTGACCATAGTTTGACTGCTTTGACTATGATTTGACTATGTTAACCATGGTTTGACCAGGTTGACCATGGTTTGACTATGTTCTGAGCTTATAGGATTAAATTACAATATAGATATTAACAGATTTATAATTGAGTTTAATTTTACTGTCTCACCCAATCTAGGGTTTTCAATCACGTTAGCCTTACAGGTTTCGTGAGACAGGTTTTGGTAGATAGAGTTTTGAGAAACATGATTTATTTTGAAAACTTAATTTTGAAAACAATTAGATTTTGAAAGCTTAATTAATTTTGAAAATAGTTAAATTTTGAAAACTTAATTAATTTTGAAAACACTTAAATTTATTTTGACAAAGCATGTTTGAATCTAGACTCACTGAAAATTTGTGTTATATTCGAATTTAACAAAAAAATAATTTGAATTTGAATTTCAAAAATTGGCTTCCAGGTCTTGGCGAGGCACTAGGCCTTCTTTGGCCGTAGCCTTATTGGATCATCAACCCTTTCCTTGATAAAGCCTTTTAATGAAATTTCATTTTCAAAATTAATCTTTGAAAATTTCTGGTCTAACTAGTTTGAGTTTTGGATCGGTAGCTTCGGCTAGTTTCACCAGTCTAAAGAGACCAAGTATACTTGATCTTATTAGAATTGGTTTCCCTAACGTACTATCATCTCACCTCCACCCAATACTATGTTGTCAAATTTCAGTTAAGTTTGTTCAGTCCTTATACTAACTATTTCTAAGCATGGTAAATTGCAGAAATTTAAATAAACAATTAAACATGCAATTTGCAATCAAAAATTAAATTTTATCTAACAATAAATATAGTTTTCAGTTTGGCTCCCCCAGGACTAAAGCCACGATGATGGTTAGGCAAGATGTGAATCTTGTCATTGGGGATCCAATACTGATTTGATCCAGTTGGTTTGTTCAGGCACAGTTTGGGTACCCATGCCTGAACTTTACTTCTGGACTGATTCAGTACAGCAAAGTAAGATCTTTGTCTATATTTGGTTCTATAGCCAAGTCCGGATCGATTTAGAACTGATTTCTGCTTTCCAAGAATCATGTCAAGACCCTTGGAACCAGATGTGAATCGTTCTAAAGCTGATCTAAGATCCTTAACCTGAGTTTTCAGGGAGGAGTTCTCCTTCTCAAGTTTTTCAACTTGAGTAGGAGTTCCTTCTTGATCCTTCTCGGTTAAGGGTTTAGAGTCAGCTCCCTCTTTCAGGAGTTTTACTTCCTGTCGGAGGGATTCGACTCGGAGTTTAGCTTTTGCCAAATCTCGAGAAAGATAAGATATAAGTTCATTTAATTGACTTCTATTGAAACCACTTACCTTGATTTCGCCGTCTTCTGAAAAGGTTAGTCTGCCGTCGTCCTGTTCTGATTCTGACTCGATCTCGACTTCTTCTGAGGTGGTCAGGGCTAGTAGGTTTGACTGGGATGCTTCTTCTTCTTCTTCTGAGGAAGATTCGTCCCAGGTTGCTTGGAGTGCTTTCTTTCTTCTTGTCTTCTTGGTCTCCTTTAGGTTTGGACACTCCGTCTTGTAGATTTGGTTCTTCAATTCTTTATAGTAGCTTCGGGCCAGTCGGACCAGCTTAGGTCGATCTCCTTCTTCATCTTCTGAGTCTGAGTCTGAGTTAGACTCGAGTTCAGGTTGAGGCTTCTTCTTGGTTGTTCTTCCAGTTTTACCTGCAATGAAGGCAATACCTTTCTCGGCCAAATTGCAGTTAGTCTGTTCATGCAGTTCTAATTCAGAGAATAATTCATCTAACTTTATTTTTGAAAGGTCCCTTGAAACCTTGTATGCATCTACCATAGATGCCCACAAGGTGTTTCTCGGGAAAGCATTTAGAGCATACCTTGTTAGGTCACGGTTTTCGACCTTGTGACCAATAGTGTGAAGACCGTTCATTAGTTCTTGAATCCGGGCGTGAAGCTGAGCAGCTGTTTCGTTGTCGGCCATTTTGATGGTGTACAGCTTGTTCAGAAGCAGGTCTCTTTTGCCGATCCGAGTGTCTGATGTTCCTTCATGCAGCTCGATCAGTTTTACCCACAGCTCCTTGGCACTGTTGAAGGGGCCCACCCGGTTCAACTCCTCTTTTGTTAAGCCGCATTGTAGGGTCTATGTTGCCTTTGCATCGACTTCTATTTTGCGCTTTAGAGCGGTGTTCCATTCTGAGTAGCTTTGAGGTACTCGTTCGGCGTATTTCGGAATCTCCAGTCCGGACTGGATGATTATCCACATGTCCACCTGAGTTTTCAGGTGGACCTCCATTCGACTTTTCTAGTAAGAAAAGTCTTCTCCACTGAACAGTGAAGGTCTGGCGGTGCTGAATCCTTCTTGCATGGCCATTTATCTGAAACTTAAACTAAACAAAAAGAATATACCAAGACTTGGTCTTGGATTAGTAGTGCGGGATAAATAAAAAATATTCGTCGAGTGGTGTTGCACCAACCTCGATCAACGAGAAGAAATTAAAAAAAATTCGAACGAGAGAAAGAATATTAAACGAAGTTCGAACGAAGAGAAAAAAATATTAAACGAAATTCGAATGAAGAAAAATAATAAGCGGAATTCGACAAAAAATATTGAAAGAAAAATTAAATAAAATTCGAAAAATTTTCAAACTGGTGGTTGCACCAAATTTGAATTTCCCCGCTCTGATACCACTTGTTGGATCGAGAGAATCGATAGAGGGGGGGGTGAATATCGGAAAATGTTCGGATTTAATATGAAAGAAATTGCACAGCGGAAATTAAAACCAACACACGAACACAAGTGGTTTTACTTGGTTCGGAGCCTAGGTCGACTCCTACTCCAAGGCCCACGATCGTTGATCGTTTACTTTGGGCAATTCTATATGAGGCGCAAAACCAGTTTACAAAGATTGATTACAGAATAAGTGCAGTAAATTAAAAATCAACTCTTCTTTACCGACGTCCAAAGTAGATGGTATTTTCGGAGCAGTTGGACGTCGTCGGCGCTTGTATCTCGAGTCAGGAGGTTTCTGGAGCAGAGCGCGGGAACGGAAGAGCGTGAATGCGTTGGAAAACTTGGATGTCCTGAAGCCTTGGTTCGAGGGCCTTTTTATAGGCCCTGGGGGCGCCCGGAACGTCGGGGGCGCCCCCCCACGTGTCAGCCGATCCGCCTCGGTCTCGGTCAGCTCTGATCCCTCAAAAATCGGGATCAAGCTTTGACGGGGGCGCCCTGATCGCTGGGGGCGCCCGGGTTGACCGGGTCAGCTCTCTTATCCGCTGGCTTCGAGGGGAGCTGCTTCGGTACATGGCACTGGGGGCGCCCGCAGCATGCGGGGCGCCCGGAGCGATGGGGGCGCCCGGAGCATCCGAGGCGCCCCGACAGTCAGTTGTCGAAGCAGAGTTTGCTCCTGCTGGTTGGTCTTCACCTTGGGGGCGCTCGGAACATCCGGGGCGCCCTGCTCAGCTTCTGCCTCACTCCTTTGAGGCTCTCTAAGCTGCAGACACTCAGTCCTTCGGTCCTGCATCCAGGGTTAGTCCAAAAAGCAGTAACATATTAATTTTTATACAGCCTTAGCTGTCTAGGTTCTGACTTTGGGTCTCCAAAATGGAGCCTTAGGTCGAATCGATGCCTACTGTTCTCTCGACAGGGAACGCATCCTCACCTACTCCTCTCGGGAGAATGTACCTGATGCCAACCGCTCCTCCGGTTGGACTTTTGCCTCGCGGTCCTTCGCTAGGTCTTGGATGCCGAGCTGTCCTTCGCCCGGTGCCTAGCATTCCTTCGCTAGGGCTTCAATCCCAGGCTATCCTTCGCCTGGCGCCTAGCAGTCCTTCGCTAGGGCTTTTTACCCTGGCATTCCTTCGCCAGTGCCTAGCAGTCCTTCGCTAGGGCTTTTTATCCTGGCATTCCTTCGCCAGTGCCTAGCAGTCCTTCACTAGGGCTTTTTACCCTGACATTCCTTCGCCAGTGCCTAGCATTCCTTCTCTAGGGCTTTTTACCCTGCACACTAGAGTAACATTGTTAGATAACAAGTGAGACTTAACTTTTGAACCCTGTTGCCATTATCAAAACACAGGTTTGACTTGGGTGCTTTCTGCACCAACAGAATTCTCTTTCTCAAGCTTTTCAACTTGAGTAGAGTTTCCTTCTTGAACCTTCTTGGTCAAGGATCTCGAGTCGGCTTCCTCTTTCAGGAGTTTTACTTCCTGTCGGAGGGACTCTACCCGGATTTTGGCTTTCACCATGTTGCGAGATAAATACGAAATTAACTTGGATAGTTTATACTCAAAATAACCTCTTACCGTTATTTGGCCATTCTCCGTGATTGTGAGCCTGCCGTCGTCTGGTTCCGATTCTGATCCGATGTCGACGTCTTTCGAAGCGGTTAAGGTGAGAAGATTTGATTGCGGGGTCTCTTCTTCTTCTTCGGAGGTTGATTCATCCCACGTGGCTTGGAGAGCCTTCTTTCTTCGTGTCTTCTTTGCCTCCTTCAGATTGGGGCACTCTGATTTGTAATGTCTCTTCTTGTTGCATTCGTAGCAGGTGACATTGGTTTTGCTCCTTGAAGATGTTGAAGGTTCAGCTGAATCTTCCTTTCTTCGGCTTGTTTTCTTTTTGTTTGTCTAGTGCTTCAGCTCCTTGTAGTAGTCCCGAGCTAGCCGTACCAACTTGGGCCGATCTCCTTCGCTGTCTTCTGAGTCTAAATCTGAGTCAGACTTGGGTGTTGGTTGAGGTTTCTTCTTGGGGACTTTTCCTTGGGATTTACTTGCAATAAACGCAATATTTTTCTCGACCAAAGAGGAGTTTGTCTATTCATGCAATTCTAATTTTGAGAAAAGTTCATCTAACTTAATTTTAGAAAGATCCCTAGACACCTTGTAAGCATCTACCATAGATGCCCACAGTGTGTTCCTTGTGAATGCATTTAGAGTATACCTGATTAGGTCACAGTTCTCTACCTTGTGACCTATCGTAAGCAACCCATTCATTAGCTCCTGGATTCTGGCATGGAGCTGTGCTGCTGATTCTCCTTCATTCATTTTGATCGCATATAGTCTGTTCAGCAACAGATCTCTTTTGATGATTCTGGTGTCTGAGGTACCTTCGTGCAGCTCAATCAGCTTGTTCCAAAGTTCTTTAGCGCTGTTGCAAGGACCCACCCGGTTCAGCTCTTCTTTGGTCAATCCACATTGCAACGTCTGAGTTGCCTTTGCATCAGCCTCGATCTTCTTTTTCAACGAAGCGTCCCATTCAGAATAGTGTTGTGCCACTCCTTCTGCGTTCTTAGGAATCTCCAAGCCAGATTGGATAATTATCCACATGTCCACCTGAGTTTTCAGGTGGACATCCATCCTGCTTTTCCAGTAGGAGAAATCTTCTCCACTGAAAAGCGGTGGTCTGGCTGTGCTAAATCCTTCTTGCATGGCCATTAATATTTTCTAAAAAAGAAAAACAAAGAAAACTTGTTCCAACACTTGGTCTTGGATTAGTAGTGCGGAAGAAATTAAAAGTAATGAAAAAATGATTGAGTGGTGTTGCACTAACCTTGATTAACGAGAAAGATTCGAAAAAAATTTAAATAATTCCGTAAATCCGAAAAAAAACTCTCAAATTGGTGGTTGCACCAAATTTGAGCCACCCGCTCTGATATCACTTGTTGGATCATAGAGAATCGATAGAGGGGGGGGGGTGAATATCGATATCAAATTTTTTGGAAAACTAGAGAAAATACACAGCGGAAAATAATAGAACAAACGCAAACAAAAGTTGGTTTTACTTGGTTCGGAGTCACGGTCGACTCCTACTCAAAGGCCCACGGTCCTTGACCGTTTACTTTGGGCAAGTCTATAGTCACAAAAGGAATTTTACAAATCGAGTACAGAAATAGAATTGGAATTTAAATTGCAACACTTTTCATAAATTAATTTTACCGACGCCCGAGGTGGATCGAAGTTCGGAGCAGACGGTCGTCGTCGGCGCTGGAATCTCAAAGTTGGAGCTTGTCAAAGCGTAGCACTTGAACGATAGTGCTTGGAGCGTTCGTGAGCAATGTGTTTGAAGCCTTGGGGGTGAACCCCCTTTTATAGCCCCCATAGGGGCGCCTGTGTCGATGAGGGAGCCTACACATGGCCTTTCCTGCGTGATCTCTTATCCGCAGGCTCGGTCGGCGCTTATCCATCTCACAGGGGCGCCTGAGCTGATGGGGGCACCCGTATGGTCTCGGGCGCCTGAATTGCTTTGGTCCGGAGGGTTCGTGGCAGTTTTGCTTCGTTGGTTCTGTTTTGGCTTTGACCTAGGGCGCTCGTATCCATCCGGGCGCCTAGCCTCAGTGAGGCGCCTCACTCCATTGAGGTGCCTCAGTTGCAGAAACTCTTTCCTTCGATCCCTGCAACCAAGGTTAGTTCCAAAACAAAAAGAAGCAAACATGTTAGCCATTATTTATAGCCTAAGCTATCTTGGACCTGAATTTGGGTCTCCCAAATGGAACCCTAGGTCGAACCGACGCCTACTATTCCCTCGCTCGGGGAACGCGTCCTCACCTACTCCTCTCAGGAGAATTTACGTTTTGCCAACCGGCTCCTCCGGTTGGACATTTGCTCAATCCACCTGATCAGGTCTTCGTGCCCAGTCCGTGACCAGGACTTCTTGCCCAACTTCGGGTCAGGTCTTCGGTGCCTAGCCCTCCGCCAGGACTTCTTGCCTAGTCCTCGACTAGGACTTCTTTGCCTAACTTCCGGTCAGGTCTTCTTGCCTAGTGTACCTAGGACTTTTCCTGCACACTTAGTAAGCTTGTTAGATCATATTAACACCTTAACTTCTGAACCTTTTGCCATTATCAAAACACAGGTTTGACTTAGGTGCTTCCTGCACCAACATTTAGGTCAAGGTTCAATTGAACCATTTAGCTAGTTTTGAATTTTGTGTCAATCTTAGGAATGGTGATAGATACATGATTGAATGTATTTTTCCTAAGTAGATATGGGTACCACAAACCTCTCCTCAAAATTTGGAAATTTTTGGAGATTTGTGAAATTTCTGGTGCATTTCTGAAATTGGGTCAGAAATGTTGAAAATGAGGTTTTCAGGGTGCTAGTCGACTGGGACAGAGGGTAGTCGACTAGTGAAGGCTGATTTGTGTGTTTCAGTAGTCAAAAGGTGTCCGAATGATGTATAACAAGTGTGTAATCTTATGGGAGGTTAGTACTCTGTGTTTATGGTCATTAGAGGTTAAAAGATCCGATAAGAGGGAAATTGTTGGAATTTTTTTGATGTGTGGCAAAGGGGGAGAAGTGTTGGGTTTAAGTAGGAAACCAAATACGCCTTTGCAAGAAATCCTAGGTAAAGGGGGAGCTTAGGTAAAGGGGGAGCATTATTGCTCATTTGGTGGCGTAAGGGGAACCTTGGAGAGGTTCTTAAAAAGCCTTTGTAAGTCTAATGTAGGGGAGCCTTGGAGAGGTTTTAGAAAGCCCATTTTGGTAAAAGGCCTATACTCATTGGGGAGGTTTAGGTGTGGGGATGCCTTATGGTAGGATCCACCATCTTGAGAAAAGTCCTAAACTCATTGGGAAGGTTTAGGTGTGGGGATGCCTTGTGATAGGATCCATGTTTGCATATGCATTGGCGATGTAAGTCCAAGGTGAAGCCTTGGAAACGTAAGTCCAAATAGTTATTAGCATTGTATTTGCTATTTGTTTTCCCTAACTTAAACATATTGCCAAGCATCAAAAAGGGGGAGATTGTTGGGGCAATCTATGGTCTGGAGTGACCATATGGTTTGATGTTTGAGTAAAGGGTTTAAGTGAAGGGTGTGCAGGTTTGCAGGGTTTAATGTGTGTATTTGAGTGTGCAGGTTTGCAGGATACACATAGACTTGGTTGGACGTCTTCGGGTATGGTGAAGGGTGTCATGGAGGCAAGCCGTGGGCTTGTGTGCACATCCGAGGGACAATGGAGAAAGAAGGGACGATGAGCCGAGGGAAGCGAACTTCGAGGCGTATGTGAAGGATGACATGGAGGCAAGCCAAGGGCTTGTGTGCGCATCTGAGGGACGAGGGACAAAGTCGAAGAGGGCATGAAGGCAACAGATCAAGGCTGCTGGAGCAGGAACGATGAGCTGAGGGAAGCGGACTTCGAGGCATGCGTGAAGGATGACATGGAGGCAAGCCGAGGGCTTATGTGCGCTTCTGAGGGACGGGAGCCAAAGTCGAAGAGGGCTTGAAGGCAACAGATCGAGGCTACTGGATGAAGAGTCAATCAGGTCATGAGGGTACAAGTGCTGAGTGAACTGTACTCGGGAAATCCTAGGGTTCGAGTGCTGAGAGAAATGTACTCGGGGAAGGGAAACCTTAGGTGTGAGGGTGGACCAGTCGACTAGTACCAGGGCAGTCGATTGATGAAGTCCACAGAAAGATCAGTCGACTGCCCATGGACCAATCGACTGATGGCACTTGAAAATTCGAACGTTAGGCTGTAACGGTCGAATCTAAGTGGGACCAATCGACTAGTAATGGACCAGTCGACTGGTAGTGGTCATTTCAGCCAAGAGCACTATATAAAGGGGCTTGGTTTTGGCTGAAGCTTCTTGAAGAAATTGGTTTTGGTTAAAGACCAATTAGTAGTCTTCATGCTTAGGAGTATTGTCCGGATTGTGGCAAGGTTTCTCCACCCACAAGGAGCTACACGAGCAAGCCGGAGGTCTTCCGGGGAGTCATCCACCGACGAATCGGGATCGTCCACCTTACGGACAGCCGTGGAGTAGGAGCTTTATCTCCGAACCACATAAAGGTTTGATGTTAGCGATTGTTTGATTTTATTATTAGTATTTTCACTTGCGAACGCTAACATTGTAGGATGAGAGGATCGAAAAATTACTATTCACCCCCTCTAGCAAACAGTAAGATCTTAACAATTGTCTAGTCATTTGTAGTTAAATACCATTCTAGATTTTCCCCTTTTCTATTTTGATCCTTTGTTTACAATGAAGGCTGGACTTCTATGTTTAGTGGTTGATAGTTGAATGGCTCCGAAGCTAATAATTGTTTGATATGTATTGTGCATTGTGCATTCTTCGATTTCCTAGTTAGTATATTTTAAGTCTTGGGCCTTTATAGTAAGATCTGTATTGATTATTGTTAATTAACAATATATTTTATCGTGTTCCCAATATTTTATGGGGTTATCACCAATGATTTCTAGTTTTTCATATCAGGATATTAGAGAGTCTAGGCCTAGTTGTCTATTTATTAAGTTCAGTAAATATGTAGGGGAGAGTAAATCTTTTGGAATGTCTATGTCCAGGTTGTTTAAGTCTTCTGGAAAAAGGTCATCTTGAATTAATTTTTGATATGCTAAGGAACAAGAAAGTTCTCAGTTTAATAGACAAGAACCTTTACATGTTATTTTACCTTTATATTAACAGCTGTTATATGTTGGTATCAATGTCTATCGAAGCTATGTCCTTAATAGTTGGAGTTGTAGGATAGGGTTTCTTGGAACGGAAGGATAATTGGACACAATTGAAGATATGATAGGTGTAGAGAGAAAGATGGCATAGTCTTTCGTAAGTAAAAATGCTTTGTCTTGAGCTATAAGGAAACTAAGTCCTAGGATTAAGTTAAGATTTGACTGTGGAAGAGGTTTACTCCAGAGTTTGGGAAGGGAGAGAGAAGTCCAAAATGTATTACAGTTTGCATAAAATGATAAATGTGTGTTTATAACAAATTTGGTACAAGATAGTTGTTGGCCATTAAATTGAGTACTAACAATTGGTTGGGTAGCAGTTTTGATGAGTTCAAGAGGTACTATGGATAGAATAACATCCTAATCTATTGTAGAATTTGTAGCTCAACTATCAAGAGAAACATGAAGTGTAAATTCATGTCCATGTATGTTGATTAAACAATGAACTCTGATATCAGTAGTTCGTCTAGTATTGCAAATACTGGGGGTTTTTATAAAAACCATATCAGTGTCTAAGCTTGGTTCAGTTATAGCCATTCTTTTTCCTTTTTCGTCTGATATGGAGGCATTGTCTTGCTTCAGTTTAGCAAGTTCAATTTCTAATATATTAAGTCTGGTTTCTAAAATAGAGTCTCAAATTTCAAGGAGCATATTCCTAGTGCTTCCTCATACTTGTTGAGTCGTAGGTATTAGTATGTTAAAATATTCTTGTATGCATAAGTTGTATATCTGTTTTCTAAATATATTACATGTTCCCCTTTTATCTATGGTTGGGTAATAGCTAGATAGGAAACAAGGAAAATTATCGGTTCCTATTTTTAAGGCCCAGTCATGGACACGAGTCCAACAGATCAAGTTTTAGTATTGTGTTTTGTGGTATATATTGTGTGAACATAAGATTCATAGCATTTAGGGCTTCCCATTGATTTTCTATGTCATCAAGCTCTTGTTGGAACTTGCTGTAAGATCGTAGACGTTACTAGAGGGGGGGGGTGAATAGCAATTTTCCCGGTTCGTTCTTCCTACAATGGTTAGTGCGCAAGCGGAATATACTAAAATAAAACTAACCAATGCTAACAAACCTATTTATGTGGTTCAGAGATGAAGACTCCTACTCCACGACAGTCCGTGAGGTGGACAATCCCTCGATCCTTCAGCGGATCACTCCCCGGATGCCCTCCGGCTAGCTCGCGTAGCTCCTTGTGGGTGGAGAAACCTCGACACAACCTTGAGTACACAACCTGACCACTTAGACTACTAATGAGCTCTAACCAAGCTCATTTCGTCAAGAGCTCCCAACCCAAAACCAAGTTCTCTTAAATAGAACTCAGGGCTGTAACTCACGCTGGCAGTCGACTGCTCCTAGGGCAGTCGACTGCCCCCACTCAGATTCGACCGTTGACAGCCCAACGTTCGAATTCTGGCTACTTACCAGTCGACTGCTCCCAGAGCAGTTGATTGGTCCAGGGTCAGAAACCTTCTGTGAGTTTCAGTTCTCGCTAGCAGTCGACTGTTATATCCCCAGTCAACTGCCCAGCTTACAAGAACACTCTTCCTCATTTCAACTACCCTTCTCCACGCGTGCCTTCAGGTACACTCCCTTGGCTTGCCTCTTGAAGTCCTCTTCCACCGGCTATCGATCCTCGAATGCACACACAAGCCTTCCCTTGGCTTGCCTCCATGCTACCCTTCACGTGTGCCCTTTGAAGTCCACTTCCCGACTTGTCCTTGGAGTCCTCCTCCCTCAGCTCTTGTCCCTTCATGATTTAGCTGACTCTTCACCAGTAGCCTTGACTATTGGCTTCGCACCCTCTTCGTCTTCAGCCCTCGTCCCTCGGATGCACACAAGCCTCCAACTTATCTCCATGCAATCCTTCACGTATGCCTCGAAGTCCACGCCCCTCGGCTCATCATCCCTGCTATCCAAGGTCCCTCAGGTGCACACAAGCCTCCAGCTTATCTCCATGCCACCCTTCACCGTACTGAAGCCGTCCAGCTAAGTCAATATGTGTAAACGTACAATCCTGCACACTCAATTACACATATTAGATCACAAGGAAAAACCTAACTTAAATCCTTTGCCCAAACATCAAAACACAAGGTTACTCCGGACCTTAGATTGCCTCAACAATCTCTCCATTTTTGATGTTTGGCAATACGTTTAAGTTAGGGAAAACAAATAGTAATAAGTAGCAATAACAATGCTAAACAAACATTTAGACTTACGTTGCCAAGGCTCCACCTTGGACTTACAACGCCAATGCATATGCCAATGCAAACAATCATGGATCCTATCCCAAGGCATCCCCACACCTAACCTTCCCAAGTTAGGAATTTTCACCAAAATTGGCTTTTTAAAGCTTCTCCAAAGCTCCCTTACATTGGACTTACAAAGGTTTTTAAGAACCTCTCCAAGGTTCCCCTTACGCCAATAATGGAGCAACCATGCTCCCCCTTTTTCTCAGCCCCGTCTAAACCTAGGGTTTCCCTCAAAGGTGTATTTGGTTTCCCAAATTAAACCCAATACTTCTCCCTCTTTGCCTAACATCAAAAAGACTCCAACAATATCCCAATTATTGGATCTTTTAATCCCTAATGATCCTAAACACAGTGTACTAGCCCCCCGTACACTTGTTTTTCATCATTTGAACACAAACCAGCTGCTGGATACCCAATCCAGCCCTGACCAGTCGACTACTCCCAGGGCAGTCGACTGATACTCTGAAAATTCAGAATTTCAGCATTTCTGACTCCAAATTCAGAAATGCACAACTAATTCCACAAATCTCCAAAAATTCTCAAATTTTGGGGAGAAGTTTGTGGTATCCATACCTACTTGGAAAAAATACCTTCAACGATGTATCTATCACCATTCCCAAGTTTGACATAAAATCTAAAATTTCTTATGAAAATTAAGGCAAACAAGAGACAACCTCCCCCTTTACCTATGCCTTTTCCCAATTTTCAATTTTCTAAGGTTAAGTTCTATCCCAACCTAACACCAAGTTAAGTTCTACCCGACTTAACATCACAAGTTCTTCCCCCTTTGACACCATTAAAGGATTGCCCCAAGCAACCTTACCCCTAGTGCCAAAAAGAACTCAACAAAACCCAGAAAAATCTAAAGATTTGCAAGTACATTTGCTAAGATATACCCTATCCTAGAAAAATATGATTCCATGAAGATTATCAAATGTGCTTGACTTTTGGTATGACCTCTAATTTTCTAAAAAATTGTCATTTTGTATCAACTTTGAATTCTATCTATAATTCCATGTGTTTGCCAAGGCTAACTATCATAATTTGACACATGAAATTATCCTCAACTCTTCCCTTTTTATCTCTTAATCCTAGATACATATGGGAGACTTCCATATTCATCAAGAGCTTATCATTCAATATTAATTTATGACCTTCAAACATATAATATCATAAAAATTTCACAAGATAACATGACACTTTCCTATGCTCCTAATTTCGCAATTTCTTACTGGCCAATATCCCTTTTCTGCTTAACCTTATGGATCAGGGGCAGTCGACTGGCAAAAGAAACAGAAGGTTCCTAGTCCCGAACCAGTCGACTGGTCCTGTACCAGTCGACTTGTCCTGTACCAGTCGACTGATATATGAATTTCAGGTTTTCAGGCAAATTTCAGAAATGCATAACTAATTTCACAAATCTCCAAAAAATCTGAAATTTCGTGGAGAGATTTATGGAGCCTATGTCTACTTGGTAAAAATATGTTTCCATACAAATGTACTCCAAACCCCAAGATTGACACGAAACTTAACTCTTCCTAAATTGTATCATTTAACCTTTTCCAAAAGTCCCAATTTAGGCCTCTCCTTAATCTATCTTCTCATTTCTGATCATGATACATTTCTAGCATTGAATTATATGGTATTTGCCTATTAAAGCCTAATTTTATCAAATATAATCCTATTTTCATCCTTTTTCTCCATAAATTCCTTTTAATGTGTCAATTTCCTAGGATTAAGACTTACCCTAGTCTTCCAACCCCTTTGGCACATTTTATCTAATTTCTTAGGAGAAAACCTCTTGAGATCCATTTACCATGGATCCCAAAGGCTCCTAGAGCTCTTAGCCTTAGCCACCTCCCTAGGTGACTCAATCCACACTAGACCACATCGGTGAGCCCCGGGTGATTCTTGGCCTACAAAATGAACCCTCTTAAACTTAGACACCTTGTCTTTGGTTAAGTCATTCTTTTTACCTTCAAATGACACCCCCTTGCCATTCTTGGACTTCTCCTTCTTGCCATAATTATATGCTACCTTAGCACATTTCTTTCCCTTGGCATTGGAGACCTTAGACCGGTATCCCAACCCCGATCTATCATAGTTGGGTTGTAGACTACCCAACACCATATCCAACCCTTAGATCCAACCATGAATCATTCTAGGGTCTTTTCTAATTTATCAAGCTTTGGCCTCAAGGCTTGATTTTCCCTTTCTAAACTTTTAACCTTAGTGTCCATATGTCCACTTTGGACATTCCTAGACCTACCCATCTTCCTAGGCATATGTCTCCCCTTCTTGGGATTATTGCCTTGATTCTTAGGTCTAGAGTTCTTGGATTTTTTATGATGCATGGTTCTCCTAGGGTTTTGATCTACCTTGTTAACCCTATTTCTATCATGATATTTAAAACCAAAATTATGCACAAGCAAACATTTTTCATTAATTCTAGCATGGATGAAGGAACTTAAATTTGAATTGTATTTTAATTTAAAGTTAAGGATTACCTCCCTTACCCTTGTAGTTCCTCCTTGATGTGAGTTTCTTTTCTTTCTTTCCTCCTTCTCCCATCTTCTCAATTGCTCCATTTTCTTTAGCTCTCCTTTTCAAGGATATTTAGTGTGATAATGCCCTAGCTCTCCATATGTGAAGCATCTAATTTTCTTTTTCTTCTCTTGGGCTTCTCCATTCCTACAACTCATGTTAGATTTAAATGGAATTGAAATGAGTATAGGTTTTACCTCATTTTTCTTACCATTTGGATACTTGTCCTTGTAGTGTCCCTTTTCATTGTATCGAAAGCATATGATGTGGTCCTTTTTCTTTACTTTGGTGGAGGTTGGAGCTTCTTCTTGCTCTTGTATAGATGAGGGTCTCTCCTCCCCCTCAATACATAAAGTTGACACCTCCTCTTCTTCTCTTGATGAGGTGGATGACCTTTCACTTAATTCTTCTATTTTACTCGAAGACATTGACAATTCTTCTTCTTCTTTGTTTTCTTGGACCATTTGAGCTTGTGTAGGGTTTTTATGGAATTCTCCTATCTTGTTCCATAGCTCATGCGCATTGTGATACTCTCCTACACCACTTAACACATTAGTAGGCAAAATGTTAAGTAAAATTGCAATTACCTTTTCATTTGCCTTTGATTGATTTTGTTGCTCTTGGTTCCAATATCTAGACCTAAGCTTCTTCCCGTGCTTATCCTTTGGAATTTCGAATGGCTCTTCAAGCGCAATCCTAAGTTCCCACTCCATTCCGAACCATGTCTCTATCCTTGCTTTCCAATAGCCGAAATCTTCATGGTCATATGGAGGTGGAGTGTTGATATCATCCCCCAACTTGTCTTTCATTGTTTTCTCCTCTAGCTTGTGCTCCTTTGGCGGTTATTCCAACAAGAGCGGTCTTTCGCTCTGATACCACTTGTAAGATCGTTGACGTTGCTAAAGGGGGGGGGGTGAATAGCAATTTTCCCGGTTCATTCTTCCTACAATGGTTAGTGTGCAAGCGGAATATATTAAATAAAACAAACCAATGCTAACAAACCTATTTACGTGGTTCGAAGATGAAGACTCCTACTCTACGACAGTCCATGAGGTGGAGGATCCCTCGATCCTTCAGCGGATCACTCCCCGGATGCCTTTCGGCTAGCTCGCGTAGCTCCTTGTGGGTGGAGAAACCTCGGCACAACCTTGAGTACACAACCTGAGCATTTAGACTACTAATGAGCTCTAACCAAGCTTATTTCGTCAAGAGCTTCCAGCCCAAAAACAAGTTCTCTTAAATAGAACTCAGGACTGTAACTCACGCTGGCAATCGACTGCTCCTAGGGCAGTCGACTGCCCCCACTCAGATTCGATCGTTGACAGCCCAACGTTCGAATTCTGGCTACTTACCAGTCGACTGCTCCAAGAGCAGTTGACTGGTCCAGGGTCAGAAACCTTCTGTAAGTTTCTGTTATCGCCGGTAGTCGACTGTTATATCCCCAGTCGACTGCCTAGCTTACAAGAACACTCTTCCTCACTTCAACGACCCTCCTCCACGCGTGCCTTCAGGTACACTCCCTTGGCTTGGCCCTTGAAGTCCTCTTCCATCGGCTATCGTCCCTCGGATGTGTACACAAGCCTTCCCTTGGCTTACCTCCATGCCACCCTTCACGTGTGCCCTTTGAAGTCCACTTCCCAGCTTGCCCTTGGAGTCCTCCTCCCTCTGCTCTTGTCCCTTCATGACTTAGCTGACTCTTCACCAGCAGCCTTGACTATTGCCTTCGCACCTTCTTCGTCTTCGGCCCTCGTCCCTCGGATGCACACAAGCCTCCAGCTTGTCTCCATGCCATCCTTCATGTACGCCTTAAAGTCCGCGCCCCTCGACTCATCATCCCTGATATCCATGGTCCCTCGGGTGCACACAAGCCTCCAGCTTATCTCCATGCCACCCTTCACCGTACCGAAGCCGTCCAGCTAAGTCAATATATGTAAACCTGCAATCCTACACACTCAATTACACATATTAGATCACAAGGGAAAACCTAACTTAAACCCTTTGGCCAAACATCAAATCACAAGGTCACTCCGGACCTTAGATTGCCTCAACACTTGCTTCTAGTTGATGCGTATTTTTTTGTCAAGGTATATGAGTTGTCAAGGAATGAGTTGATTAATGTATAATCGGAGGAGGAGGTGGCTATTTCTTCTATATCTTCTATAGAGATGATAGAGTAAATAGAAGAAGTATCCGATATATCCTCTTGGATTGCTATTAAGTCCATGTTAATGCAAGAGACCAATTTGGCTTCCCTAGTGTATACGTTTTTCCTATTTGGGCATGCATAAGATAAATGCCCTGATTCATTATGTTGGTGCCGGAAGCACCAATGTCGAACCTATATTTTGATAATGGCAAAGGGTTCAGAGGTTAAGATTTGGTTGTAATCTAACAAGCTTATTAAGTGTACTGGAATGTCCTAGGTACACTAGGCACTAAGTCCTAGTTCTATGAATTAGGCACTAAGTCCTGGCCACGGGCTGGGCAACTAAGTCCTGGTTCTATGAATTGGGCACTAAGTCCTGGCCGCGGGCTGGGCAACTAAGTCCTGGTTCTATGAATTGGGTACTAAGACCTGGTTCTATGAATTGGACACTAAGACCTAGTTGAGGACTGGGCACGAAGACCTGGTGAGTGAAGCTGGGCACTAAGACCTGATCGAGGACTGGGCACCGAAGACATAGTGAGTGAAGCTGGGCACTAAGACCTGGTCGAGGACTGGGCACCGAAGTCCTGGTGAGTATATCTGGGCATGAAGACTTGATCGTAGATTGGGCACAAAGACATGGTGAGTGAAGCTGGGTAAAAGTCCAACTGGAGGAGCCGGTTGGCAAAAGGGTAAATTCTCCCGAGAGGAGTAGGTGAGGATGCGTTCCCCATAGGAGGGAACATTAGGCGTCAGTTAGACCTAGGGTTCCATTTGGGAGACCCAAAGTCAGAACCAAGACACCTCAGGCTGTAAATAATGTTTTAATATTATCAATTGTATGCTTTGTATGTCTTTGGAACTAACCCTGGTTGCAGGAACGAATGGAAGGGGTTTTCTGCACTCAGGGGCCTCAATGAAGTGAGGCAGCTTAGCTCGGCTAGGCGCCTGTATTGAGACAGGCGCCCCAGTGAAGGGTTAAACAAAGAATTCGAAGCAAACTGCCACGCAAGCTTCTGGACCATGTCAAGCTAGGCGCCTGTGTTAACACAAGCGCCCTAGTCAGCTCAGGCGCCCTAGTTGAAGGGATAAGCGCTGGCCGAGTCTTCGGATTGGAGTTTGCGTAGGAGAGGTCACGTGTCAGGCGCCCCCTTCAACACAAGCGCCCCACTGACTACTATAAAAGGGGGTTCACCCCCAAGGCTTCCATATCAATTGCTTTCAATTGCTACTCTCAAGCGCTCCTCTCCGACAAGTTCCATACTCGTGATTCAAGCGGTGACAACGACCCGTTGCTTCGGAAACTTCCAACCTCTGTGGTCGTCGGTAAAAGCTAATTTTGTTAAGTGCTGTAATTGCTTTTCAATTCTATATTTGTACTCTCGACTTCTAATCTTTTACGAAAATATAGAATTGCCTATCGTAAACAGTCAAGGACCGTGGGCCTTGGAGTAGGAGCTGACCGTGACTCCGAACCAAGTAAAAACTAATCGTGTTAGCGATTGGTTTTCTTTTTTCGCTGTGCAATTACTCTTCGCTTTCCGAAAAAAATTTACGGTCGAGATTCACCCCCCTCTATCGATTCAATACGATCCCACAAGTGGTATCAGAGCGGGTGGCTCAAACTTGGTGCAACCACCAATTTGAGAATTTTTTTTTCGGATTTACGATTTTAAATTTTTTCTCGCTCGAATTTTCTCGTTAATCGAGGTTGATGCAAGACCACTCGATCTTTTTCGTTATTAATATTCTTCCAGCACTACTAATCCAAGACTCAGTCTTGGAACGAGTTTTCTTTTTCTTCTTTTACAGTTGAAATTAAATGGCCAACCAAGAGTGGAACAGTGCTTGTCCTCCGCTATTCTCCGGTGAGAATTTTGAGTTTTGGAGAAGTCAAATGGAACTCCATCTGAAGGCCCATATGTACGTATGGATGATCATTCAAACAGGGTTCTCCCTCCCTACAAAAGATGAACTATCAATTGCGTGGGACAAACTAGATGAACCAACGCTCAACCAAATTGAGACAGATGTAAGAGCAACTGTAATTCTTTAGTGTGGTCTAACTAACGAACAACTCAAGCTAGTCGGTTCATTTGGATGTGCAGAGAGATTTGGGAGAAATTGATTAACCTACATCAAGGGAACTCAGATGAGAAAGATCAGGAAAGCTATGTTGCATTCTCGGCTCAAGCTCAAATAACCGAGACAGATTCGACACCCGACTTCGAAATTAACTCCGGATCAGAAGATGAGTTAGAATCCGTACCTGACTGCGAATTCGAGCCAGAGTTAGAAGATGAATTGACTGAGACGGTAACTGATTTTGAATCCTTTTCAAAATTACAATTAAATAATCAAACTGATACTATAATGGTCGAGGAAGGGATAGTTTCCAATGTAGGGAAAACTCCAAGAGAACCACCAAAAGGGAAGTCTCAACCAGTATCCAAGTCCGAGTCCGACTCGGAATTTGACGACAGTGAAGGAGATCGGCCCAAACTGGTCCGATTGGCTCGTGACCACTACAAGATGCTAAAGAAATAGAAAAAAAGACGGCTGAAATCAGGAGGGAGATTTTCAACCAGGAATCAAATGGTAATATGGTAAATTCAAATTTTAAAAATCATATAATATGTTATGAGTGCAGACAAATAGGACATTACAAGAGTAAGTGCCCCACTAGCAAGAGTCGACCTTCGCCAAATGGTACCCTCAAGAAGACTAGACAAACAATCAATAGGTAAATTTACAGTATTTGAAAATCTAATATTTACCTAAAAAAACGTGATTGATTCGTATAAATTAGTTAAGATAAACTTTCGAAAGTTAGAACAAGAAAATAAGACTATAAAAGTTAAGGTTAATATGTTAGAAAATTTAATTCACAACCTTGCTGATTTTAAAAATCCAGAGTATTATTCCAATTATGATGTAACATAGATCATTTTTGTCATGTTTTTTTTCTGCTATTTTATCATGCTTAGACTTAGGATTGGTTAGATTAAGGACAAATGATTAAGTTGAAATTTGAACAATATAGTATTGGGTGGAGGTGAGATGATAGTACGTTAGGGAAGCCTTTCTAGTGGAACTAGCCGAAGCTACCGATCCAAGACCTAAACTAGTTATACCAAAATCTTTCAAGAAGTAACTTGAAGATGAATTTTCAGTAAAAGGCTTTATCAAGGAAAGGGTTGTTACTCCAATAAGACTACGACCAAAGAAGACCTTGTGCCTCGCAAAGACCTGGAAGCCTATTATTGAAAATCAAATTCAATTTACTACTTGTTAAATTTAAATCTAACATAAATTTCAATTAATCTTAGATTCAACATATTTTTCAAAGTCAATTAACTTAACCTTATAAAATTTTCAAAATTAATTCAATGTCTTCAAAATTAACAATGTTTTTCAAAATTAAAATATTTATTTTTGAAAATCTATCTCACAAAACCCATAAGGTTAACTTGGTTGATCATGTAGAACTGGGTGAGATATCTAGGACATAATAGTCTAATTCATTATCCTTTTAAAATAAAACTTAAATTATTTTCAAAATTTGTTCAAAATCAACTCAAAGTGTTTTCAAAAGTAATTCAAAATTTCCTCAATTTTTTTTTAAAATCAATTCAGTTTTTTTAACCCTACTTTTTCAACTCTAATTTTTTTTTCAAAAAGATTGAATTTCATGTTGAATGTCAAAATAAACTCATTTTGAATATAATCTAGGGCTTGATTGATTTAGTTATTGGTTGGTCAAACATAGTCAACTGAGTCAAACATAGTCAACTGAGTCAAACTTGGTCAACACATTCAATCTTGGTCAACGATCAATCCGGTCAACGGTCAAACCTCGGTCAACCCGAGCGCTCGAGACCTTACAGGCGCTGATGATAGCCCACAACGAGTGTCACGATGAGCCTCAAATTTGAATTTATAAATTAAAAACCCTTTAGCTCACAAAAATAAGTGTAGTATAGGGGCCTCAAGTCATATTTTTCCAAGGACTAGCTAAGAATGCTTAACTTGAGCTAGAATTGTTCATTTCTATTTTGGGTTTTCAAATAAAATGGGTATTTTTGCGATAATGAATGAAATTACAGTGAAACAGAATAAACTCAGCTGATAACAGAAACTAACTAGAAAATTGCGGAAACTACACTTATCCTATTTGAAAACTGAATAATTCACTTCAAAACTATGAAATTGCAATTCAAGAACTAATATTGAATGTAAGTAATCTGTAACTACTTGCAGAATTTTGAAAACCATAACACAACATGCTAAGAAACTTGACTGAAATGTAACTAGGTTCAAACCGAAACAACATAATGAAACAAGTATTTCAGAAACGAAATTTTCCTAAATTAAACATCAAACTAGTCCCTTGCCAAGATTTCCTCTTGCCGTCACACAAAAGCCCAGCTAGAAACCCCTAGCTCGAAAATCAGCAAAGAAACAACTCCCTTGATCGGTCTGTAATGGCTTGGTGCGTATTGATCTTCCTGATCGGTCAGCCTGACCGATCAGGACTCCTTCTGATCGGATTGGAGACCAATCAGTAGAGTTTCTGTCCGATCACGGAAATCGGTCAGTATCTGAAAACCTCTTCCGATCTCTTCATCCTTGACAAGTTGGATGGCAATTTTGCTCAGGAACCCTTAGAAACCCTCTGAAGAACCCCTCCAAATTGCTCCGACAGCTTCGATCGAAGAAAAGCAGCGATCAACAAGGAATCGATCAGTGAACACAGCTCCTCGATGAGACCCTCATCTGATCCCTCTCAGCAACAAATTTTGATAGCAAACTTCACAGGAAATCCATCTCTGTGATTTTGAAATCTTGAACAAGCTCGGATCTGATGTTGGCCGCGTGAAGAAACGGAGAAGAAAACAGAAAAATCGAAGAACAGGGAAAAACTCGCGATGCCGAGAGCTGGTGAGGAATTCCTGTTTTAATTAATTCCCATTAAAAATGAACGGCTGTGATCATCCTCGCTTCATCCAACGGTCAGATCATCTCGGATTGAAACCAAACATTCCAGATCTCCATCGATGGTCAGGATCTTCTTCTACTTAGCTTGGATCGATTAGATCTGCAACGGATGGTTTGGATTACCCTTCCTTTTGAATGGGTGGCTTAGACTCCTCTTGAGCTTGATCTAACGGCTAGATGACTTTTGATTTGGACCAAAACTTCAGATCTTGACCTATGGTCTTGATTAACTTTACCTTGAGCTCGGATTGATCAGAAGATGAAAGATGGCTCAGATCTCCCCATGTCTTGATTGGACGACCCACGTTTCTCCAGTGCTTGATCATCTTGATTAAATCCAGATCTGACTCAAATTCGATCCAATCTGATCTAGGTCCATGATCATTCGAAGCCTACAAAATTATATTCAAATTTTAATGCCAAAATATCTCAAATATAGAAAGAATTGTATCCAAAGCCAAAATAGAAATAACTCATGAAACCTAGTGTAAATACAAGATCAAACTTACAAAAAAGAATCACAACATGGATTTGAGAGCATAAAATAATTATCAAAATTGTAATTATCAGGCGCCCCATGCTTTATCATGGTTCAAGGCAGCCAAAGCTGCCAAAAGGGGCTAACACCCAGACTCAGGCGCCCGAGAGGCTCTCGGGCGCCTCAATCATCACGGGCGCCCGGGATCCCTTACGGGCACCCGTGAAACAATATATAAAGGCATCAAACCATGATCATTTGCCACACCAAACCAACTTCTCTTCCACTCCTTCTCCCTCTAAGGTGCCTGAAAACTCATCCTTTTCCCTCGAACGCCCTACTTCGACAATGCCTCCCCAGTACCATTTTAATTATGCATTTATAATTAATTTTTTGATTATTTCGCTTAGTGAATGCATAATTTTCTTTACCTATCTAGAAAACGTCGTGTTACACAAGTTGACCCCGGGGGGGCCGAACCTAGCCCTATTCTAGGTTCCCAACCTTAGCTTTGTTCAACAAATTCGCATCCACCACCTACAAACCTATCAAGACCAACTTTTTGAATAGGCAATTCTTTAGTCAATCATGCCGGTAGCAATGGATGCTATTAATTTTTATCAACTAGACCATCTTGTCTACTGTACACATCTAGTAAATTCAACATTGTGTGTCGAATTCTACAACAATCTAGTCAAAATTGATGACCTCTGCTACTCGACCACTATACAGGGCATTTCTCTTACTATTTCACCATCTTTGTTTAACCGATGCCTCAGACTACGACAGTCACAGTCAACCTTTTGTTGCTATCCTCCAGCTGACCTTCCCTTCGCTCCCCCCTATTCGCACATCAACCTGGACAGTCTTTATTCCTACTTTTATGGAGACGTGCAGAACCCGTTGGTGCAGCGGTTTCAGTCCGTCGACCTCCGCGTCCATGACTACGCTCTTTATAGAGTTCAAGTCTGTTGTGTTCTTCCACTGACCACCCGAGATGTCGCGACCATGCAACCATTTCACACTTTCCTCCTCTACGCTATGATCCATCAGTTGAATATAGATATTGGCCTCCACATGTTCTAGATGATCATTTACACGTCGAGCATATCTACTCACTCCCGAGTGCGGACATCATATTGTCATATTATCACTGCCCTCCTTCACCACCATGGTCGCGACGCCACCGTCGGGGAGGTCATCCTGATGACCGAATTTGATGAAATCGGGCCTATAAATTTTTCTTTAGCGGGTATAGATATTTCGGCCACTGGGGTCCTATCGTGGAGACGGGAGAGGGCTCGACGTCAGGATGACTCAGACGAGGAGATAGAGGTAGACGTTGCCGATCTCGCAGCTGAGATCCAAGAGCACTTGTAGGAGCCTCCACCCCCGACCATCGACCAGCGCCTGACGTCATTACAGACGGAGGTCCACAGCCTCCGAGAGGAGATGGAGGCGCATCAAGTTGAGTTCATGGACGCCATTCATGCCGAGCACGATGTGAACCTGACCTACCACACCAAGTACATGGATACCCTTCGGGCCGAACGTGAAGCAAATGAGGCTTGACACAACGAAATGATGTCCATGTTCTGGTCATGGCAGCCCAGTCCATTCTACCCCCTGGCCTTTCCTTGTAGATCTGAGTGATTTCCCAGCTAGTTGACTGTACTCATACTATTTGACTTGCCCTACCTAGTAGGGTTGACCTGTGATTGACTTTACTAGTCTTTGTGATTGACCAGTTGACTTTTATTCAGCTATTGTATCTACTGGTTGTTTACTTACCTGACTGTTATCTAGCTATTTCACAGTTTGATTATTCATTTTTCTGCTAAGTCATTAACTTCATATTTTTGATGTTAGGGTTGTGCTTAGTAGAATAGGACTGTTCTATATTATTTTATTAATTTTTTTTTTTAAATTAACAATTTGAAAAATCATTTCTTTGATCAAGTTTTTGAAATTTAAAATGATTTTTCGACTTAGTTTTCTTTCAAAAACTACCCCCTTCAAAACTAGGGTTTTTGCACAAATGAACTTAGCTTAGGCCCTATCCCTAGAACTGCATGCACCTATAGATCTAGAAGCCAACATCTCACAAGCACCTTAGGGTACTTTTGATTGATAACCTATACTGGGTTGAGATGCTTAGGTCTATGCCTTGATTCAAGATGCTTTAAGTCAGTGCATCTGTAGTAATTGGGGCAATAAATACAAGTTGAACAGCAATTAGGTTAAGTGTCAAGCTTAGAAACTCTAACTTGATCAGATCACTTAACTTGACTAACCCTAGTGAAAGCTAGTGTTTTATAACAGTTAGTAAGTAGCTAACTTGGTTAGACAGGACCCAAACAAGAACGGTTTAATTTGGGTTGGTCCATTTTTCTTGCTTAAAATCATTAGAGTTGGTTCAATATAGAATTACAAATTATTTGACTAGCTCTAATTTTCCTTCAATAAATGTTATCATCTTTTTTGATATATGGAAAAGGGGGAGAGAAACAAAAGAAAGAAGGAAATTTTTGTAGGACCGGTGTCGTCGATAGAGGGGGGGGTGAATATCGACCGTGAAAATTCTTCAGAAACTATCGTAAAACTTTGGATCGTTCTAGACTTAAAGCGTTAGTAGCACAGTAGAAAAGTAAATAAAAATAAAAGCAAGACAGGGACACAGCGGGATTTATTTACTTGGTTCCCAACCCCCCAGGGTCAGTACATCCAAGGCCTATGTACTCGGCGTGAGTCCACTATTGGTCTCCTTTTCGGAATTTCCGGAGGTGGAGAAAACCCGTCTTACAATGTATAGTTACAAGCAACAATATTGAAGGTTAAGTACGGAACAAATAAAAGCAAACCGAACAAGAATCTGAAACTCGGCCGATCTGGACCTCCGAAGTGCCGCGCACTTCCTCCTGGAGCCTCCCGGTCGTAGAGCCTTGTCTTTAGAGCGTTGTCATCGGTCAGAATGCTTAGAATCACTTTCAACAGTTGTGTTTGAAGCAGAGGGGTCGAAGCCCCTTTTATAGGGTTCCTACGGGCGCCCTGGACGCTGGGGGCGCCCCGATAAACCCGGTCAAAGCTTATCCCTGCGTCGACCTCGCCGCAGCTAATAGAGCCTTTGACCAGGGCACCCCGACCTCCTGGGCGGCTAGCTTGAACCCAGTCAACGCTAATCTCTAGCTTCGAACTCGCAGCAGCAAAACAACTTTGAACCCGGGTGCCCTGGACCTCCGGGCGCCCCGCTTGAAGCCTATTCTGCCTACCACACAAAACTGCTTCTTCTCTTCTTTATCTTGGGCGCCCCCATCATTGGGGGTGCCTTGGATGCTTGGGGGCGCCCCCACTGATGGGGGGTGCCTGACCTCAAGGTTTCCAGCCTAGATTTTTTACTTGCTTTGTCTTCCAATCTTGGTACCTGCAAGATACACAAACACAAAGCATATATACATACAATATTAGGCTTAAGGACTTGGTTCGGACTTCAGATTTGCATGAAACCCTAGGTCGAACTGACGCAAGTTCTCACCCCCGAGAACGCGCCTTCCACCTACTCCTTTCAGGAGCCGGTTGCCACCCAGTCCTTCGGGTGGACTTTTGCTTAGCCTCCGATTACTCTGGACCTCGAGACGCCCGAACCCCGACCCGTCTCAACTTCTGTCCTTAGTCATCGCTCAGCTAAGTTGCTCAGTCCCTTGGACCAAGACTCCGTGCCCAAACCCTAGGTCCAGGACTTAGGTGCCCAATCCTCGGCCAGGTCTTTGTGCCCAATTCCCCGAACCAAGTCTTCGGTGCCCAACCCTCGGCTAGGTCTTCTTGCCCAGTCCCCGACCAGGACTTAGTGCCCACCTTTCGAGCAGGTCTTCGGTGCCCAGCCCTTTGCCAGGACTTAGTGCCCAATCCTCGATCAGGACTTAGTGCCCAATTCCATGAACCAGGACTTATTGCCTAGGTTTACTAGTACTTCCTTCCACTTTGGTTACTCCTCTCTTAACTCCCCTTTGTCTGTTCAATGTGTCACTGACTTAAGTAAATTGTCAAACATTAAAACACTTAGAGGAGAACATCATTGATGCAACTTGCACCAACAATTTTTTTTAATTTTTCAAATTCTTTAAAAATTCCATCTCTTTTTCAAAAAGTATGCTCAGTTTTTAAGTACTTCAAAGTTTTTTTTAAAGTTTTTTTTAAGTACTTAAAAATATTTTCAAATTTTCTATGTATTTTTGAGTGCCCTAAAAATGTACTTCAAATGTTTAAAGTATTTCTAGGTGCTTTCAAAATACTTCGAAAAGATTTCAAAATTTTTTTCTAAGTGTTCAAATTCTTCTATGTATCTTTGAGTGCCTTAAAAATGTTTTCAAAATTTTCTAAGTATTTCTAGGTGCTTTCAAAACACTTCGAAAAGATTTCAAAAATTTCTAAGTGTAGGTTGAAAAACATTTCTAAGAAAATTTTTCTTAGTAATCAAAATTTGCCTGAGCTAAATTTTTCAAAAAACCTTTTTGGCAAATGGTGCTAAGTAAATTTTTCTGAGTAAACAAATTCTGTTTAAAAAATAATGGTTAAAAATTTTTTGGTGAAAATGATGTTAAGCAAACTCTTTCTATGTTTGGAAAATTTTTACCCAAGTTCTCAAAATTGAAACTTTTTATGGGAAATCAGTTTTCAAAATTTGTCTTGCCTAAGTAAAGTTTTTCAAAAGTTTTTAAGTACAAGGTGTTGAAACAAAAATTAGGCGTACAAAACCTTTTCAAGAATTGTCTATGTGTTGAAAGGTTGCTGAGTGCATTTTGCTCGTCTTTTAAAAACCTTTAGTCAAAAACATAAAGCTTTTTGCTAAATTTTGAAAAACACTTAGCACTTAGAAAGTTTTACAAAAACCCGCATGACATTGGAAATTTTAGGGAGAAAATATTTTCAGGGGGAGATAAATGAATTTATTTACTTAATGTTGTTTTAACTTAACTTTATGAACCGTGTTGCCATAAATCAAAAAGGGGGAGATTGTTGATACTGGAAGCACCAAAGTCGAACCTATGTTTTGATAATGGCAAAGGGTTCAGAAGTTATGATTTGGTTGTGATCTAACAAGCTTATTAAGTGTGCAGGAAAGTCCTAGGTACACTTGGCACTAAGTCTTGGTTCTATGAATTGGGGACTAAGTCCTGGTCGCGGGCTAGTCAACTAAGTCCTGGTTCTATGAATTTGGCACTAAAACATGGTCGAGGACTGAACACGAAGACCTGGTCGAGGATTGGGCACTGAAGTCCTGGTGAGTGAAGCTGGGCACTAAGACCTAGTCGAGGACTAGGCACCGATGACCTGGTGAGTGAAGCTGGGCACGAAGACCTGGTCGAGGACTGGGCACTGAAGACCTAGTGAGTGAAGCTGGGCACGAAGACCTGATCGCGGATTGGGCACGAAGACCTGGTGAGTGAAGCTGGGCAAATGTCCAACTGGAGGAGACGGTTGGCAAAAAGGTAAATTCTCCTGAGAGGAGTAGGTGAGAGCGCGTTCCCTGTATGAGGGAACATTAGGCGTCGGTTCGACTTAGGGTTCTATTTAGGAGACCCAAAGTCAGAACCAAGATAGCTCAGGCTGTAAATAATGTTCTAATATTATCAATTGTATTCTTTGTATGTCTTTGTAACTAACCTTGGTTGCAGGAACGAATGGAAGGGGTTTTCTGCACTCAGGTGCCTCAATGAAGTGAGGCGCCCTAGATGGGCTAGGCGCCTATATTGAGACAGGCGCCCCAGTGAAGGGTTAAACAAAGCATTCGAAGCAAACTGCCACACAAGCCTCTGGACCAAGTCAAGCTAGGCGCTTGTGTTAACACAGACGCCCCAGTCAGCTCAGGCGCCCCAGTTGAAGGGATAAGCGCTCACCGAGTCTGCAGATTGGAGTTCGCGCAGGATAGGTCACGTGTCAGGCGCCCCCTTCAACACAGGCACCCCACTGACTACTATAAAAGGGGGTTCACCCACAAGGCTTCCACATCAATTGCTTTCAATTGCTACACACAAGCGCTCCGCTCTGACAAGTTCCATACTCGTGATTCAAGCGCTGACGACGACCCGCTACTTCGAAAACTTCCAACCTCTCCGATCGTCGATAAAAGATAATTTTGTTAAGTCCTGTAATTGCTTTTCAATTCTATATTTATACTCTTGACTTGTAATCTTTTATGAAAATATAGAATTGTCCATCATAAACGGTCAAGGAACGTGGGCCTTGGAGTAGGAGCCGATCGCGACTCCGAACCAAGTAAAGACAAATCGTGTTAGCGATTGGTTTTCTTTTTCCGCTGTGCAATTACTCTTCGCTTTCCGAAAAAAATTTACGATCGATATTCACCCCCCCTCTATCGATTCAATACGATCCCACACATTACAGGCAATAGAAGTTATAGTATTGACATACATTTTCTTTGGTTTGAATTTTCTAACAAGTTTGGTTTTGTTTAAATATGACTTCTTCTCTTTGCTTTTTCTCAAGTAGTAGACTTTTCTAGGTCTAATTTCGGGTTGAGACTGTATAGTTGGATTGCTTGGTCTTCTTCGTTGTTTGTGCCTATGTTGGTTTAATCCATATTGCTGTGGGGTATATATTTGGCTGCAAAACCCATATTGTTGATTTTTAAGTTGTTTCTGTATTTGGATATAAGTATATTTTTCTTTATGTATTGAGATGATATATTGAATTCTAACTCCTATATTATCATATTGGGGTGCCACCTTTAAGTCTGTCTATGCCTTCTGAATTTCTTTGCTTATGTCTTCTGGTATTTTACTAAATAGATTTTCACCTAATTCCGGATTACAATGATTCCTGGAGACACCTGTGAGTGCTAGAATGTCTCTCATTGCTTCCCTTTGATGTTTGTCTAATCCTGTATTAGTATCTCTAGCAGTTAAAAGTCTATGGATGGTATATCAAAAGTTTAGTATGATGTTGTCTTGGGCTGCTATATGAGTTATTTCCTCTGTGAATTTTGCTTTGCAGGCTTTCCAGGCGGCTCTAGCTATGTCGCCTAATTAATATTCTCTTATATGAATCATGGCTTCACCTATTTTTATGTCTAGCTCATGTTTGGCTTGGTAATATCTTCTAACAGAGACAATCCATTATTTCAAATAGGTATCATATAGTTGGGGATCATCACACTCAGCAATATTTAAAAGTATTGTTTTTTTTCCAAAGTAAGTAATCTCAGGTGGACATCTTTTTTCTATGTTTCTGAGTAATGGATTATTGGTGTATGGAAGGATTGGTGCCCTTGGTGTATGGCCTTGTCCATAATTGGTTGTTCGTATAGAACTTTTTGGGTTTTATATTATAACGGTTTAGAAGTGGTAGATGTACTAGTAGATTCTGCCGAGTTCATAAAGTTTAAGTCTTTACTTTGTTTCCTTGCAATTATATTATGGTCTTCATCAAAATATAATTCCCAGTCATTCTCAATTTTTGTTGTTTCTTTTCAAAGTCATTAAGTTTAGTTAATTCTTTTGGGGTTAGATAATTTACCATCTTTGAGGGCATATATAAGAATTCATCTATGTCATCAAAAAAACCCATGTTGTGGTTCTTGGTGTAACATAAAATTCATGTTACTTGTATGGTGTAGTACTAAAGGTGTGCTTTGCTGATTGATATTATAATTAGAATCTTCTATATACATTAGGTTGAAATTATCTTCTTCTTCATTACCTTCATTCTATAAGTAGAAGGTTTTTAGTTTTAAATCTTATAGTTAGGTCTTTATTCCTGTACATTATTGATTGTGTTGGTTGTAGATCGAGTTTGGGATGGTATATCTAACATAAAGTTCCATTCTAATCTTGCCAGAGTTTCAGAAGAAAAATCCCTTGGTTTTAGGAAGTATATGCCTCCAGAAGTAAAAGTCTCAATGATATCATTCATTTGTACTCTAAAACTATAATTAATCTGAGTCATTATTTTTCCTAAGAAAATGAAATTAATTTGTATATTATCTTTTTTAAAGTCTCCATAACCTTTCACCATGATTATGATTTTAATATGTTTAATGAAGTCTTGGATTGCCATATTAAAATTAAGGCAAAATGATGTGATCCTATGTTATTGTTCATATCGACTTCAATAAGCACGATAATTGCCTTTTCTTTGTATACCAACCTAGTGCTATATAGGATAAGTAACACCTTGTCTTTGATGCTTTTTCTAGTCAAGCCTCTAAGGCCAAATATGATTAACTCTAAATGAATATAATTATATCATCGGTAGAGAAGTACTCATGCTGACTCTTCAGTCATAAGAGTTAGATATTTTTCTCATCCATCAAGAAGGTGAAGTTATTGTGTCTATGTGTTGGGGATCGTGCAGTCGACAAAAGATAGGTGAATTTCCCTGAAAATAAAAAAAATCTTTTGTTCTTTCTTAACAAAGATAGAGGTTAGTTAACAAGTAAACCAATAATATAAAAATGAAATAACTAAAATGAAAAGAGGCACAAGAAGAGTTACTTGGTTGCAACCAATGTGGTTGCTAATCCAAGGCAGTAATAAGCTCAATCTCCATATCAAAACTCTTTTGGGTGGAGAAACCTCTTACATAGACTAGAACTTAGAAAGAAAATAAGGAACCACATAAATTCAATTACAGTTCAAATTGATGAAAGTAATTAAGCTATGGGGTCTATTTATAGCCCCAGTGAAAGTCTATCCAGTTGCCAGTTGCTGACGTGGCCCTACACGGGAGGCTGACATGAGGCTCTAGGGTTATCCACGTTGCAATGGTCGCGAACAACTAATTCTGGATGAAATTTGACTTGTCGGACACTTTTGTTGATTTAAGTGCTCGGGAACACGGGTGCCCGAGTCAATGAGGGTGCCCCCATTCATTGGCATTCGAGTTTGATTTGGGTGCCCGGGTTGACTATGGTCAGTACTTTGCTGACCAGTCTTTCGACGGGTCTTCTTTGGTGATCTCAAGCCTTTAGAGTTAGGGTTGTTGGTGCCAGAAGCACCAAAGTCAAACCTATGTTTTGATAATGGCAAAGGGTTCAGAAGTTAAGGTGTGTTGTGATCTAACAAGGTTAATCAAGTATGCAGGAAAAAGTCCTAGGTACACTAGGCACTAAGTCCTGGTTCTATGAATTAGGCATTAAGACCTGGTGAGTGAAGTTGGGCACTAAGACCTGGTGAGTGGAGCTGGGCACTAAGACCTGGTCGGGGACTAGGCACCGAAGACCTAGTGAGTGAAGCTGGGCACTAAGACCTGGTGAGTGAAGCTGGGCAAAAGTCCAACCGGAGGAGCCGGTTGGCAAACATGTAAACTCTCTGAGAGGAGTAGGTGAGGACGCGTTCCCCGTAGGAGGGAACATTAGGCGTTGGTTCGACCTAGGGTTCCATTTGGGAAGCCCAAAGTCAGAACCAATACAACTCAGGCTGCAAATCATGGTTTAATCTATATCATTTATATGCTTGTTGTGTTTTGAAACTAACCCTGGTTGCAGGAACGAAGGGATGAAGGTTTCTCAACTCAGGAGCCTTATTGGAGTGAGGCGCCCTACTGGGCTAAGCGCCTGTGTTGAGATAGGCGCCCCAGTGAAGGGCTATTCCAAGCACTCGAAGCAAACTACCACTCAAGCGTCTAAATCAGTCATTGAGGCGCCTATGTTAACACAGGCACCCCAGTTAGCTCAGGCGCCCTAGTTGAGGGGATAAGCGCTGGCCAAGTCTGGGATTGAGGTTCTCACAGGACAAGCCACGTGTCAGGCGCCCCCTTCAACACAGGCGCCCCAGCTACGACTATATAAATGGGTTCACCCCCCTTGGCTTCAACAACAATTGCTTTCAACACATTCGTTCAAGCGCTCCGCTCCGACATGCTCCGTACTTGAGATTCAAGCACCTATAACGACCCGTGGCTCTGAACTTCCAACTTCTCTGGTCGTCGGTATAAAAATAGTTTTATTGTTGTATTCTTTTTAATTCTATATTCAACTTCATCTTGTAAAACATTTGACGAAATATAGAATTGCCCATCATAAATGGTCAAGGACCGTGGGTCTTGGAGTAGGAGCCGACTGCGACTCCGAACCAAGTAACAACACAGGTGTTAGTGATTGTTTTTCTTTTCCGCTATGCAATTACTCTACATTTTCCAAAAATGTTTTGACGATCGATATTCACCCCTCCTCTATCGATTCAATCTGATCCCATAAGTGATATCAGAGCGGGTGACTCAAACTTGGTGCATCCACCAGTTGAGATTTTTTTTTCAGATTTTGAATTTTAATATTTTTTCCCGCTCGTATTTTTCTCGTTAATCGAGGTTGGTGCAACGCCACTTGATTCTTTTTCGTTATTAATATTTTTCCCGCACTACTAATCCAAGACTTAGTCATGGAACGAGTTTCTTTCTATTATTTGTCAGTTAAACTCTAATGGCCATGCAAGAGGGATACAACACCACCAGACCCCCTATTTTCAGTGGAGAACACTTCTACTACTAGAAAAGCAGGATGGAAGTCCACCTGAAAACTCAGGTGGACATGTGGATCATTATCCAGTCTGGATTGTGTTGGTGCAATCTGGTTTAGGTCAGGGTTGACCTAGTTTGACTAAGCTCGAGTGAGCTTAGATCTGGTAAGCTTGGAAAGCTTATGTTTGGATGTTTGATAATTATGTTTGAATGTCGTATGATGTCGAGTGAGTCAAGGTTGACTGGAGACTTGACTAGGTGAAGTCCAGGTGGATCGGAGAGATCGTACGCTGGCATGAGAAAAGACCTAGTGGGACTAGGTGAAGTCCAGGTGGATCGGGGAGATCGCACGCTGGCATGGGAAAAGACCTAGTGGGACTAGGCATACCTAGTGGGACTAGGCACACCTAGTGGGACTAGGTGAAGTCCAGGTGGATCGGGGAGATCGCACGCTGGCAATGGGAAAAGACCTAGTGGGACTAGGTGAAGTCCAGGTGAATCGGGTAGATTGCACGCTGGCAAGGTGGAAGTCTACTGAGAGACTAGACCTAACTCGAGGGTTAGGCAAACCTGGTTGGAAATCAGGTTAAGTCCTAGTTGAGAGCTAGGATGGAGAAATCCAGGTTGGTCAAAGGGGTTGACCGTGAAATTGAGGTTGGTCAAAGGGGTTGACCGTGAACACAAGTTAGGTTGGTCTCAATCGATTGGGTGATCGATTGGGTTGTTGTCTCGCGAGAACAAGAAGGATCTTAATCAATTGGGTAATTGATTAAGAAGGATGGTAATCAATTAGGTAATTGATTAAGGAGGATCTTAATCAATTAGGTAATTGATTAAGGAGAAAGTGAATCGATTGGGTAATCGATTAAGAGAGTTTGTTGCGAGAACAGAAGGTGGCTGAATCGATTGGGTAATCGATTCAGCCTTCCCTTAATCGATTGGTCAATCGATTAAGAGCAGTCTTAATCAATTGGCTAATCGATTCAGGTTCAAAAACTAGCCGTTGAACGGCTAAATGACGTGGTAATCGATTGGGTAATCGATTGGGGAACCCTAGGCGTCGGGTATAAGGGTTTTCACGCAGGTTTTGAGCCAAATCTCTTCTCCCCTTTTTCCTCCTTCATTGGTGCCATCTCAAGGGAAGTCTTGGAGGTTTTTGCTGCTGCATTTCCAAGGTTCTAGAGGCAACCACAAGCTTGAAGATATCAAGGAAAGCAAAGAGAGTTTATTCATTGTAAATCTTGTAAGATTTCATTTTGTGTTTGCTTTGATTCTTGTTGTATCTTTGTGAAAGCTTGTAAGAGGTTTCTCCACCTCAAGAAGGAGATCTTTCATAGTGTATGAGAGAGTGAGGAGAGTGGATCCTTGGATTAGTCACCCGACCGGGGTGGATACCAAGCAAATCCTTTGTGTTAACGTTTGCTCGAGTCTTCCGCCGCGACAAATCATCACGGAGCAAATCGGAGCTAATCACCCCCCCTCTAGCTCGTCTACCGGTCCCAACAGATTGGAAATTCCGAAAAATGCACAAGGCGTGGTGCAACACTATACCGAGTGGGACGACCCACTAAAGAAGAAGATCGAGGCTTACGCGAAAGCTACCCAAACTTTGCAATGCAGCCTAACAAAAGAGGAGCTGAACCGTGTAGGACCCTTCAACAGTGCCAAGGAGCTTTGGAATTAGCTGATTGAGCTACACGAAGGTACATCTAACACCAGAATCAGCAAAAGAGATCTGTTGCTCAACAGACTCTATACAATAAAGATGCACGACGGCGAGACTGCAGCTTAACTCCACACTAGGATCCAAGAGCTGATGAATGGGCTGTACACCATAGGTCACAAGGTTGAAAACTGTGACCTAATAAGGTATACTTTGAATTCATTCCCGAGAAACTCACTGTGGGCATCTATGGTGGATGCCTACAAGGTTCTAGGAATCTCTCAGAAATAAAATTAGATGAGTTATTTTCTGAGTTAGAACTGCATGAATAGACTAATACTACTTTGGTCGACAAGGGTATAGCTTTTGTTGCAGGTAAAACTCAGGGAAAAACTCCGAAGAAGAAACCTCATCCAGTACCCGAATCCGACTCAGACTCAGAAACAGACGACAGTGAAGGGGATCGCCCCAAATTGGTCTGGCTAGCTCGCGATTACTATAAAGAACTTAAGTACCAAACCAGCAAGAAGAAGTCTAGCCAGAGAAAGGAAGATCCAGTGGAACCTTCAACAAGTAAGAAGAGCAAAAGCAACATCACCTGCTACGAGTGCAACCAGAAGGGACACTTCAAATCGGAGTGCCCCAACCGAAAGGAAAACAAGAAGGCACGGAGGAAGAAGGCTCTTCAAGCCACCTCGGACGAGTAATCCTCCGAAGAAGAAGAAGAAGTCCCGCACGCAAACCTACTTGCCCTGACCGCCTCAGAAGACGTCGACTCCGGATCAAAATCGTAACCAGACGAGGATGTCAACAACGGAAGACTCACAATCTCGGAGGACGGACAAATCACGGTAAGAGGTTATCCAGAATCTGAATTATCTAAATTAATTTCTTATCTGTCCAAAAACTTGGCGAAAGCCAAAATCCAGGTTGAGTCCCTCCGACAGGAAGTAAAACTCCTGAAAGAGGAAGTCAACTCGAGTCTCTTGACTAAGTCAAATCAAGAAGGAAACTTAACTCAAGTTAAAAAACTTGAGGACGGGAATTCCTCCTTGAAAACTCAAGTCAAGGAGCTCAGGGTTGCCTTAGAACGATTTACTTCCGGTTCCAAGGGTCTTAACATGATCCTTGGAAAACAGAAGTCCGTTCTTAATCGATCCGGACTAGGTTATCGAACCAAATCGTGACAACGATCGTATTATTCTGTATTGAACCAACCTAGAACCCAAGTCCAAGCATGGGCCCCTAATCTGTGTTTAACTAAACAAGCTGGACCAAACCAGTATTGGATCCCCAAGGACAAGATTCACATCTTGCCTAACCCTTATTGAGGCTTCAGTCCAGGGGGAGCCAATATAAAGACCATATTTATAATTAGATGATTTTTTGCCTGCTTGCTTGTTTTTTTTTTTTGCAATGTTATTATTATGCTTAGACTTAGGAATAGTTTAAGGATAAACGGTTTATTTGAAATTTGAACAACATAGTATTAGGTGGAGGTGAGATGATAGTACGTTAGAGAAACCTTTCTAATAAGGTCAAGTAAGGTAAGGCGTACCCTACTTGGTCTGTTTAGTCTGGTAGAACTAGTCGAAGCTACAGATCCAAGACCTAAACTAGTTAGACCAAAATTTTTCAAGAAGTAATTTGAAAATGAAATTTCGATAAAAGGCTTTGTCAAGGAAAGGGTTATTGCTCCAATAAGGCTACGACCAAAGAAGGCCTCTGTGCCTCGACAAGACCTGGAAGCCAATTTTCGAAATTCAAATTCAATTTACTATTTGATAAATTTGAATCTAACACAAATTTCAATTAATCCTAGATTAAAACATATTTTCAAAATCAATAATCCTAAACTCAACAATTTTGTTTTCAAAATTAATTCAACATTTTCAAAATTAATCATTTTTCAAAAATTTAAACCTTTTAAAACCTGTCTCACAAAACCCATAAGGTTAACATGTTTGATAACATTAGATATGGGTGAGACAGACTAGGTAGTGAAATTCAATTTAAGCTATCCCTACTTCTAATGGATCCAAATCAAATACATACTTTATGTGTAGGAACATAAAGATTTGGACCAATGGATGTTGGATAGTGGATGCTCCAGACACATGACTGGGGATAAATTGAAATTCACCAAAATCAAGTTCAAAAACCTAGGCTCAGTAGCATTTGGCAACAATGCTACACTCAAAGTAATTGGGTCAGGTAATATTGAACTTAATTCTGACTTTATTATTAATAAAGTACTCTTGGTTGAAAATTTTAAATTCAATTTTCTTAGCATTAGTCAGCTCTGTGATACTGGTTACATAGTGACTTTCACCAACTCTGACTGCCTTATTAGAAACCTCCAAGGCTCAGAGATAACACTTAAGGGTACTAGGAAAAACAACGTCTATAGTATTAACTTACCTATAGTATCCAAATGCTTTTTGACTCAATTAGAAGAATCTAACCTTTGGCATAGGAGGTTAGGTCACACTCATGTCAAACTCATTTCTAAAATTACCCAGCTTGGTTTAATTAAAGGTGTACCCAAAATCAAGAACTTTGAAAACATAATTTGTAACTCATGTAAACAAGGCAAACAAACCAACTCAATCAGACTTAACCCAAACCACACTTGAGCTCCTACACCTTGACCTATTTGATTCACATGGAGCCAAGTCACTAAGCAGAAATCGGTACTGCTTAGTAATTATTGATGATTACTCTAGGTTTACCTGGGTTAGGTTCTTGAAATCTAAGGATGAAACCTTTAATTTATTTAATGACTTATGCAAAATAATTGAAAATAAAAATGATACTAAAATTAAAAGACTTAGGAGTGATCATGGGGGAGAGTTTGAAAATCAAAAGTTTGAGAAATTTTACAAAATCAATGGGTATATTCATGAGTTTTCCTGTCTTAGAACCCCCCAACAAAATGGGATAGTTGAGAGAAAGAATAGAACTCTCCAGGAAGCCGCAAGGACCATGCTCAATGAATATAACCTAACTAATCAATTTTGGGATGAAGCAGTAAATACAGCATGTTATATGCAAAATAGGGTCCTAATTAATAAAAGGCACAATAAACCCCCCTATGAACTCTATTATCACAGATTACCTAACTTACACTATTTAAGGGGTTTTGGGTGCAGAATTCATATCTTAAATACTAAGGATTACCTAGGTAAGTTCAAATCAAAGTCAACCCCAGGGACCTTTCTAGGATACTCAACAACTAGTAGAGCCTATAGGGTTTACAATAAACAAACCCACAAAATAGAAGAAACAACCAACTTAATCTTTGACGAAGAGGTTGAACCAAAATTTGATAATCAAAATTTAAACCAATCAAATCTTGATCACGAAGATAATGAACCAACAATTGAACCTCTAATTGAACCATTAAATGAATTATCACTTGAACCAATAACTGAGGTATCCACTGAACCAATAACTGAACCAACCTAAGTAGTTGAACCAAACACTGAACCAAACCGTCCAGCCGGACCTGAGGCTGAACCTAGTTCTAGAAGAACAATGAAACCCAGACTGAATCATCCTTTTGATCAAATTATGGGTGATCCAACCTTAAGAGTCAGAACTAGGTCTTCCTATAGAAATCTTAGTCAGATCGCACTTATTTCAAAAATTGAACCTAAGACTATAGAAGAAGCCCTAGCTGACCCAGATTGGATCATAGCTATGCAAGAGGAGCTATCCCAATTTGAAAGAAATCAAGTCTAGAAATTAGTACCTAAACCTGAGGGAAAATCTATTATAGACACTAAGTGAATTTTTAGGAATAAACTAAATGATCAAGGGGAAATTATTAGAAATAAAGCCCGCTTAGTAGCTAAAGGGTTTAGTCAGGTCGAAGGGTTAGACTATGATGAAACCTATGCCCCAGTAGCCAGACTTGAGTCAATTAGAATGTTATTAGCTTTTGCAGCCCATAGAGGGTTTAAACTATACTAAACGGATGTCAAGTCTGCATTTCTTAATGGGTTTATTAAAGAAGAAGTTTATGTAGGATAACCCTCAGGATTTGAGGACTTAGAAAAACCTGAGTAAGTATTTAAACTTAGAAAAACACTTTATGGGTTAAAACAAGCACCTAGGGCTTGGTATGAACGCTTATCAACCTACTTAATTTCTAAGGAATTTAACAAAGGTCAAATTGACTCCACACTTTTTGATAAAACCTTAGAAAAAGATATTTTTATTGCACAAATATATGTTGATGATATAATATTTGGATGTACTAACTCTAATTTTCTAAAAGAATTTGTAAAAATCATGGAGAGTGAATTTGAAATGAGTTTGGTGGGTGAGCTTAATTTCTTCTTAGGTATACAAATTAAACAAACTAAGGATGGTAATTATGTCCACCAATCCAAATATGCTATGGAATTGATAAAGAAATTCAAAATGGACAATTCTAAAAGCTTAATTACCCCAATGGTTACTAATGTCAAAATAGATAATGACCCGGAGGGTAATCTTGTAGACCTGAAATTATACCGAAGTATGATTGGTAGCATACTGTACTTAACCGCTAGTAGACCTAATATCTTATTTTCTGTAGGAATGTGTGCTAGATACCAAACTTGTGCTAAGGAATCTCACTTAGCAGCCCTAAAAGGAGTTGTAAGATACATTAAGGGTACCCTCAATGTAGGGATTTGGTATCCTAGGACTTCAACTTTTGAACTATCAAGATATTCTGACTCTGATTATGCTGGGTGTAAGTTAGATAGAAAGAGTACAAGTGGAAGTTGCCAATTATTAGGACATAGTCTAGTCAGCTGATGTAGTAGAAAGCAACACTGCGTAGCCTTATCCACAACCCAAGTAGAATATGTTGCCCTAGGAGAGTGTGTAGCACAACTTTTATGGATGATGCACACTCTTAAAGATTTCCAGCTTGACTACACCCAAACCTGAGTTTTTATTGATAACATTAGTTCAATCAATTTAACTAAGAATCCAATTCAACACTCCCGAACAAAACATATTGAAGTCAAACAACATTTTGTAAGGGATCATGTAGCCAGAGGCGAAATAGTGCTTATGCATGTGGACTCAAAATCCAACTTAGCTGACATTTTTACCAAACCCTTACCTGAATCTGAGTTTAGCTTACTAAGAAAGCAGTTAGGGTTGTGCTTAGTTGAATAGGATTGTTCTATATTGTGTTTCAAAAATCTGTTCAATTTTCAAATATTTAAAAAAAATTAGAATTTTTTCTTTAAAATCATTTCTTTCATCAAGTTATTGAAATTTAAAATGAATTTCTGACTTAGTTTTTCAAAAACATACCCACTTCAAAACTAGGGTTTTTGCACAAAATGAATGTAGCTTATGTTGGATCGAAGAAAATGATAGAGGGGGGGGGGTGAATATCGTTAAACACTTTTCGGATTAAAAAGAGCAGATACACAGCGGAAAGAAATTAAATGCACAAGAACACAAGTCTATTTTTTACTTGGTTCGGAGTCGCGGTCTGCTCCTACTCCAAGGCCCACGGTCCTTGACCGTTTACTTTGGGCAATACTATAATCACGCAAAAAGATTTACAAGTTAAGTACAAGAGTATTTCAGGAAATTGAAATTGCTACACTTTTTGTTACCGACGCCCGATGTGGATCGTATTTTGGAGCAGAGGGTCGTCGTTGGCGCTGGGATCTCGAAGTCGGAGTTTGCCGGGGTGTAGCGCTTCAACGAAAAGCTTTGGAGCGTTGAGAAAAAGTGATGTTGAAGCCTTGGGGTCAAGCTCCCTTTTATGGTGCTCCTGGGGGTGCCTGATTCGTTGGGGGCGCCTGACACGTGCCTTCACCTGCGAGAAACTCAATCAGTAGCTCGGTCAGCGCTTATCCCCTCCGATTCAGCCCCTGGTCTGACCGGGGTGCCTGGGACCTCTCGGGTACCTAGGTTGACCTGGTCTAGTGGCTTCGTGGCAAATTTGTTTCGATGGCTGCTTTAGCTTTGACCTTGGGCGCCCGGAACCTCCCGGGCGCTTAGCCCAGTGCAGTTCGAAGCGATCTTGCTTCCTTGCTATTTTAGCCTTTTATCTTGGGCGCCCGGGACCTACCGGGCGCCTAGCCCAGTTGCCTGCCCCTTCCTCTGGGGCGTTCTGAGCTGCAGAAACACAATCCTTCGGTCCCTGCAACCAAGGTTAGTTCCAAAACAAACTAAGCAAGAATGTTAGTCATTATTTATAGCCGTAGCTGTCTTGGTTCTTACTTCGTGTCTCCCAAATGGAACCCTAGGTCGAACCGATGCCTACTGTTCCCTCGACGGGGAACGCGTCCTCACCTACTCCTCTCAGGAGAGTTTACCTTTTGCCAACCGGCTCTTCCGGTTGGACTTTTGCCCAATCTACCTGACCAGGTCTTCGTGCCCAACTTCCGGTTAGGTCTTCGGTGCCCAGCCCCTTGCCAGGACTTCTTGCCTAGTGAACCTAGGACTTCTTCCTGCACACTCAGTGAACAAATTAGAACACAACAACATCTTAACTTCTGAACCCTTTGTCATTATCAAAACCCAGGGTTGACTTAGGTGTTGCCTGCACCAATAATCTCCCCTTTTTTGATTTATGGCAACCCGGTTCAAAAAGTTAAGTTAAAGACATAGGTAGTGTAACAAATTTAATTTCCTCCCCTGGAAGAAGTCTCCCCCTTAGTTTTTCAAAAATGCGTGGGGTTTTTGAAAACATTTCTAAGTCTTTGTTTATAAAATGAAAAGATTTTTCAGGTTTTCAATCACTTAGAAAATTTTCAAAAAGGGATTTTTATGTTAGAAAAATTTTCAAAAATATTCTTGAGTTGGGCACTTAGAAATTTTTTCACAACATTTTTAAAGTTAACACTTAGAAATTTTTTAAAATAATTACTTTACTTTTTGAAAAAAGGAGATAAGAGTTTTTGATTTAAATTTTAAAACCTTCCTTTCTCTCCTTTCCAATCTCTCCCCCTTTGCCATATATCAAAAAAATATAGCAAAAAAAATTAAGGAAAGTAAAGTGCTGTATTGAACCAATTCTATGCATAAACTGGACCAGATCAATTTAAATTTCTCTTTCGGGTCCTGTCTAACCTAGTTAGCTACTTACTAACTGTTATAAACAGTAGCTTTCGCTAGGGTTAGTCAAGTTAAGTGATCTGATCAAGTTAGATTTTCTAAGCTTGACACTTAACCTGATTATTGTTCAATTGATATTTATTCCCCAATTACTGCAGATGCACTGACTTAAAGCATCTTGAATCAAGGCATAGACCTAAGCATCTCAACCCAGTCTAGGTTATCAATCAAAAGTACCCTAAGGTGCTTGTGAGATGCTGGCTTCTAGATCTATAGGTGCATGCAGTTCTAGGGTTAGGGTCTATGCTAAGTCCATTTGCGAAAAAATCCTAGTTTTGAGGGGGGTAAGTTTTTGAAAAAAATCTAAGTCAAAAAATAATTTTAAATTTCAAAATAAAAATGTATTTTCTGTAGGACCGGTGCCGTCGATAGAGGGGGGGTGAATATCGACCGTTAAAATCTCTCACGTAAACTTCGTAGAAAACTTGGATCGTTCTAGACTTAGAACGTTAGTAGCACAGCGGAAAAGTAAAATAGAAAAAGAAAGACAATACAGCAGACACGCGGGATTTATTTACTTGGTTCCCGACCCCCCTGGGTCAGTACGTCCAAGCCTATGTACTCGGCGTGAGTCCACTATTGGTCTCCTTTCCAGAATTTCTGGAGGCGGAGAAAACCCGTCTTATAGTTGATAGTTACAAGCAATAATATAGAAAATTAAGTACGGAATTAAATAGCAGCAAACCGAACAAAACAAAGTCTGATGCTCGGCCGATCTGGACCTCCGAAGTGTCGCGTACTTCCTCCTGGAGCCTCCCAGTCATAGAGCCTTGTCTTTAGCACGTTGTTGTCAGTCAGAATGATCAGAATAGCACTTGGCAGTTGTGTTTGAAGCAGAGGGGTCGAAGCCCCTTATATAGGCTTCATACGGGCGCCTGATACGCTGGGGGCGCCCCTATGAACTCGGTCAAACCTTATCCCCGTGCCGACCTCGCCACGGCTGATAAAACTTCTGACTAGGGTGCCTGGGACATCCCGGGCACCTGAGTGGAGGCTTATCTTGTGTTTTGACCTCGAAACAGCAAAACAACTTTCAACTTGGGCGCCCCAACGTCCCGGGCGCCAGACTGGAAGCCTATTCTGCTTACCACACGAACCTGCCATCTTTCTATTTGGCTTGGGTGCCCCCATCATGCTGGGCGCCTGGCATCATGCCTTTCAACCTAACACTGGGTTTTAGGCTTTGATCTGGGCGCCCCCATCAGTGGGGGCGCCTGGGTTGGTTGCTTTCCAACCTTCCGCCTGCTTTGTCTCCGGTTCTTGATACCTGCAAGATACACAAACACAAAGCACATATACATACAATATTAGTCTTAAGGACTTGGTTCGGACTTCGATTTCCATGAAACCCTAGGTCGAACCGACGTAAGTTCCCACCCCCGAGAACGCACCTTTCACCTACTCCTTTCAGGAGACGGTTGCCACCCAGTCCTTCGGGTGGACTTTTGCTTAGCCTCTGATATTCCGGGCCTCGAGACATCCAAACCCTGACCCGTCTCTACTTTTGTCCTTAGTCATCGTTCAGTTAAGTTGCTCAATCCCTCGGACCAAGACTTCACGCCCAAACCCTAAGTCTAGGACTTCGGCGCCAAACCCTCGGTCAGGTCTTCATGCCCAATTCCCCAAACCAGGACTTCAGTGGCCAACCCTCGGCCAGGTCTTCTTGCCTAGTCCTCGACCAGGACTTAGTGCCCACCTTTCGAGTAGGTCTTTGGTGCCCAACCCTTTGCCAGGACTTAGTGCCCAATCCTCGATCAGGACTTAGTGCCCACCTTCCGAGCAGGTCTTAGTGCCCAGCTCCACTCACCAGGTCTTAGTGCCTAGGTTAACTAGAACTTTTCTTCCACTTAGGTTACTCCTCCTTTGCTCCCCTTTGTCTGTTCAATGTATCACTGACTTAAGTGTATTGTCAAACATTAAACCACTTAGAGGAGAACATTATTGATGCAACTTGCACCAACATTTTCAAACAAGTATCAGATAAGTGATAAAACAGTTAAAAAAACATAAATAGAGCAGTCCTATTCTACTAAGCATAACCCTAACTGCCTTCTTAGTGAGCTGAACTCAGACTCAGGTAAGGGTTTGGTGAAAATATCAGCTAAGTTTGACTTTGAGTCTACATGCTTAAGGTCTATTTCACCCCTGGCTATATGATCTCTTACGAAGTGATGTTTAACCTCTATATGTTTAGTTCTAGAGTGTTGGATTGAGTTCTTAGTTAGATTAATTGAACTTATGTTATCAATGTAGACTTGGGTTTGGGTGTAATCAAGCTAGAAGTCCTTAAGAGTGTGCATCATCCATAAGAGTTGTGCTACACACTCTCCTAAAGTAATATATTCAGCTTCGGTTATGGATAGAGCTACGCAGTGTTGCTTTCTACTGCACCAACTGACTAGACTATTCCCTAAGAGTTGGCAGCTTCCACTTGTACTTTTTTTATCTAGTTTGCATCCAGCATAGTTAGAATCAGAGTATCCTGACAGGTCGAATGTTATGGTCCTAGGATACCAAATCCCTACATTGAGGGTGCCCTTGATGTATCTAAGTATTCTTTTTAGGGCTGCTAAGTGCGTTTCCTTAGCACAGATTTGGTATCTAGCACACATTCCTACAACGAAAAGGATATCAGGTCTGCTAGCTGTAAGGTAAAGTAGACTTCCAATCATACTTCGATATAGTTTAAGGTCTACAGGTTTACCTTCAGGGTCACTGTCAATTTTTACATTTGTGGTCATAGGGGTACTTATACTTTTGGAGTTATCCATTTTAAATTTCTTTATTAACTCGGCATATTTGGATTGATGAACATAATTTCCATCCCTAGTTTGCTTAATTTGTAGTCCTAAAAAGAAGTTGAGCTCACCAACTAAGCTCATTTCAAATTCGTTTTCTATTATTTTTACAAATTCTTTTAAGAAATTTGAGTTGGTGGATCCAAAAATTATATTGTCAGCATAGATTGGGGCAATGAAAATGTCTTTTTCTAAGGTTTTAACAAAAAGAGTTGAGTCAATTTGTCCTTGGTTAAATTCCTTAGAAATGAGGTAGGTTGATAGGCGTTCATATCATGCCCTAGGTGCTTGTTTCAGTCCATAAAGTGCCTTATTAAGCTTGTAAACGTGGTCAGATTTTTCTAGGTCCTCAAAACCTGCGGGTTGTCCTACATAGACTTCTTCTTTGATAAACCCATTTAGAAAGGCTAACTTAACGTCCATTTGGTAAAGTTTAAATCCTTTATGGGCTGCAAAGGCTAATAGCATCCTAATAGACTCAAGTCTGGCTACTAGGACATATGTTTCGTCATAGTCTAGCCCTTCGACTTGACTGAACCCTTTAGCTACTAAATGGGCTTTGTTTCTAACTATTTCCCCTTGGTCATTTAGCTTATTCCTAAATACCCACTTAGTATCAATAATGGATTTGCCCTCAGGTTTAGGTACTAGTTCCCAGACTTAGTTCCCCTCAAGTTGGGCTAACTCTTCTTGCATTGCAATGATCCAATCAGGATCAGATAAGACTTCCTCTATAGTCTTAGGTTCAATTTTCGAAATCAGTGCGATCTGACTAAGATTTCTATAGGAAGACCTAGTTCTGACTCCTAAGGTTGGATCACCCACAATTTGATCAGTTGGGTGACTGAGTTTGGGTTTCTTGGTTCTTCTAGAGCTTGGTTCAGCCTCAGGTCCAGCTGGACAGTTCGGTTCAGTATTTTGTTCAATTACTTGGGTTGGTTCAATTGTTGGTTCAATTGACGTAGTAGTTGGTTCAATAGTCAGTTCATTTAGAGGTTCAACCAGTGGTTCAATAGATGGTTCAATAATTTGTTCATTATCTTCTTGATCAATATTTGATGGGTTTAGATTTGGATTATCAGATTTTGAATTAGTTTCCTCATCAAATATTAAATTTGTTGTTTCTTCAATTTTGTTAGTTTGTCTATTGTAGACCCTATAGGCCCTACTTGTTGTTGAATATCCTAAAAATATTCCAGGGGTTGACTTAGACTGAAATTTCCCTAGATAGTCCTTGGTGTTTAGGATATGGACTTTACACCCAAAGACCCTTAGGTAGTGTAGGTTAGGAAGTCTATGGTAATATAATTCATAGGGAGTTTTATTATGTCGTTTGTTAATTAGGACCCTATTTTGGATATAGCAAGCCGTACTAATTGCTTCTGCCCAAAATTGGTTAGCTAGGTTGAATTCATTGAGCATAGTCCTAGCGGCTTCCTGTAGGGTTCTATTCTTCCTTTCTACTATCCCATTTTGCTGGGGGGTTCTAGGACATGAAAATTCATGAATATACCCGTTTATCTTACAAAATTCCTCAAACCTTTTATTTTCAAACTCTCCCCAGTGATCACTCCTAAGTCTTTTGATTTTGGTATTATTTTGATTCTCAATTATCTTACAAAAATTAATAAGCAGTTTCAGGGTTTCATCCTTAGTTTTTATGAACTTTACCCAAGTAAACCTAGAGTAATCATCGATAATGACTAAGCCGTACCGGTTTCCGCTTAGTGACTTGGCTCCATGTGAATCAAATAGGTCAAGGTGTAGGAGCTCAAGTGTGGTTTGAGTTAGGTCTGATTGAACTTGTTTGTGTTTAGACCTGATTTGTTTACCTTGGTTGCATGAGTCACATATCATGTTTTCATGGTTTTTAATTTTAGGTATTCCTTTAATTAGACCAAGTTGAGTGATTTTTGAAATTAGCCTTAGATTAGTGTGACCTAATCTCCTATGCCAGAGGTTGGATTCTTCTAATTGAGTTAAAAGGCATTTAGGTACTTGATAAGTGCTATTTTATTGGTTATTTCAGATGCCAAAATCTAAGTTTGACCCATATTTTACTTGCTTAATTTTGCATTTATTCTAGGTTCTAGAAATTACTTTTATTTTGGACTTAATTGCAAATCTTTACACATTTGAATTATTTTGCCACTAAATTTTTGATCTATTTTTGTAGGCATGAAAGGATCATGGACCTAAGGCATGCTGGGTCAAACTTGAGTCAAAAGTGGACCCGGATCGAGTGATCAAGCTTCAGATTAATCTGGGCCGTCCGATTCAAAAGCGGCTATATCTGAGCCATCTGGGACCATCTGAGGCAATCCGAGCTAGGGTTAAGGCTGATCAAGCACTCAGGTCAAGATTTGAGATTTTCATCCAAATCAGAGATCATTCAACCGTTGGATCAAGCTCAGAGGGCTCTAGACTGTCCATTCAAAGATTAGGTTGATCTGGGCCATCCATTGCAAATCTGGAGGATCCGAGCTACTGGGAGGCAGATCCTGATCCTTGATCAACATCTGGAAAGTTTGGGTTAGATCGGATGAAGATCAGCCGTTGGATTGAGTTAAAGAAATCTGGGTCGTCCATTGCTAAGTATTTAATCAAAAATTTCCACAGGGCAGCTTTGCCGCGTCTTCGCCGCAAACACCTCCGTCTTCGATCATTTTCTTCCTTTCTTTTGCAATTTCTTCATCTGAGAGGCGTGACCACTCGATTCTCCCATTAGAGCGGGTGCTGGATCATCGGGATGACTTGTCCGTGAGGTTTCCGGTTCTGAATTGCCCAAGAAACAGAGCTGATGTGTGGTCTCCTCAGCTCGGCCATTTGCTGCCTTTGGATCAGTTGTGCGCCATTTTCATCCACCTGAGCAGTTCAGAGGGGTTCCCTGGATTGCTTGGATCATCCATAAGCTGCAGCGCAATCGGGCACCATTGAATTGAAGGCATTCGAATGGAGATTTCAGATTGAGCAAGATGAGATGGAATTGATCACAGATTGAGTTTTCCAATGATTTGTGGAGCTTACGGGTTCGAGGCTTGCCCTTGTGTGATGAACAAGGAGTACTTGAGCTAAGGGAGGATTGAGGTTTAGTTTCCGTAGCTAATTTCTTTTGTTTTAGCTGTAATTTCCATTTCTGCAGTTGTTTCATTTCTATCTTTGTATCAGCCACTTTAGTTTCATTGTCTGAATCGTTTATGCTTAAATTAGGTTTTAGTTCTGCAAGTAAATTAGCTAGGTATCTTGTTAGTGATCAATTGCATCAATTCTAGTTTGTTTTCTGTTTAGTTGCTTGCATTTAAGTTTTGTTCAGTTTTTTTTCCTGTTGCGTATCAAGCCCTGTATTGCGTATCAGTTTGTTCTTTTAAGTTCCTGAAGTGTTATCAAGCTGGCTTTAGCTTTAACTTCTAAGTTTACATTTTAGTTTGTTTCATTTACCAAGTCTTGAATTTAATTTCTACATTTGGTTTCAATTTATTCGGATCAGTCTTATTCCTGCAAAATTAAGATCCATTTCTGAAATTTCAGTTTAATTTCGGCAAGTGTTGGTTGATAGGTTCTAAATTTTGTGTTAGTAAACATTGGTTCTTCGAGATCATTTCTGAAAAGCCTCATGTCGTGCCCTTGAATCTGAATTTGGTTGTTTGTTTTTGCGTTGCTCTGTTGCTGAATTTCTGCACCCTTGTTCTGCATTTCAGTTTCGATTTTTGCTTCAAGTTGTCTCTGATTTGGATCTGCATTTGGAAGCTAAGTTTCTTCCTTCAACTCTTGCAAACTTATTCACCAATAGCCTTGCTTTCTAAGCTTAATTGACCAGCTTCAACTCTGAATTATAAGTTTTGCAAATTTCTGCAAAGGCAGCAGAATTTGTGAAGCAGTTTTTGATTAATCCTCTTTTGTGTGCCAAGTTTGCTGGAATTCTGCAAGTGTATCAAGTTCAGCCTTAGCACTATTTAGTATCATGATTAAACCAATTTTCTAGTGCCTCGCTGTGATTGAAATCAGTTGCATTAGAAATTGGATCATTTCTGAATTGTAGTTCATATTTGCACATGAATTGTTTCCTTTGCGTGCCAAGTTATCTCATGGCATGCATTTGATATCAAGTGAATGTCTCGGCTTTGAGTGATAGATCTTGAAGTTCAACATGATTTGTAGAGTCCTTTTGCAATTGCTGGCAGAATTATTTTAAAAATTCGGTTAAGTGTCTTGGTTGATCAAGTTCATCATTGTTTGAGCCCATAAGTTGACATTTCCTAGTTTTAACTTGCCTAGTTAATTTTCTCCTCTCTTTAATTGAATTTTCATTTCTGAATTGCAACCCAAAACCCAAATTTTATTTGAAATCCAAAAATATCGACGACACATAAACTCGAGCTCCAATCAAGCAACCTCAACTAGCCCTAGGAAAAATACGACCTGTGGCCCCTTTACTACGTTTTCAATCTTTGATAGCAAAAAGGATTTCCAGCTTTTCACATATCTAAATTTTGAGACCCACATTCTGTTAGTGATATGAGAGAAGTGTCCTAAGGCAATCGCCTTATGATTGTAAACATTTATTTTAATAAATGATAATTCACTATTTGAGTATACATGTTTGTGTATTTGATTGGGATCTTAAACTCATCTACTGAATGTCCGCAATACAATTCACAGCATAAGAGAATTTGTGATGGGATCACAACTTGTGATTATCTCTAAATGTGAAATTGTGAAGTATTGAAAATATCCCTAGTCGATGAATTGATAAAAATAGACACTATCAATTCTGTTGAGACTAGCATGGGTTATTCTCTAATCAGCTGATTCTCACTGGCTGGTGGCATTGGGATGTCCGGAGATAAACAAGGATGCTAGTTAAGAGAACTAGTTCATTGGAGTGACTAGCTGTAAAACTTCATATGGTAATCTATATAGATATGTCAGTGAAGTTCTTACTGCAGCTTAAGTGCGATGTTCCTTTGACTTGCGGTGTTCAAGTCATCTTGGTGATGGAGACTTATACTTTAACATCTTAAGCAAGCATCTCCAAGGAGGTGTGGACCCAGGATGATTGGGTATAAGCCGAAGTGCCCGAAGATGTTTGAACAGCCTACAAAGGATTCACCACTCCTTGCGAGGAGATGTATACCCAGGCCTATCGTCGGATTGTTACTCAAAGCCTCTGGCCAGAGCATGTCATGTTTAGAGTATGAGTCTCTTAAATACATGAGAGTAATTAGAAATCCAAAGGACGAGAAAGACACTACTTGGGCTAGGTGTGACGTAGTCAGCCTAGTGGGGACTGACACACATAGACCATGTCCTGAACCAAGTGGGTATAAGATGGTGAAGGGAATGGGGCACGATTCATTAGAGCTGCTGAAGAGTTTCGGAATTACTTCTGAGGTCAAACCGTTGATCTTTCGATTAATTGGGGGTCATGATGTACTACTAGGTGCCACTCATGACCGTTCTATAATTGGTTAATTATAGACGACCAACATAAATCGAAAGCCTATTTAGTCACACGCACTACGAGTAATACGAGGGATTTAAAACGAGTTGAAAATTGGATTTTCCAATCAAGAGAACAAAGTCGAATCTGAGTTAATCAGAGGCGCAACGGAAACTTAAAATGGCTAAGTCTTTTGAAGGCTTATTGGGCGAATTAAATGAGTTTAATTCGCGATCGGTTTGGCTCGGATTGGCCGGCCAAAGAGGGTGTTAACCCCCTTTGGTTTGGCCGGACACAACAAGGGGAAGAAACCAATTTATTTGGTTTAATTAATAAAATAAATCTAGCGCGATTTGTTTTATAAATTATGGATAAATAAATTTGTATAAAGAAATTTATATAAATAAATTTATAGAAATTTATTCTTTTTATGGAAATTAAAATGATCCATGGAATGGTTTTTTTTAATTTTATAAAATCAATTATGAATTGATTTTTTCATAATAAGAAAGTTTATAAATTTCTTATAAAATTTATTCCATAATTAAAGGAGAGAAGTATTTGTTTTATTATAAAGTTAGTTATAATAAAACTAGGCATAACGGAATTATTCATAAGAAAGATTATAAGATAAATTTCTTATGAAAAATTAATTCCGTTAATTCCGTTAAGAGAGAGACTTGGCAAGGGAGAAGCAACTATATAAGGAACCAAAGGCAAGCCTTGAATTCCTAATCAATAAATCAATATAGATTGATCAAGAGATTAACTCTCTCCCTCTCTCTCTCTCTAGGGCCGGCGCCCTTTCTCTCTCTAGGGCCGGCTCTCTCTCCTCCCCTAGGGCCGGCGCAACTCCCAAGGTGGGCATGAGCTTCATCCACCAAGACGACCTCGGAGAAGAACAAGCGGATCACATCTCCTTCCTTCTCGGAATTTAGATTCCGTCTCTTGGTGGTTAGTTTCCTTCCTTCTCTCTTGATTTTCTAGTTGTGTCTTTGGAGAATCTAGTAGTTCTCGTCGACACAAAACTCGTGGCTTTGTGAAGTCATCCCGAAGAGAACTCGGCGTGGACGCGAATAGAGGTGGAGCTTCCAAGGGACGCTACGGTTGGATCTCGTCCCTTACTTCGAGTTACGCGAGGTACTAAGTAAATTAGTTTACTTTTCCGCAAAGTTTTAATTTATGATCATGTCCACACATCATAAGGTTGCATGCTAGATACGTGGTTAAAATAATTTGAGAAATTATTTTATGCTAATTCTTCCGCTGCACGTAAAAATTTAAAATTTTACGAACCCGTATCCTTGTCGACATGCACCCGGTCCTAACAGTGGTATCAGAGCCGGTTAGTGTTCGACATAATCATATAATTGTTTTGCGGAAAACTTTGTCATAATCTCAATTTTGGAAAAAAATTTTCAATTATGGAAACTTTCCAATTATAATAAATTTTAGATTTAGGAATTTCTAAGTTTGGAAATCCTCATGAAATTTCGCAAACTTTTGAAATATCCTAGTTTCTAAGAATTTTATAATAATTGTGAAAACTTCCCATCTTTGGAAACATTCCAATTTTGGAAATTTTCTATTTTAGAAATTTTCTAATTTTGGCAATATGTAAGTTTTCTTTGTACCAGAAACTTACAATTATTCTGAAAACCTATTATGAAATCTCGTAATTTTTGGCACTTTCTTTCAAGAAAGTCTAGACAAATTTATGGACAATTAATTGACAATTAAATTTGAGTTAGTTTTTAAATTGACAACAAAATTCTTTATTTTGGATTGAGCCTCGGGGAGCCGTCCAATTTAAAGTTAGTTGTTGTAATTTAATTTCCCAATTTTAAATGAAATTGTCATGTTTAATTTGGTTACGCTTCCGAAGCGGACCAAATTGGATTTACGACAAATTACTTTTCTTTGGGTATCTGAGCCTCGGGGAGCCACCCTTAGAAAACGATTTGTTGTATTTAATTAAATCCATGAATAAAATATGATTTAAGAGGTGATGCTCTTACATATTGTTGTCTCCAAAATTAATTAGGAAAATGGTTTCCTATAGAGTTTCTTAAATGAGATTTTCATGAAAATAATATGTGGTTGAATTAAGGGAATTGTTTCTTAATTTAATATGATTTGATTTAGAGAAATCAAAGTCTTAAACATATTATTTCCGAAATTGATTATGACAATTTTGGAAATTGTTTCCCAAAACAATTCCTTTAATAAAGTATGAAATTAGAATTAGGAAATCCGGTTCCTAATTCAATTCATGGGACTTGATAAATTAAGTCACATACATACTTTATTAAGGAAATCGTTAGTCATGACATGATTATATGTCATGAATGTGCTTAGAAAAGATGAGACGCAAAACCCCTTACAAAATATTAAGGCCAACACCTTCCATTAATATGGTTAGAATCGGAGTTTTGTTTCTCGTTTGGGTTGATGGACACATCCATGCCCCGCTTGAACCTCAACATGTTCAAACCATGGAATTAGTTTACGAATAATATAGTTGGAGTCAGAGGTCAATCCTTAGTTTTGGTTGTTGGACACATCCAAGCCTGACTAAACGGTTGAATGAGCTCCAACCATATTAAAACTATTTCTTGATTAATGGGTCAGCCTTAAGCTTGGAGCATCGATTTGTTGTGCCACAGCCAAGGTCGATGTAAAGAGAGGTGCAGTTGGGTGCTATGTATAATGTCGCATACTTGTTAATGAGTTAACAACCTAATGATTTATGCAAACATTCAATTAGTTGATAGCATAAAGTGATAGTTACATATATGTGATATGTAATCGGTATAATTACCTACCTTCATAGCTAAGAATAACTTGATGGCCACAGCCATGGTGGTTCTTATCTATGGTTGGATATCAACCTATTTGGAGATGTTCCTACGATCTCCCGAATTGATAAAAAGGGTTATTCAATTTGAAAAATAAATAGGATTTTTATTAATGTATGTTGATACATTCTTTAATCATTCTTCTCACATAAGCTCAATTTGTATTTCTAAGTTAATCACTCGATCATGTCTTTTCTAAACTTGCGTTCCATTTTGGACACCAATAAACTGACTGGGCCAAACTTCATGGACTGGCTTCGAAACCTGAGGATAGTCCTCAAGGCAGAGAAGCTTGCTTATGTCATTGAAGATCAACTTCCCACCCATCCTCCAAAGGTGCAACTCCAGACCAGCTAGTGGCCTATCAGAAACATGTGACCGATTCTGAACTTGCGAGTTGCATCATGCTAGCCTCTATGGTACCTGAGTTGCAAAAGCAGCATGAGCATATGGATGCTTATACCATCATCTTCCATCTTCATGAGTTGTTTGAAGAGCAGGCGAGATCCGAAAGGTTCAAAGTCTCGAGACTCCTCTTCACCACTAAGATGCAGGAAGGCACTTCTGCCTCGCAGTTTGTGCTAAAGATGTTGGGGTACATTGAGCGACTGAGCACACTCGGTTTTGTAATGGATCATGAACTAAGTATTGACTTAATTCTGAGTTGTTTTCCCAAAAGTTATTCACAATTTGTGATGAACTATCGGATGAACAAACTAGAGACTACCATTCCTGAGTTGCTCAACCTGCTGAAGACTGTGGAGCCTTCTGTAAAGCCGGATCAAAAGACGGTACTGTTAGTTGGTTCCTCGAAGAAAGGTTCTAAGAGGAAGGCCAAAGAACAGAATAAAGGGAAGAAGAAAAAGGCCAAAAAGACTGAAAAGAAACCAAAAGGAACTTGCCATCATTGTGGCAAGGAGGGTCACTAGCGAAGAAACTGCAAGGTTTATCTTGAGTCCTTGAAGAATAAGGCATCCGATGCCCCATCCTCTTCAGGTATCTTCGTTATTGAATGTCACTCTATTTCCTCAAATACCTGGGTACTTGATACTGGGTATAGCTCACATATATGTAATGACATACAGGGGCTAAGGAATAGAAGAAGACTCGTCAAAGGAGAAGCAAATTTGCGAGTTCGAAATGGAGCAAAGATTGCTGCTGTTGCCATCGGAACATATTTGCTAAAGCTCCCCACTGGACGTGTCTTAGAATTGGATAATTGTTATTTTGTTCCTTCGTTAATAAAGAACATTGTATCTATTTCATGTTTGAATGAAAAGGGTTATCATTTAACTTTTAGTAACAATTGTTGTTACATAACTTTAAATGGCGTTCTTTATGGGAATGGAACTTTGTGCAATGGTATCTACACGTTAGATTTATCCGGTGATGTTTTCATTATCGAAGTTAGCAACAAACGTGCTCGAATAGATAATCAAATAGACTCCTACACTTGGCATTGCCGTCTTGGCCATGTAAGTAAGAAACGCATGACCGAATTACACCGATGTGGAATTCTGGAATCATTTGAACCCGGTTCATTTGATACATGTGAATCATGCTTAAAAGGCAAGATGACCAAATTACCCTTTTCTGGAAAAGGTAATCCAGTGGGAGAATTGCTTGGTCTAATACATACTGATGTATGTGGACCAATGTCAACTCTTGCACAAGGAGGCTATAGCTACTTCATCACCTTTATCGATGATCACTCACGATTCGGGTATGTGTTCTTGATGAAACACAAATCTGAAGCTTTTGAGAAATTCAAAAAGTTCAGAAATGAAGTAGAGAAACAGCTTGGCAAAAGTATTAAGATACTTCGATCCGATCGGGGTGGTGAATACTTAAGTCAAGAGTTTCAAGATTATCTTAGGGACAATGGGATATTGTCTCAATGGACTCCGCCGTATACACCACAGCATAATGGTGTATCTGAGAGGCGCAACCGAACCTTAATGGACATGGTTAGGTCGATGATAAATCATGCAACTCTTCCAAAATCCTTTTGGGGCTATGCACTTAAGACAGCTGTTTACTTGCTAAACAGAGTCCCGACCAAGGTAGTCTCTACTACTCCATATGAGACATGGAATAGTAAGAAACCTCACTTAACTCACCTTAAGATATGGTGTTGTCCTGCTTATGTGAAGCGGACTGTATCAGACAAATTGGATGCTAAGTCTGATAAATGTCTATTTATTGGATACCCTAAGGAAACAAAGGGTTACCAATTCTATCATCCCTTGGAACAAAAGGTGTTTGTTTCAAGGCATGTTGTATTTCTGGAAAAAGAATTTCTTTTACAAGAAAATAGTGGAAGTGGCATTAAACTTGATGAAGTTCAAGAAACTCCAATAGACATTACAGAGACACCTAGTCTAGACCCACAACCAATAACTCATAATGATGAGCTATCAGTTGAACCTAAAACAACACCACCTCTTCGTAGATCTGATAGGACACGCAATATTCCAGAGAGATACGGATTTCTCATAAGCGAATCGAATGACGTGTTACTCATAAGCGATGACGAACCTATCAGTTATGAAGATGTTCTGAAATGTTCAGAAAGGGACAAATGACTTGAAGCCATGAAGTCGGAAATGGATTCCATGTACGAAAATCAAGTATGGGACTTGGTTAACCCACCTGAAGGGATTAAACCCATAGGGTGCAAGTGGGTTTTCAAGAAGAAAACCGACATGGAAGGTAATTATGCTTAAATCCATTCGGATGCTCCTGGCCATAGCAGCTCATTATGATTATGAGATATGACAAATGGATGTGAAAACAGCTTTCCTTAATGGAAACCTGCTTGAGGATGTATACATGATACAACCTGAAGGTTTCACATCGGTTGATAAAATCAAAGTATGCAAGCTTCGACGATCCATATATGGACTGAAGCAAGCATCCAGGAGCTGAAACATCCATTTTGATGAGACAATCAAAGAGTTTGATTTCTCACAAAATCCTGACGAACCTTGTGTGTACAAGAAGGTTAGTGGGAGTGCAGTCGTATTCCTAGTGCTATATGTCGATGACATATTGCTTATAGGAAACGATATATCAGTCTTACAGACAGTTAAAATTTGGTTGTCCAAAACTTTCTCCATGAAAGACCTAGGAGAAGCAACCTATATCCTTGGGATTAGAATCTATAGAGATAGATCAAAACGGTTGCTTGGTCTTTCGCAGTCTACATATATAGATCGAGTGCTAAAAAGGTTTAGCATGTCGGAATCCAAGAAAGGTTACCTTCCCATCAGGCATGGGATCAACCTTTCAAAGTCTATGTGTCCGCGCACAGAATACGAGAGGATTTGCATGAATAAGATTCCTTATGCATCCGCGATAGGATCTATCATGTATGCTATGTTATGTACTAGGCCCGATGTATCATATGCTCTGAGCGTCACGAGTAGATACCAGTCTGATCCAGGTATGGATCACTGGGCGGCTGTCAAGACAATCCTTAAGTACTTAAGAAGAACTAAGGATGTGTTCCTAATATATGGAGAAGGAGATATGATAATACGTAGGTATACAGATGCCAGTTTTCAGACAGATAAGGATGACTCCAAATCTCAGTCTGGATACGTATTTACTTTGAATGGAGGCGCAATAAGTTGGAAGAGTTCCAAACAAGACACCGTAGCGGATTCTACCACGGAAGCGGAATATATCGCAGCTTCGGAAGCAGCACGGGAAGCAGTCTGGATCAAGAAGTTTGTCTCAAAACTTGGTGAGGTTCCAACCATTGATGAAGCAATACCGGTTTATTGCGACAACAATGGAGCTATTGCACAAACAAAGGAACCAAGGTCTCATCAGCGATCCATACACGTGCTTCGCCGCTATCATCTGATCAGAGAGATTATAAGTAGGAATGATATACAAATTGAGAAAATTCCCACTGAAAGGAATTTAGCGGATCCTTTAACTAAGGCCTTGACTTAAAACAAGTTTGAGGGTCATGTTAGAGCCTGTGGTATAGGATTCCGTAGCGATTGGCATTAGGCCAAGTGGGAGTTTGTTAGTGATATGAGAGAAGTGTCCTAAGGCAATCGCCTTATGATTGTAAACATTTATTTTAATAAATGATAATTCACTATTTGAGTATACATGTTTGTGTATTTGATTGGGATCTTAAACTCATCTACTGAATGTCCGCAATACAATTCACAGCATAAGAGAATTTGTGATGGGATCACAACTAGTGATTATCTCTAAATGTGCAATTGTGAAGTATTGAAAATATCCCTAGTCGATGAATTGATAAAAATGGACACTATCAATTCTGTTGAGACTAGCATGGGTTATTCTCTAATCAGCTGATTCTCACTGGCTGGTGGCATTGGGATGTCCGGAGATAAACATGGATGCTAGTTAATGGAACTAGTTCATTGGATTGACTAGCTGTAAAACTTCATATGGTAATCTATATAGATATGTCAGTGAAGTTCTTACTGCAGCTTAAGTGCGATGTTCCTTTGACTTGCGGTGTTCAAGTCATCTAGGTCATGGAGACTTATACTTTAACATCTTAAGCAAGCATCTCCAAGGAGGTGTGGACCCAGGATGATTGGGTATAAGCCGAAGTGCCCGAAGATGTTTGAACAGCCTACAAAGGATTCACCACTCCTTGCGAGGAGATGTATACCCAGGCCTATTGTCGGATTGTTACTCAAAGCCTCTGGCCAGAGCATGTCATGTTTAGAGTATGAGTCTCTTAAATACATGAGAGTAATTAGAAATCCAAAGGACGAGAAAGACACTACTTGGGCTAGGTGTGACGTAGTCAGCCTAGTGGGGACTGACACACATAGACCATGTCCTGAACCAAGTGGGTATAAGATGGTGAAGGGAATGGGGCACGATTCATTAGAGCTGCTGAAAGGTTTCGGAATTACTTCTGAGGTCAAACCGTTGATCTTTCGATTAATTGGGGGTCATGATGTACTACTAGGTGCCAATCATGACCGTTCTATAATTGGTTAAATATAGACGGCCAACATAAATCGAAAGCCTATTTAGTCACACGCACTACGAGTAATCCGAGGGATTTAAAACGAGTTGAAAATTGGATTTTCCAATCAAGAGAAATAAGTCGAATCTGAGTTAATCAGAGACGCAACGGAAACTTAAAATGACTAAGTCATTTGAAGGCTTATTGGGCGAATTAAATGAGTTTAATTCGCGATCGGTTCGGCTCGGTTTGGCCAGCCAAAGAGGGTGTTAACCCCCTTTGGTTTGGCCGGCCACAACAAGGGGAAGAAACCAATTTATTTGGTTTAATTAATAAAATAAATCTAGCGCGATTTGTTTTATAAATTATGGATAAATAAATTTGTATAAAGAAATTTATATAAATAAATTTATAGAAATTTATTCTTTTTATGGAAATTAAAATGATCCATGGAATGGTTTTTTTTAATTTTATAAAATCAATTATGAATTGATTTTTTCATAATAAGAAAGTTTATAAATTTCTTATAAAATTTATTCCATAATTAAAGGAGAGAAGTATTTGTTTTATTATAAAGTTAGTTATAATAAAACTACGCATAACGGAATTATTCATAAGAAAGATTATAAGATAAATTTCTTATGAAAAATTAATTCCGTTAATTCTGTTAAGAGAGAGACTTGGCAAGGGAGAAGCAACTATATAAGGAACCAAAGGCAAGCCTTGAATTCCTAATCAATAAATCAATATAGATTGATCAAGAGATTAACTCTCTCCCTCTCTCTCTCTAACTCTCTCTCTCTCTCTAGGGTCGGCGCCCTTTCTCTCTCTAGGGCCGGCTCTCTCTCTCTCTCTAGGGTCGGCGCCCTTTCTCTCTCTAGGGCCGGCTCTCTCTCCTCCCCTAGGGTCGGCGCAACTCCCAAGGTGGGCGTGACCTTCATCCACCAAGACGACCTCGGAGAAGAACAAGCGGATCACATCTCCTTCCTTCTCGGAATTTAGATTCCGTCTCTTGGTGGTTAGTTTCCTTCCTTCTCTCTTGATTTTCTAGTTGCGTCTTTGGAGAATCTAGTAGTTCTCATCGACACAAAACTCGTGGCTTTGTGAAGTCATCCCGAAGAGAACTCGGCGTGGACGCGAATAGAGGTGGAGCCTCCAAGGGACGCTACGGTTGGATCTCGTCCCTTACTTCGAGTTACGCGAGGTACTAAGTAAATTAGTTTACTTTTCCGCAAAGTTTTAATTTATGATCATGTCCACACATCATAAGGTTGTATGCTAGATACGTGGTTAAAATAATTTGAGAAATTATTTTATGCTAATTCTTCCGCTGCACGTAAAAATTTAAAATTTTACGAACCCGTATCCTGGTCGACATGCACCCGGTCCTAACAGTGGTATCAGAGCCGGTTAGTGTTCGACATAATCATATAATTGTTTTGCGGAAAACTTTGTCATAATCTCAAATTTGGAAAAAAATTTTCAATTATGGAAACTTTCCAATTATAATAAATTTTAGATTTAGGAATTTCTAAGTTTGGAAATCTTCATGAAGTTTCGCAAACTTTTGAAATATCCTAGTTTCTAAAAATTTTATAATAATTGTGAAAACTTCCCATCTTTGGAAACTTTCCAATTTTGGAAATTTTCTATTTTAGAAATTTTCCAATTTTGGCAATATGTAAGTTTTCTTTGTACCAGAAACTTACAATTACTCTGAAAACCTATTATGAAATCTCGCAATTTTTGTCACTTTCTTTCAAGAAAGTCTAGACAAATTTATGGACAATTAATTGACAATTAAATTTGAGTTGGTTTTTAAATTGACAACAAAATTCTTTATTTTGGATTGAGCCTCGGGGAGCTGTCCAATTTAAAGTTAGTTGTTGTAATTTAATTTCCCAATTTTAAATGAAATTGTCATGTTTAATTTGGTTACGCTTCCGAAGCGGACCAAATTGGATTTACGACAAATTACTTTTCTTTGGGTATCTAAGCCTCGGGGAGCCACCTTTAGAAAACGATTTGTTGTAATTAATTAAATCCATGAATAAAATATGATTTAAGAGGTGATGCTCTTACATATTGTTGTCTCCAAAATTAATTAGGAAAATGGTTTCCTATAGAGTTTCTTAAATGAGATTTTCATGAAAATAATATGTGGTTGAATTAAGGGAATTGTTTCTTAATTTAATAAGATTTGATTTAGAGAAATCAAAGTCTTAAACATATTATTTCCGAAATTGATTATGACAATTTAGGAAATTGTTTCCCAAAACAATTCCTTTAATAAAGTATGAAATTAGAATTAGGAAATCCGGTTCCTAATTCAATTCATGGGACTTGATAAATTAAGTCACATACATACTTTATTAAGGAAATCGTTAGTCATGACATGATTATATGTCATGAATGTGCTTAGAAAAGATGAGACGCAAAACCCTTTACAAAATATTAAGGCCAACACCTTCCATTAATATGGTTAGAATCGGAGTTTTGTTTCTCGTTTGGGTTGATGGACACATCCATGCCCGGCTTGAACCTCAACATGTTTAAACCATGGAATTAGTTTACGAATAATATAGTTGGAGTCAGAGGTCAATCCTTAGTTTTGGTTGTTGGACACATCCAAGCCTGACTAAACGGTTGAATGAGCTCCAACCATATTAAAACTATTTCTTGATTAATGGGTCAGCCTTAAGCTTGGAGCATCGATTTGTTGTGCCACAGCCAAGGTCGATGTAAAGAGAGGTGCAGTTGGGTGCTATGTATAATGTCGCATACTTGTTAATGAGTTAACAACCCAATGATTTATGCAAACATTCAATTAGTTGATAGCATAAAGTGATAGTTACATATATGTGATATGTAATCGGTATAATTACCTACCTTCATAGCTAAGAATAACTTGATGGCCATAGCCATGGTGGTTCTTATCTATGATTGGATATCAACCTATTTGGAGATGTTCCTACGATCTCCCGAATTGATAAAAAGGGTTATTCAATTTGAAAAATAAATAGGATTTTTATTAATGTATGTTGATACATTCTTTAATCATTCTTCTCACATAAGCTCAATTTGTATTTCTAAGTTAATCACTCGATCATGTCTTTTCTAAACTTGCGTTTCATTTTGGACACCAATAAACTGACTGGGCCAAACTTCATGGACTGACTTCGAAACCTGAGGATAGTCCTCAAGGCAGAGAAGCTTGCTTATGTCATTGAAGATCAACTTCCCACCCATCCTCCAGAAGGTGCAACTCCAGACCAGCTAGTGGCCTATCAGAAACATGTGACCGATTCTGAACTTGCGAGTTGCATCATGCTAGCCTCTATGGTACCTGAGTTGCAAAAGCAGCATGAGCATATGGATGCTTATACCATCATCTTCCATCTTCATGAGTTGTTTGAAGAGCAGGCGAGATCCGAAAGGTTCGAAGTCTCCAGGCTCCTCTTCACCACTAAGATGCAGGAAGGCACTTCTGCCTCGCAGTTTGTGCTAAAGATGTTGGTGAATCATGTGATCCAACAAAGATCCAACAGTCATTCATCTACTTACCAGCAGCCATGTTAACAGTTTCAGCAGCAAAACCAATATTTTCAGCAATCCCATTCGTATTTCAGCAAACAAATTAGTATTTTCAGCCAAGTCAACAAAATTTTCAGCAAACTCAGAATGGGCAACCACAATTCCAGAATTTACAGCAAACAAATCAGTTCTTTCAGCCACAATTTCAGTAATCCTATCCACAAAATCATTCACCTTTTCAAGGAATTCAGCAAGGGTACCAAGATAATTTGAATTACCAGCAACCATATCAATTTCCACAGCAATTTCAGCATTAGAACCAGAACTTTCAAGGCTATAATTCTCAAGAAGTTCAACCATCCTTTCAACTACAATTTCAACAATTTCAACAAGATTGCCAGTTTCAAGGTCAGAATTTTCAGCAAGACAATCAGAATTTTCACCTTCAAGAATTTGAACAAGTCAATCAACAATGCCAGCCCCAATTTCAGAATTTTCAGAACAATAATTTCTAGCAACATCATCCTTGCTATCAGTCCAATTTTCAGCAATTTAATCAGCCCATTCGACCATTTGAACAGCCCCAACAACTCCAATTTCAGAATTTACAACATACTCTTGATTTTCAGCATCCTTGTGTCACATTTCAAGACCAACGAGAGGCCTGTACCAATCAAGGAGGCTTTGAGAATCCTAATGAGAATGAGGCTCAACAACAGAGAATAGAAGAGATGCTTCAACAAATTTTACAACAACAAATTGCTAGTCAAACGAATCAAATGCAAGTTCAAAAATCAAGCCAACCACCTCCTCAAGATACTCAAGAGTTTAAGGGGTATGATTATGTTGTGTCGCTTGTTAATCAAAATCCTATTTTGGATATAACAGGCTGTACTAATTGCTGGTTTCCGCTTAGTGACTTGGCTCCATGTGAATCAAATAGGTCAAGGTGCAGGAGCTCAAGTGTGGTTTGAGTTAGATCAGATTGAATTAATTTGTGATTGGATTTGGTTTGTTTACCTTGATTACAAGATTCACATATTAGGTTTTCATTATTTTTAATTTTGGGAATACCTTTGATTAAGCCAAGTTGGGTAATTTTTGAGATAGTTCTTAGATTGGTATGACCTAATCTCCTATGCCAGAGGTTTGTTTGTTCTAATTGTGTTAACATACATTTGGGTATAAGGGGAAGATTTATAGTGTATACATTGTTTTTCCTAGTGCCCTTAAGTATGATTTCTGAGTCTTGTTCATTTCTAATCAGGCAGTTAGAATTGTTGAAAGTAACTATATAACCAGAATCACATAACTGACTTATGCTAAGCAAGTTAAAATTAAAGTTTTCAACCAATAGAACTTTCTTAATAATGAAATCAGATTTAAGCTCAATATTACCTGACCCAATTACCTTGAGTGTAGCATTATTGCCAAATGCCACTGAGCCTAGGTTTTTGAGTTTGAGCTTGGTGAACTTCAATTTATCTCTAGTCATGTGTCTGGAGCAACTGCTATCCAACATCCATTGGTCCAAATCTTTATGTTCCTACGCATAAAGAATTTTCTTGATCTGGATCCAATTAGAATCAGGAATAGCTTAAATTGAGTTTCACTGCCTAGTCTGTCTCACCCAAGTCTAGGGTTTTCAATCACGTTAACCTTATGGTTTTCGTGAGACAGGTTTTGATGATTAAAAGTTATTTTGAAAGGTTTGATTAATTTTGAAAACAATTAAATTTTAAAAACTTAATTAATTTTGAAAAAATTAATTTTAACAAAAATGTTTAATTCTACAAATAACTGAAATTTTGTGTTAGATTCGAATTTGACTGTTCAAGTTGCATGCAAGTTGCATCAATGATATTCCTCTTTAAGTGTTTTAATATTTGACAATACACTTAAGTCAGTATACAATGAATAGACAAAGGGGAGAAAAAGTAAAGTAACCAAAGCTGAGGAAAAGTCCTAGTTAATCTAGGCATCGAAACCCTAAGCCCCAGCGAAGGGCTGCTAGGTATCATAACCTAAAGACCTAGCGACGGGCTGCTAGGCACCTAGCGAAGGGCTGCTAGGTATCGTAACCTAAAGACCTAGCGAAGGGCTGCTAGGCACCTAGCGAAGGGCTGCTAGGTATCGTAACCTAAGACCTAGCGAAGGGCTGCTAGGCACCTAGCGAAGGGCTGCTAGGGAATGAAGACCTGGCGAAGGACTGCTAGGCACCTGGCGAAGGATTGCTAGGTAATGAAGCTTAGTCCAAGGGACTGAGCATCTTAGCTAGGTGATGACTAAGGACAGGAGTAGAGACGGGTCAGGGTTTGGGCGTCTCAAGGTCCGGGAGTATTGGAAGCTAAGTAAAAGTCCACCCGAAGGACTGGGTGGCAACCGTCTCCTGAAAGGAGTAGGTGAAGGGCGAGTTCTCGGGGATAGGAACTCGTGCCGGTTTGACCTAGGGTTTCGTGCAAATCTGAAGTCCGAACCAAGTCCTTAAGTCTAAAATTATATGTATATGTGCTATGCGGTTTTGTATCTTGCAGGTACTAAAGGTGGAAGAAAGAAAAGGCATGTTGGAGGCCCTAAGCAGGGCGCCCCCAGTGTTGGGGGCGCCCCCAGCCATCCAGGGCGCCCCCAGCAGTGGGGGCGCCCCCAGCTAAAGGTAAAAAGTGGTGTACGGTCATGCAGTCAAAACAGGTGTCAACCGGGGCGCCCGGAGCATCCGGGGCGCCCGGATTAGTAGCTGTTTTGCTGTTTCGAAGCCAGAACACAAGATAAACCTTCACGGGGGCGCCCGGAGCATCCGGGGCACCCTGGTCAAAGGTCTTATCACCTGCAACGAAGTAGGCGCAAAGATAAGAGTTGACCGAGTCTTCCGGGGTGCCCCCAGCGTGTAACAATTAAACTCTAACTAAAATCTTAAATAACTTAAACTCTAACTAAAATAAAATTTTACCCAAAGTGTAACAATTAAAATTAATAACATTAAATATGTCAAAATGGGTTGACATATTCGCGGGTTCACTCGACATGTATCAAATCGGGAATTTGATACATTTTAGAAACTTAAATAAAATTATTTGACTTGTTTGACTCATGCATAACTGCCATGACATGCATTTGCTATTCTTTTAAAATATATGACATGTCATGCATATTTAAATTTTATGCACATATTAGAACGGCTATAGGAAAAGAATAATTGAAACTTGATTAACCTAGTATTGGGTGGTGGTGAGATGATAGTACGTTAGGGAAGCCAATTCTAATAAGATCAAGTTCACTTGGTCTCTTTAGACTGGTGAAACTAGCCGAAGCTACCGATCCAAAACCCAAACTAGTTAGACCAGAACTTTTTCAATGATTAATTTTGAAAATGAAACTTCATTAAACGGCTTTGTCAAGGAAAGGGTGGATGATCCAATAAGGCTACGGCCAAAGAAGGCCTAGTGTCTCGCCAAGACCTGGAAGCCAATTTTTGAATTTCAAATTCAAATTATTCTGTGTTAAATTCAAATTTAACACAAGCTTCAATTAAATCTTAGAATTAATAAATTAAGAAAAATAAATCAAGCATCTCACAATACATCTATAAGGCAACCATGCTTGTTGTATTGATACATCTAAAATGGGTGAGATGTTAAGGACTAATGAATTGAAAAATATTTTTCAAAATTGTTTCTCAAAATTATTAGAATATTTTCATAAAAATATATTTTCAAAATAGTTCTTCAACATAATAATATTTTTATGGAATTCATGCGTGTCTGATTGATTATATATATTATACATTTTTTCAAAAATATATCTTTTCAAAAATTTGTTTGACTCACTCAATTAGACACAAGCCTCTTAGGACAACACTAAAGTTCCTTAAGGCACTTAGATAGAGTCAAATGGTATCGGGTACAGGGGGAGTACTTTTCATTCAAAAATTTGCACCTTAAAAAATTACTATTATTTGAAAATACTTTTCGAAAATTAAGCTTTAAATCGTTATCACATGTGTTTTTCGAAAAAAAGGAGATTTATGTTGTAAAATTACCTGTCTTGTTTGATTTTGATAAACCCTAAAGACACAGAGGAAAGTCCACTTCATAATCTACATGGACTCCTAGGACGTGTCAGATTTAGGGGGAGTCTAAATCAAACTTCTGAAACAATTTTGTTAAATTAATTGTTTTGAAATTATTAAATAACTTCCTTAATTTGAATCAACCCTTAAGACTTAGAGGAAGAGTACTTGTGGTCAACAAGCTTCCCAGGACTAGGTCAAGTTTAGGGGGAGATCAAATTAAAAGAATTATTAAATATATCAAATGTTTTCATGCGCGGTATTTTCAAATCCTGTTGAAAACATAAGTATTCTTTCAAAATAGTATCAATTTTCAAAAAAAAATACTATTATTTTCAAAAATTCATCTATTTTTTTTTAAATAATATCTTGAGTTTGGAAAATCTTCCAGGACACTTAGGAAAATGTCCTTGTAGTCAACAAGGTTTCCTATGATTGTGTCAGACTGGAAGATAAACCAAATCAAGTAATATCACTTTAGAATCTTTATATTTTTCAAAATTAACTTACATCCTATTATTCTGTGACTTATGAAATTTTTTATATAATATTTACTTGGGTTGGAAAACTTCCAGGACATTTAGGAAAATATCCTTGTAGTCAACAAGGGTTCCCAGGATAGTGTCAGACTGGAAAATTAACCAAATAAAGTCAAATATTATGTTTTCAAAAGTACTTATGTCTTTCAAAGCCAAATATTATTTCAAAAGTACTATCATTTTTTTTCAAAATTCTACTAATATTTACTTAACCTTGACAAATATTATGTTTCATAAAACACTTATTTTCGAAAAACAGTTAGTATTTGCAAAATAGGCATAACATTTATATTTTCTAAAAAAAAAATATTCTTTCAAAAGTTATGTATTTTCCAAAAGTACTTAATTATTCAAAAATTCAATATATTTTCAAAGGTACTTATATTTTCAAAAATTACATAATTTTTTTGCAATATATTGCGTTCAAAATTTTTGCACTATGTATTTTCAAAAAGAACCAAAGTTTTTAATGTTGGTGCAAGTATATTATTTTTGATGTATGACAAAGGGGAGAGATGTGTGCATAAGTTAGAAAAAATTTTCCCCGAAGATCAAAAATGTAGTTTCAAAACCTATATCAGTTTTTTTTCATTGTTACCCCAAGGATGGTAAGTTAGCCCCTTAAACCAATCTAACTTAAGTTATTGTCAAACATCAAAAAGGGGGAGATTGTTGGTGCAAGTTGCATCAATGATATTCCTCTTTAAGTATTTTAATGTTTGACAATACACTTAAGTCAGTATACAATGAATAGACAAAGGGGAGAAAAAGTAAAGTAACCAAAGCTGAGGAAAAGTCCTAGTTAATCTAGGCATCGAAACCCTAAGCCCCAGCGAAGGGCTGCTGGGCACCTAGCGAAGGGCTGCTAGGTATCATAACCTAAAGACCTAGCGACGGGCTGCTAGGCACCTAGCGAAGGGCTGCTAGGTATCGTAACCTAAAGACCTAGCGAAGGGCTGCTAGGCACCTAGCGAAGGGCTGCTAGGTATCATAAACTAAAGACCTAGCGAAGGGCTGCTAGGTATCGTAACCTAAAGACCTAGCGAAGGGCTGCTAGGCACCTAGCGAAGGGCTGCTAGGTATCGTAACCTAAGACCTAGCGAAGGGCTGCTAGGCACCTAGCGAAGGGCTGCTAGGGAATGAAGACCTGGAGAAGGACTGCTAGGCACCTGGCGAAGGATTGCTAGGTAATGAAGCTTAGTCCAAGTGACTGAGCAACTTAGCTAAGCGATGACTAAGGACAGGAGTAGAGACGGGTCAGGATTTGGGCGTCTCGAGGTCCGGGAGTATTGGAAGCTAAGTAAAAGTCCACCCGAAGGACTGAGTGGCAACCGTCTCCTTAAAGGAGTAGGTGAAGGGCGAGTTCTCGGGGATAGGAACTCGTGCCGATTCGACCTAGGGTTACGTGCAAATCCGAAGTCCGAACCAAGTCCTTAAGTCTAAAATTATATGTATATGTGCTATGCGGTTTTGTATCTTGCAGGTACTAAAGGTGGAAGAAAGAAAAGGCATGTTGAAGGCCCTAAGCAGGGCGCCCCCAGTGTTGGGGGCGCCCCCAGCCATCCAGGGCGCCCCCAGTAGTGGGGGCGCCCCCAGCTAAAGGTAAAAAGTGGTGTACGGTGATGCAGTCAAAACAGGTGTCAACCGGGGCGCCCGGAGCATCCGGAGCGCCCGGATTAGTAGTTGTTTTGCTGTTTCGAAGCCAGAACACAGGATAACCTTCACGGGGCGCCCGGAGCATCCGGGGTGCCCTGGTCAAAGGTCTTATCACCTGCAACGAAGTAGGTGCAAAGATAAGAGTTGATCGAGTCTTCCGAGGCGCCCCCAGCGTCCGGGGCGCCCCCAGCGTCCGGGGCGCCCCCAACGTCCGGGGCGCCCCCAGGAGGCCTATATAAGGGCTTCGACCCCTCTGCTTCAGATACAATTTCCAAGTACTGTTCTGATCATTCTGACCATCGACAACACGCTAAAGATGAGGCTCTACGACCGGGAGGCTCCAGGAGGAAGTGCGCGGCACTTCAGAGGTCCAGATCGGCCGAGTTTCATATTCGTGTTCGGTTTGCTTTTACTTGTTCCGTACTTTAATTTTCAATATCTTTTTGATTGTAATTGTAAACTGTAAGACGGGTTTTCTCCGCTCCGGAAATTCCGGAAAGGAGACCAATAGTGGACTCACGCCGAGTACATAGGCCTTGGACGTACTGACCCAGGGGGGTCGGGAACCAAGTAAATAAATCCCGCGTGTCCTTGTATTATTGTTTTCTTCGTTCTGTTTGTTTTCCGCTGCTACTAACTCTGAATCTAGAACGAAGATCCGAAAGTTTCTCCGAAAGTCTTTCACGGTCGATATTCACCCCCCCTCTATCGACGGTACCGGTCCTACAGATTATGCATCAACTTTGGGGAATGAAGAGGTTGTGTCAAGTTTAAACACTCCAAATGCCGAATTTCCTGAAAAATTTCCAGCATCCCATTTTCCCATTCAAAACAGCCCCGGAGTTGAATTTTTATCAGTTCAAGGTGACCCTAGTGCATGGCCAAGTCCTTCTTCAAGTGATCTTGCAAATTTGGTGGAAGAAGAAGAAGAAAACATCAAAATTAGGGCACCTACAACATGCATTCTTCCTGAAGCACCACAGGACCCTTCTTATCTTTTATTTTGTGATGATAGTGTTATTGATGGTCCTAATTTTTCTAATATGGTTGTTGCAGATACTATTGAGGAAGCATGCATAGGAGATGATTCCATTGGTGTAGGGGATTGCACATAGCCCCAGGGACCACCATCATTGACTGATGCATTAGAAGATTCAGAGGATGAGCCAGAAAGTGTAGGGATTTGCATGGTGGAAGCAAGAACCCAAGAATCACCTACTTTAGATGAGTGTCCACCAGAACCTGAACCTGAAGTGGAGCATGTACTTGACCAGGAGGAGGTCATGGATACATCTACTCTTGTAGAACCTCCAGGTATTCTTAAGCCCGATTAGGTAAGTATTCCTCATATTTCTTTGGAAACATCTATAGAGGTACCTCAAACTGATGTTATTGCCTGTGATGAATTTCTTGATATATCCTTTGTAGAATTTGATTATGAAAAATCTATAGAGGTACCTAGTGTTGAATTTGCTGAATATGAAGCATGTTGTGATACATCAGATGCAAATGCTGAGTGTGAAAATTTTTAGAAGTGCCTAGAATTGATGTCGTTTATTGTGATGAATCTCTTGTTATATCTTATGCTGAAGTTGAATGTGAAAAACTTATGGAGGTACCCGAGATAGATTTTATTGGCTGTGACACAATTCTTGATATACCTTATGTAGAAATTGATTGTGAAAAATTTATTGAGGTACCGAAAATTGATTTCATTGGTTGTAATACATTATTTGATACATCCTTGGTGGAAAATAATTGTGAAATTTCCATTGAAGTACCAAAAATTGATTTCTTTGGTTATGATAAGTTTTTTGATATACCTTTGGTGGATTTTAATTGTGAAAAATTCTTTGAGGTGCCAAAAACTGATTTCATTGGATATGATGCATTTTTGGATATATTTTATACAGAGACTGATATTATTTCACTTCTATCTTACCCTGCACGCTTGAGAGAGGTATTACTGGTTTTGCAGGGTCCAGAAGTCTTCTGGAGTGGGTGCTCCATCTGAACAGACTCCAACCCCCTAGAAGGACTTCCAAAAGGCATCAAGAGGGAGGAGTAGATCTTACTTTAATTCATAGCACTCCATTCCTTACATGGATCTTGAACCTAAATCGCCTTCGGCCACCTGAGCATTTTTCTATAAAGTTCAAGTGTGGGGGAGCCCTGTACCATGAAATTGATCAAATGAAGGAAGCTCTCTCAGCCACCCATACTCCTCCACTACCATGATGGAGGCTACTTCTTGATAGACTCCGTCCACCAGAAATAAAGGGGAGATTATTTTTCTTGTATTTTCTTTCATTGCATGTTTCATGTTTATGTTTTATAGAAGTAGAATTTTCTTTTAAATTGAGTCCTTGCTAATAAATGCATGAATATACCGTGTTAGTCTTCTTGGAAATTTGTTTCTTGCATGACTAGGAATAAATGTATCCCTCTAGGTTATCTTCATGTCATTTTAGAGTCTCTTGAAAATAAATTAAATTTGGTTGTTAAAACTTAAGGTTTGAGCTTATGGATGAAATCTTGGATACTTGAGTACTACTTGGTTTAGATTCTTAAGTGATGACTTGAGATGAATTGTTTGCACCTAGTGAGAATTAGCCTTATTTTTGTGACACACATATGTAATTGTACTCTAGAACTTGCTTAGGTTCTTTCAAAACCATATTTCAATGATTGGATCACATTTATAGAAACTAATCAATTTGATTACCTTTCCATATCAGTTTTTGGCAATAATCATGTTTATTCTATTTTTCATTCCTTATTTCCTACTCTTAACCACACTTTTCTATGGACTTGTTTGTTTGGGATGTTTCTTAATGCTACTTTGCCCGAGACGGACAAAGGATTAAGTGTGGGGGAGTGACTAGTGTTTTGGAAATATTTGGTATCAAAGAGGCATTTCATGTCAAGAAAAAAAAATTTTGCAATTACATGTGCCAAGTTGAGTTGAGTTTGGTGTCAAAAATGAGCAAGAAGAAATGGTTGAGGATGGAAGCAAGTGGAGCATCTAGATTCCTTATCATACTTTGAAAATCCAAGTGGCATACAATGAATGAAAGTAAAGATGTGAGCTAAATTTTTAGGCAGAAATGTTTTGGACTTGCAGTTTTTCTTTGCTTAGAAATCAGAAACATCTTAGCATCAAATGCTGAACCGCAGCTGTACAAAATTCGAAAGACTGAATAAAAGTCTGAACAAAAGCTGAAAATGAGCTGGGAAATCTGAAATGCATTGCAAGGGAGAGCTTGTAATCTGCCGAGGCTTGACCTGGAGCTGCTGAAATGATACAAACTGAATGCAAGGGAAGCTGCAAAGTGCTGAAAAATTTGTGAAGAGCTGTTGTGGAATTTGCAAGAAGAAGAAAAAAAATCAGATTGGTAGTGTTCCATACAAGCAGTTTTTACACAGAACTTATATCAACTTGAAACCGAATTTGAGTTTTTGAGGCTATGAATCAAGGCAGTAGGTATATGAATGTAGAAAAAAGTGTGGAGTACATTGCAGCTGATCAGAACAAGAAAAAGATGTGGCTGATTGAAATTCCAGATTAGAACAGAGAAAAAAAAAGAGAATGCAGTGAAGTGGAATCTGAAACAGCTTGAATCAGTGTCTCCACTACTATTGATGTTAAATGTATGAGAAATCAGAGAATTGCAAGGAATTGCCGTGGAGCTGGGATCTGGAAAAAGAAAAAAAAAGAGAAAAGGAAAGTGAATGAGTGTGCCAACTAGAGAAGGTGATGTATCACAAAGGAGTTGTAAGAATTGTTTAGTGAGGGTTAAAAGTGGAGCATCTAATTCCCTAATTGTTACTTGATTTCTCATGTTTTCTGATTTAAATCTGATCCACAATGCTCCATTAGAAGAATTTAGAGCAGAGAAAAATAAAGAAGAAGAGCAACAGTTTGAAAAAAAAACAAGGAAACAAAGAAACAAGTGGAGACAATTGAAGTTGGCACCATGAAATCAAGTGAAGTTTTTCTCATCCAAATTAAAGCCTTGTTCCAATACATTCTGACTTTACAAGAGAGAAAGGAAAGGAAAAAAAATCAGAAAAGAAGAGGGAAGGAAGCAAGGTTGGCACGCAAATGGGAAATTGGCACAATGAGGTCAAGGAAGGGTTCTTCATCCAAATCAAATGCATTGTTCAAGTTTGACTTCACCACACTTTTTATATCACTAGAGGACTGTAAAGAGAAGCAAAGTACATTGGAAACATCCTTGAGCAACCAAGTCTTCCACTTCAACAATTTTTCTATTTTCTTGGCTTCCACTTCATTCTTACCATTTTCCATGTTTTTCACTTATTTTTGTAGATGAGGATCCTAATCATGAATAATGGTGGAGAGTAGATAATAAGCAAGCCTATGGTAGTGCAAAAAGCATGTGTGTTTGAGTGAGCTCCACTTTCATCATGAATTTAGAACTCAAGAAGAGAGCCACCAAAAATTTCCCTTGAAAGGCTAGTTAGTTAAAGTCATCTCAATGAATCATGAAGGATGAAAAGGCTAAGTTGTTGATTTAAGGACGAGATTCTAATCCATAGAGCTTAGATTTTTGAGAATTGACAACCTTAGGTAATTTCTTTTCATTTGCTTCTAATTATGCTTGGAAAAAGTCTAAGGGATCCATACTTAGTAGTTTCGCGAACCGCTCAAGCTTAAGTGTGGGGGAGTTGATAAGTGCTATTTTATTGGTTATTTCAGATGCCAAAATCCAAGTTTGACCCATATTTTACTTGCTTAATTTTGCATTTATTCTAGGTTCTAGAAATTACTTTTATTTTGGACTTAATTGCAAATCTTTACACATTTGAATTATTTTGCCACTAAATTTTTGATCTATTTTTGTAGGCATGAAAGGATCATGGACCTAGGGCATGCTGGGTCATACTTGAGTCGGAAGTGGACCCGGATCGAGTGATCAAGCTTCAGATTAATCTGGCCGTCCGATTCAAAAGCGGCTAGATCTGAGCCATCTGGGACCATCTGAGGCAATCTGAGCTAGCGTTAAGGCTGATAAAGCACTTAGGTCAAGATCTGAGATTTTCATCCAAATCAGAGATCATTCAACCGTTGGATCAAGCTCAGAGGGCTCTAGACTGTCCATTCAAAGATTAGGTTGATCTCGGCCATCCGTTGCAAATCTGGAGGATCCGAGCTACTGGGAGGCAGATCCTGATCCTTGATCAACATCTGGAAAGTTTGGGTTAGATCGGATGAAGATCAGCCGTTGGATTGAGTTAAAGAAATCTGGGTCGTCCATTGCTAAGTATTTAATCAAAAATTTTCACAGGGCAGCTTTGTTGCGTCTTCGTCGCAAACAACTTCGTCTTCAATCGTTTTCTTCCTTTCTTCTGCAATTTCCTCATCTGAGAGGCGCGACCACTCGATTCTCCCATTAGAGCGGGTGCTGGATCATCGGGAAGACTTGTCCGTGAGGTTTCCGATTCTGAATTGCCCAAGAAACAGAGCTGATGTGAGGTCTCCTTAGCTCTACCGTTGCTGCCTTTGGATCAGTTGTGCGCCATTTTCATCCACCTGAGCAGTTCAGAGGGGTTCCCTGGATTGCTTGGATCATCCACAAGCTGCAGCGCAATCGGACACCATTGAATTGAAGGCATTCAAATGGAGATTTCAGATTGAGCAAGATGAGCTGGAATTGATCGCAGATTGAGTTTTCCAGTGATTTGTGGAGCTTACAGGTTCGAGGCTTGCCCTTATGTGACGAACAAGGAGTACTTGAGCTAAGGGAGGATTGAGGCTTAGGTTCTGTAGCTAATTTCTTTTGTTTTAGCTGTAATTTCCATTTCTGCAGTTGTTTCATTTCTGTCTTTGTATCAGCCACTTTAGTTTCATTGTCTGAATCATTTCTGCTTAAATTAGGTTTTAGTTCTGCAAGTAAATTAGCTAGGTATCTTGTTCAGTGATCAATTGCATCAATTCTAGTTTGTTTTCTGTTTAGTTGCTTGCATTTCAGTTTTGTTCAGTTTTTTTTCCTGTTGCGTATCAAGCCCTGTATTGCGTATCAGTTTGTTCTTTTAAGTTCCTGAAGTGTTATCAAGCTGGCTTTAGCTTTAACTTCTAAGTTTACATTTTAGTTTGTTTCATTTACCAAGTCTCGAATTTAATTTCTGCATTTGGTTTCAATTGATTCGGATCAGTCTTATTCCTGCAAAATTAAGATCCATTTCTGAAATTTCAGTTTTATTTCGGCAAGTGTTGGTCGACAGGTTCTAAATTTTGTGTTAGTAAACATTGGTTCTTCGAGATCATTTCTGAAAAGCCTCATGTCGTGCCCTTGAATCTGAATTTGGTTTTTTGTTTTTGCGTTACTCTGTTGCTGAATTTCTGCAACCTTGTTCTGCATTTCAGTTTCGATTTTTGCTTTAATTTGTGTCTGATTTGGATCTGCGTTTGGAAGCTAAGTTTCTTCCTTCAACTCTTGCAAACTTATTCACCAATAGCCTTGCTTTCTAAGCTTAATTGACCAGCTTCAACTCTGAATTATAAGTTTTGCAAATTTCTGCAAAGGCAGCAGAATTTGTGAAGCAGTTTTTGATTAATCCTCTTTTGTGTGCCAAGTTTGCTGGAATTCTGTAAGTGTATCAAGTTCAGCCTTAGCACTGTTTAGTATCATGATTAAACCAATTTTCTAGTGCCTCGCTGTGATTGAAATCAGTTGCATTAGAAATTGGATCATTTCTGAATTGTAGTTCATATTTGCACATGAATTGTTTCCTTTGCGTGCCAAGTTATCTCATGGCATGCATTTGATATCAAGTGAATGTCTCGGCTTTGAGTGGTAGATCTTGAAGTTCAACATGATTTGTAGAGTCCTTTTGCAATTGCTGGCAGAATTATTTAATAAATTCGGTTAAGTGTCTTGGTTGATCAAGTTCATCATTGTTTGAGCCCATAAGTTGACATTTCCTAGTTTTAACTTGCCTAGTTAATTTTCTCCTCTCTTTAATTGAATTTTCATTTCTGAATTGCAACCCAAAACCCAAATTTTATTTGAAACCCAAAAATATCGACGACACATAAACTCGAGCTCGAATCAAGCAACCTCAACTAGCCCTATGAAAAATACGACCTGTGGCCCCTTTACTACGTTTTCATTCTTTGATAGCAAAAAGGGTTTCCAGCTTTTCACATATCTAAATTTTGAGACCCACATTCGTGACACATAGTTAGGGTCCATCAGTACTAAGGGTAGGTTTATAGTATAAACATTATTTTTCCTAGTGCCCTTAAGCATGACTTCTGAGTCTTGCAGATTTCTAATCAGGCAGTCAGAGTTGGTAAAAGTAACTACATAGCCAGTATCACATAATTGACTTATACTAAGTAAATTAAATTTAAAGTTCTCAACCAAGAGTACCTTTTTAATTACAAAATCAGATTTGAGTTCAATGTTACCTAACCCAATGACTTTGAGTGTAGCATTGTTGCCAAATGCTACTGAGCCTAAGTTCTTGAACTTGAGTTTGGTAAATTTCAATTTGTCTCCAGTCATGTGTCTGGAGCACCCGCTATCCAACATCCATTGGTCCAAATCTTTATGTTCCTACACATAAAGAATTGATTGATTTGGATCCAATTAGAATTAAGGATATCTTAAACTGATTTTCACAACCTAGTCTGTCTCACTCAATCTATAGTTATCAATCACGTTAACCTTATGAGTTTTGTGAGACATGTTTTAACAACAGTAAAGATTTTATTTTAAAAAAGCATGATTAATTTTGAAAAGTTGAATTAATTTTGAAAACCATTAGTTTTAAATTTATTTTGAAGAAAATGGTTGAATCTAAGATTAATTGAAATTTGTGTTAGATTCAAATTTGACAATAGTAAAGTGAATTTGGTTTTCAATTATCGGCTTCCAGGTCTTGGCGAGGCACTAGACCTTCTTTGGCCGTAGCCTTATTGGATCATCAACCCTTTCCTTGACAAAGCCTTTTATTGAAAATCCATCTTCAAGTTACTCCTTGAAACATTTTGGTCTAACTAGTTTGGGTCTTGGATCGGCAGCTTCGGCTAGTTCCGCCAAAATGGCTTCCCTAACGTACTATCATCTCACCTCCACCCAATACTATGTTATTCAAATTTCAGTTAAATCATTTTAGTCCTTAATCTAACCAGTCCTAGGTCTAAACATGATAATTTACAGAAATAAATAAACAATCAAGCATGTAAATTTAAATTAAGGAAAGAAAAACAATTTATCTAATTATAAAAATTGTTTTTAAATTGGCTCCCCCTGGACTAAAGCCACGGTAATGATTAGGCAAGATATGAATCTTGTCCTTGGGGATTCAATACTGGTTTGGTCTAGCTTGGTTGTTCAGGCAGAGTTTGGGTAGCCATGCCTGAACTTTGGGTCTAGATTGTTAGTGATATGAGAGAAGTGTCCTAAGGCAATCGCCTTATGATGTAAACATTTATATTAATAAATGATAATTCACTATTTGAGTATACATGTTTTGTATATTTGATTGGGATCTTAAACTCATCTACTGAATGTCCGCAATACAACTCACAGCATAAGAGAATTTGTGATGGGATCACAACTAGTGATTATCTCTAAATGTGCAAATGTGAAGTATTGAAAATATCCCTAGTCGATGAATTGATAAAAACGGACACTATCAATTCTGTTGAGACTAGCATGGGTTATTCTCTAATCAGCTGATTCTCACTGGCTGGTGACATTGGGATGTCCGGAGATAAACATGGATGCTAGTTAAGGGAACTAGTTCATTGGAGTGACTAGCTGTAAGACTTCATATGGGAATCTACATGTAGATATGTCAATGAAGTTCTTACTACAGCTTAAGTGCGATGTTCCTTTGACTTGCGGTGTTCAAGTCATCTTGGTCATGGAGACTTATACTTTAACATCTTAAGCAAGCATCTCCAAGGAGGTGTGGACCCAGGATGATTGGGTATAAGCCGAAGTGCCTGAAGATGTTCGAACATCCTACAAAGGATTCACCACTCCTTGCGAGGAGATGTATACCCAGGCCTATCATCGGATTGTTACTCAGAAATCTCTGGCCAGAGTATATCATGTTTAGAGTGCGAGTCTCTAAAATACATGAGAGTAATTAGAAATCCAATGGATGAGAAAGACACTACTTGGGCTAGGTGTGATGTAGTCAGCCTAGTGGGGACTGACACCATAGACCGTGTCCTGAACCAAGTGGGTATAAGGTGGTGAAGGGAATGGGGCACGATTCATTAGAGCTGCTGAAGGGTTTCAGAATAATTTTTTCTGAGGTCAAACCGTTGATCTTTTGATTAATTGGGGATCATGATGTACTACTAGGTGCCACTCATGATCGTTCTATAATTAGTTGATTATAGACGGCCAACATAAATCGAAAGCCTATTTAGTCACACGCAATACGAGTAATCCGAGGGATTTAAAACGAGTTGAAAATTAGATTTTCTGATCAAGAGAAATAAGTCGAATCTGAGTTAATCAGAGGCGCAATGGAAGCTAAAAATGGCTAAGTCTTTTGAAGGCTTATTGGGCGAATTAAATGAGTTTAATTCGCGACCGGTTCGGGTTGGTTTGGCCGGCCAAAGAGGGTGCTAACCCTCCTTGTGGTGGCCGGCCATTAAAGGGAAGAAAAACCAATTTAATTGGTTTAATTAATAAAATAAATCTAGTGTGATTTGTTTTATAAATTATGGATAAATAAATTTGTATAAAGAAATTTATATAAATAAATTTGTAGAAATTTATTCTTTTTATGGAAGTTAAAATAATCCATGAATTGGTTTATTTTAATTTTATAAAATTAATTAAGAACTGATTTTTCCATAATAAGAAAGTTTATAAATTTCTTATAAAATTTATTCCATAATTTAAAGAGAAGAAAAATTTGTTTTATTATAAATTAGTTATAATAAGACTCGGCTTAAACGGAATAATTAATAAGAGAATTTATAAGATAAATTTCTTATAACTAATTCCGTTAATTCCGTTAAGAGGGAGACTTAGCAAAGGAGTTGCTACTATATAAAGGAACCAAAGGCAAGCCCTTATTCCCAATCAATCAATCAAGTTGTGAAGAGCTCTCCCTCTCTCTCTCTTCTCTTCTCCCTCCCCTCTCCTCCATTAGGACCGACGCCCACTTGGTGACCTAGGGCCGGCGCCCTTCCTCCATCTAGGGCCGGCGCACCTCATCCACTTCCTTGGGTTGTGGCGTGAGCATTCAAGAAGAAGGAGAACCCGAACAAGAAGAAGAAGAAGCGGATAGCGATTCCTCTCTTCTCGGAATTCGATTCCGTTACTTCGTTGGTTAGTTTCCTAATTCTTCTCTTGATCTTCTTTGTTGTGCCTATAGAGAATCTAGTAGTTTCATCGGCACAAAACTCGTGACTTTGCGAAGTCATCCCGAAGAGAACTCGGCGTGGACGCGAATAGAGGCGGAGCTTCCAAGGGACGCTACGGTTGGATCTCGTCCCTTACTTCGAGTTACGAGAGGTATAATGTAAATTAGTTTACTTTTCCGCAATGTTTTATTTTATGATTATGTCAACACACTATAAGGTTGCATGCTAGATACAAAGTTAAAATAATTTAGGAAATTATTTTATGCAAATTCTTCCGCTGCACGTAAAAATTTAAAATTTTACGAACTCGTATCCTTGTCAACATGCACCCGGTCCCAACATAGATTAGTTCAATACAGCATAGTATGATCTTTGTCTTGACTTGGTTTGATACCCTAATCCAGATCGATTTAGAACAGACTTCTGTTTTCCAAGGATCATGTCAAGACCCTTGGAACCTGAAGTGAATCGTTCTAAAGCTGCTCTAAGATCCTTGACTTGAGTTTTCAAGGAGGAGTTCTCTTTCTCAAGCTTTTCAACTTGAGTAGAGGTTCCTTCGTGAACCTTCTCGGTCAAAGATCTAGAGTTAGCTCCCTCTTTCTGGAGTTTTACTTCCTGTCGGAGGGTTTGATGAGTCACCAATATAGGTGTCACAAGTGAGCCTCAAATTTAGAATTTATAGCTGAAAACCATTGCTAGCAAGATTAAAGGTAGAATAGGGGCCTCAGGTCGTATTTTTTCCAAGGGCTAGTTGTGAGAGTTTAAATCAAGCTTGTATTTGTTTATCGTTAAATGATTTGGGGTTTTCGAATAATTTGCGGGTTTGTGTTGCAAATAGAAATGAAAGAACAGTGCTAAAATGATCTAGCTAAGCATAGGTGCCCTAAGGAGCTTCAAGAACTACGCTTAACCAAATTTGAAAGCTATTGAAGAACCTAGCTTAACACTAATTGAAAATCAAGCAATTCAATTGGATATTATGAAACTAAACTCAAGAACTGATAAATCAGTAAAAGAACTTAATATTAAGCTAAATTGTAGAAGTTAAAATTGAAACAAATTTTGCTACGGAAACAGGATTTAAAAGAAACAATTCTTTACTTGATCGGTCGACAATCCGATCAGATGCAAGCCTGATCGGTTTGAGTGACCGATCAGGTGATGTCTGGATCGGTCGACAGTTCGATCAAATATCTGAAAACAAGCTGATACAGAGCAAAATTACTGATAAGCAAAATTCAGAAACTAAAATCTAACAATTAAGAACTCCAGATTAGATTCGTCACCAAGGATTGCTTCTTGTTGTCACCCAAGAACCGATCCAAGAACCCCTTTGATCGAAAATCAACAAGATCGAACTCCTTCGATCAATTTGCGTCGAATTAACGTACTGGCTGAAATCTTCCAACCTTCTCTTCCTCTTCGATCAGCTGATGCAACTCCAGCTCAGAAACTTCCAATGCAATGCAGAGAACCCCTCTGTTCAAATGCGCTGAAGGTTCCAATCGGTGAAGACAACAATCGAGCGAGAATGGATTTGGTCGGTGCAGAACTCGGCGATACCCTCACCAGAGCTTGGCAGCAACGGATTTGTAGCAGTTCTCACGAAGACCGGACCTTGATGATTCGAAGCCTTGAAGAGATCTCGATCCGGAGTGGCTGTGTGCAACAATGGAGAAGAAAACGAAGAAGAACGATGAAGAACTGGAGCAGAGAAGTCGCGACCCCTCAGCCAGCGGAGGGAATTTCTGTTTTAACCAATTGACTTTGAATTTGGACGGCTGTGATTGCTCCGATCTCATCCAGCGGTCGGATCAAGTCAGATCGAACTCAAACTTCCCAGATCTTGATCAAGGGCTCTGATCTACTGTTCCTTAACTTGGATCACTCAGATCTGAAGCGGATGGCTCAGATCTTCTCTTCTTTAGATTGGACGGTCTAGATCCTCTAGTGCTTGATCCAACGGCTGAATTAACTCTGATCTGGCCCAAACTTTCAGATCTTGATCCATGAACTAGATTAAGTCTATCTTAGAGCTTGGATCACCAAAGTTGGCGGATGGCTTAGATCTAACCGTTCTCTTGAATGGATGGCCCATGTTAATCCGATGCTTGATCCCTTTGATCCAGATCCAATTCTGACTCAAGTTTGACCCAATCTAATCCAAGTCCATGGTCATTTGAAACCTACAAAATGATATTCAATTTTAGTGCCAAAACATCTTAAATATAGAAAAAATTAAATCTTAAGCTAAAATAGAGTCAATCCATGAAATCTAATATAATGCAAACTTAAGCATATGAATAGTGGATCAAAACATGGATTTGAGGGCCTAATTTAATCAACAAAATGAAAGTTATCAACTCCCCCACACTTATTCTTGGGCATCTCGCACAAGCTACTAAGAAACTAAGATGTATCCCCCTAGATTATTCTCAATCATAGTAAGAAGCAATTGAAAAGAAACTACCTAAGGTTGTCAATTCTCAAAAATTCAAGCTCAATAGACTAGTATCTTGTCCTTAAATCAACAATTTAGCATACTTCCTCTTTCATGACTCATTGAGATGAACTTAACACACAAAATCTTCCAAAGGGATTTTTAGTGGCTCTCTTCCTAAGTTCTACATTTCAATGAAAATGGAGCTCACTCAAACACAACATATTTCTTGAACTACCATAGGCTTGCTTATTAACTACTCTCCACCATCATTCTTTCCTTGGATCCACATCTACAAAGGTTTATTAGAACACATTAAAGAAATATGAACCGAATAGAATGAAAGAGAAATTCCATGAATTTTGATACCAAAGACTAATGGTAAAGAAAATAGAGAAATATGATATGCTAGGAAAAGAAATAGAGTAAAGAAATATAGCATGAAGAAGAAATATGGGAAAGTAAGGAAAAATAGAAGACTTGGATACTCAAAATTATTTCTAATTCTCTTCGCCCTCTCATGGTAGTCTCTAATGAATTCCGAGCCAAGGGAGGTGAGTATGAGATGATTTGGAGGAGGTTCAATACTGAAGGCAGTGTTCTGTACTGTGCCAGCTTCATTGATCGGTCCAGAGACCGATCAGACATTTTCTGATCGATCTGATGATCGAGCTGTGCCTCCGTGATCGGACTGGTGACCGATCAGGGGCTGATCAGTAGCCAATCTCAGAATTCTGAAACTGTTTCTGTTGATATTTTTTTCTCTCTTCCAATCAACACTGAATCTTAACCCATCTAGCTTATTTATTCTCGACTTCAAATTCAAAAATCTATCCATCTTTTGAACCTTCATGATTCCCTTTGTCTTTTCTTCTCTTCTCTTTTTTTTCTTCTGATTTCTATTTTTTTCAGCTGCTTGTTGTGTTTTCTTTTCTTTTTTTTTTGCAGCTTCAACTACCTCTAACAACCAAATTCTACTCCCTCATCTCCACTTCAGTGCTTGGCAATGATTAGAACTTTTTGAAGACACTTCCACTTGCCAATTCCATGTCTAAATGAAGCTTTTGATGGACTTGAAAATTTTCACTAGTTACTAACCTTTGTAAGCCCCCATTCCTTTCTAAACTATCCTCATAGAGTTGGAACACCAAACAACATTCAGAAATCGAATTGTTCCAAAAGTGATCTTAACTTCCCAATACTCACAACTCATCTTTGATACACCACCCATCAAATTTGGCACACTTCTTCATTTTCTTCTCGTTTTTGCATTGCATTCCTCATATTCTTCCATTCCTTTAGTCCCTTCAAACACTCAGAATCCATAAAAACAATCCATCTTAAAACCAATAAAACAGATAATAAACTTCAAAATACATCACTTCTCACCAAAATTCCTTTCAAAGCTCTAGCCACCTCCCCCACACTTAAACTTTTGTCCGTCTCGGGCAAAGTAACATCAAGAAAAATCCCAAGTAACCAAGTCTATAGAGAAATATGGTAATGAGCAGAAAAAAAGGCATGAATCAACAAGATATGTTGCAACAATTATATGACAAAGGGAAGACAAAGTGATTAATCTCTGTAAATGTGGCCCAATCATAGAAATATGGTTTTGAAAGAATCTAAGAAAGTTCTAGAGTACAATTGCATGTGTGTATCTCAACAATAAAGCTAAGTCCTCACTAAGTAAAAAGAATTTATCTCAACTCATCAATCTAGAGTCCATAACCAAGTAGTACTCAAGCAACCAAGAATTTTCATCCATTGACTCAAATCCTAAGTTTTAACAACCAAATTTAATTTGCTTTCAAGTGACTCTAAGATGATATAGAGAAAACCTAGAGGGATACATTTATTCCTAGTCATGCAAAAATAAGGTGCCAAAAGGGTAAAATGGTGTCTACAATCACTATTTATTCAATCTACACTTCCTAAACATTTATTCTCAAAACTCATTGGAAAAGAAAATTTAACTACTTGAAAACAATCAAATGGTATTTACAATAAAGTAAAACGCAAGAAAAAGGAAACTCCCCTTTAGGTTAGGTAGATAGCATCTTTGATGTCCACTCCATCCACCTCTAGCTCCTTTAATTCTTCATGGTACTTCTTGAGCCGGTGGCCATTGACTCTCCAAACAAAATTATTAGCTTCATCTTTAATTTCAACAACACCATAGGGAAAAATGTTAGTTACAAGGAATGGACCTTCCCACCTTGACCTCAACTTACCCTTAATCAACTTGAGCCTTGACTTGTACAATAAGACCTTGTCACAAATTTGAAATTCTTTTCTCACTATGCATTTGTCATGGAAGTTCTTGGTCTTTTCCTTGTAAATCCTTGAATTTTCAAATGCTTCAAGTCTTATTTCCCCAAGTTCTTGGAGTTGAAGTTTTCTCTCTTCTCCCACCTTATTGGCATCATAGTTACAAGCCTTCATCGCCCAATATGCTTTGTGCTCTATCTCCATGGGAAGATGACAAACTTTTCCATACACTAAGCAGTAAGGAGACATTCCAATTGGTGTTTTGTATGCCGTTCTATAGGCCCAAAGTGCATCATCTAATCACTTGCTCCAATCTTTCCTATTAGGCCTAACGGTCTTTTCCAAAATTGCTTTGATTTCTCTATTTGAAATTTCGGCTTGGCCATTTGTTTGGGGATGGTAGGAAGTAGAAACCTTTGTACAACCCCATACTTGCTAAGTAGGGCCTTCATGTGTTTGTTGCAAAAGTGAGATCCTTGGTCACTTATTATAACTCTGGGAATTCCAAACCTACAAAATGTGTGACCTGACAAAACTAACAACAACACAAGAGTCATCAGTCCTAGAGGAAATGACCTCCACCCATTTAGAAACATAATCTACAGCAAGTAAAATGTACAAATAACCACAGGATGCAGGAAAATGTCCCATAAAGTCTATTCCCCAAACATCAAAAATCTCACAAAATAGCATAGTCTGTTGGGGCATCTCATTTCTAGCTCCTATGTTCCCAGTTCTCTAACATCTATCATAATTTTTATAAAACACATATGCATCATGAAATAGGGTGGGCCAATATAAACCACATTCTAACACCTTCCTAGCTGTTCTTTGTGGTCTAAAGTGTCCTCCACAGGCTGATGAATGACAAAAAGTAAGTACTGAATGAAACTCATGGTCAGGTATGCATCTTCTAATTATTTGATCATTGCAAAATTTCCATAAATACGGGTCATCCCACACATAGAATTTAGCATCACTTTTAAGTTTATCTTTTTGAGCTTTAGAAAAGTGTGTAGGAAAAACATGAGCTACTAAAAAATTAACAAGGTCTGCATACTAAGGTGACTCACCATGTACTACAAGAAGATGCTCATCTCTAAAGTCATCATCAATGGTGGTAGTGGATCCATCTCTTTCAATTCTGCTTAGGTGATCTGCAACCAAGTTTTCTTTGCCACTTCTATCTCTGATTTCCAAATCAAATTCCTGGAGTAGAAGCATCCATCTGATTAGCCTAGGCTTAGCATCTGGCTTCTTCAATAGGTACTTTAAAGCTGCATGATCAGAAAAAACAATGACATGTGAGCATAATAAATAAGGTCTAAAATAGTCTAAAGCAAAAACAATGGCAAGAAGCTCCTTTTTAGTGGTGGTGTAATTGGCTTGGGCGGCATCTAGGGTCTTGGAGGCATAACATATGACATGAGGTGCTCCATCCACCCTCTGTGCTAGAACAGCTCCCACTACAAAATTAGATGTATCACACATTAATTCAAATGGCAAATTTCAATCAGGTGGTCTAATGATAGGAGCTGAGGTAAGAGCCTCCCTGAGTCTGTGAAAAACTTCTTTGCACTTATCATCAAAACAAAATTCAACATCCTTTTGTAAAAGTTTTGTTAAGGGCCGAGCAATATCGCTGAAGTCTCTAATAAATCTGCGGTAGAAACCTGTGTGTCCAAGAAAAGCACGAACATCTCATATGCATACGGGGTACGATAAAGCAGATATAACACTAATTTTTGCAGGATCTACCTCAATACCTCTCCTAGAGACTATATGTCCTAATACAATTTCATGCTCTACCATAAAGTGACATTTTTCAAAATTAAGCACAAGGTTAGTCTCGATGCATCTGTGCAAAACCCTAGACAAGTTATCTAAACATAAATCAAATGACTGCCAAAAACTTAAAAGTCATCCATAAAAATCTCCATACAGTGCTCTAACAACTCACCAAATATACTTACCATGCATCGCTGGAACGTTCCTGAGTGTTGCAGAGTCCAAATGGCATCCGTCTGTAGGCAAAAGTGCCAAAAGGACAAGTGAAGGTAGTCTTCTCTTGATCCTCTGGGTCTATACAAATCTGGAAATAGCCTAAGTACCCATCCAAGAGCAATAATGGGACTTCCCTGCAAGCCTCTCAAGCATCTGATCAATAAAGGTCAAAGGGAAGTGGTCTTTCCTTGTGATGTGATTTAGCTTCCTGTAGTCTATGCATACTTTCCAGGAATTCTTAACTCTGGTGGGCACTAGTTCATTACTTGCATTTTCCACCACTGTAACTCGAGATTTCTTAGGCACCACATGGATGGGGCTAACCCACTGACTATCAGAAATGGGGTAAATGATTCCTGCCTGTAGTAGTCGAGTCACCTCTTTCTTAACAATATCCAAAATGAGTAGATTAAGTCTCCTTTGTGGCTGCCTAACTGGTTTGACATTTTCTTCCAAAAATATCCTGTGCATGCAGATAGCTGGGCTAATACCTGGTATGTCTGATAAAGTCCAACCAATAGCTTTCTTGTGCTACCTCAGGGTTTGCAATAATTTTTCTTCCTGCTCTGATTCCAAGTGCTGAGCAATAATGACAGGAAAGTCTGCTCCTCTCCTAGATACACATATTTCAAATGGTCTGGTAGTGGCTTGAGTTCAATCTGGGCCTGCTCAGAAGGTATGAGTGATCCTTGGGACTTAGTGCAATCCGCTACACTATCACACCTGAACTCTGAATCCTCTGAAATATCAATAGAAATAGGTGATCCTTGGGGCTCTGTGCAATCCCCTACACCTAGAATATCCTCTCTAGCTGGAAGTATGTCTGAAATATCCTCTGAATCATCCTCCTCAATAGCAGATACAACCTCAGCCTCCTCTGAACTGACAAGTGAAACACCCTCAGCCAATATATCTGCATCATCCAACTCCTCTAGAATGCCAATGCTCATAATAGAGTGGTCCTCCCTTGGGTGCTTCATGGCATCAAAAATGCTGAATTAGACTACTGTGTCTCCAATTTCCATAGACAGTGTGCCAGCATAAACATCTATCTTTGTCCTCGCAGTCTTCAAAAATGGCCTCCCTAGAATGAGTGGAGATCGGTGTGCTAAGTAGTCTCCCTCCATATCCAAAATGTAAAAATCTGCAGGAAAGATCAGCTCCTTCACCTTTACAAACACATCTTCAAAAATACCGGTTGGGTGGGTCTGACTCCTGTCTGCCAACTGAATCACAACTCCTGTAGGTTGTAGAGGACCAATACCAAGCATCTGGAAGACTGATCTGGGCATCACATTAATGGAAGCTCCTAAGTCCAGCATTGCATCATGAAATATAGTTCTTCCTATCTCACAAGACACAGTAAAAACCCCTGGGTCTTCACACTTCTGAGGGATGACATGGATAAGTGCCCAAGCTGACTAACTCATTCTCCTTCAACTTCTTCTTGTGAACACATAAGTCTTTGAGGAACATGACATACTTAGGAATCTGTTTTATCATGGTCAACAAGGGTACATTAATCTCCACTTTACTAAACAACTTCACAAGCTCATTGTATTCCTTAGCTTTCTCCTCCTCCACTTGCTTCTTGGCTTGAGTTTTACGCTGTGGAAAGGGCAAAGGAACCCTTAATTCTTCCTCTTGAGCCGAAATTTGAGGGGCTAAAATCTGAACTGAATTTCCCACTGACGTAGCTGCTGTAAACTCCCCTTTTCCACTGATTTCTCCTTCATTCTCCACCAAAATCACAGGATTACTTGAGGAAGGAGTTAGGCTTGGACTAGGGTTGAAACCAACTGATTTTGAAGTGATTTCAGGGCTGTTTGGGGCTGGAAATGAAGTTGTTGTCCTGTTTTCAGAAAAATCAGCCCTTGGACCATTTGAAGTCGAAGTCACCTTCCCACTTCTCAAAGTAATAGCACTAACGTTTCCCTTTGGATTGGGAGTAGCTTGAGAAGGTAGTTGACTTGATCCTTGGGCTTGCATTTGGTTCATCCCACTAGCCAATTGTCCAATTTGTCTCTCAATATTTTGTAAGGTGGGATCATTTCTTTGTTGTTGCAAAAGTTGTTGTAACATCTCCTCTAACCTTTGTTGTTACGCATTTCCCCCACTTGAACTTCCATAGACTCCTTGGTTAGCATGAGGCTTTGATTGACTTTGAAATGATGATTGAGGTTGTTGAAATTGTTGAACTTGCTGTGAACCTTGAAAGTAGGGCTGTTGGGGTTGATTGTAGGGTTGAAATGGCTGGGAAAATTTCTGAAAATTAGGCTGAGAACTTGGTTGAAATAGTTAAGAATTGTAGCTCTGAAAATTCTGAGGTTGAGGTTGAAATTGTTGTGGTGAGGGCAGAAATTGAGTGGGCTGGAAATTCTGATTTGAGGGCTGAAAATTTTGATTGAATGACTGAAATCCCTGCTGTGAAAACTGATATTGTGGCTGATAATTCAGATTTCCTTGGAACCCTTGCTGATTTCCTTGGAAAGGTGGCTGAAATTGCTGAATTGGTTGATAGGGTTGTTGAAATTATTGAATTGTTTGTTGAGATGACTGAAATTGTTGTTGTGCTTGCTGATTTTGCTGATAATTCGGTTGGGGTTGCTGATAGGACTGTTGTGATGGGTTTTGCTGATAAAAAAAGTTGACATACTTCAAGTTGGGATGATCCCTCCAACCCGGATTATAAGTAGATGAGTAGGGGTTGTTTTTGGCTTGAAATTGCCCTCTAGTTAATGCCGCTAGTGTCTCATCTTGTTGGAGGTTAGGACATGAATCTGAATTGTGGTCTTGGCTTGAACAAATGCTACATAACCTCATCACTTGGCTTGAAGGTGGAGGTACTAAGAAAATCTGATTTTGACTCACATTGTTTAGAGTCATTTGCTTCACCAGGGATGTAAGATCCATCAATGAATTCTTGATTTCTTTTTACTCATTTGATACCATCTGAACTTCATTAACTCCTCTAGTGGACAAAGCCCTACTCCCAAACTGCTGTGAGTTCTCTGCCATATTTGAAATTAGCTCCCTAGCTTGATCTGGTGTTTTGTTTACTAGGGCTCCTGCTGCTGCAGCGTCGATCATAATCCGATCCATCTAGAGTAGACCCTCAAAAAAGTACTGAATGAGTAGCTGCTCACTAATCTGGTGCTGTGGGCAACTAGAACATAGCTGTTGAACCTTTCCCAATAGTCATACAGAGTCTCTCCCACTACTTGCTGTATACCACATATGCTCTTTCTGATGATTGGTGTCCTAGATGCTGGAAAGTACTTCTCCAAAAATGCTTTCTTCATAAAAATCCAGCTAGAAACGTGCCCAGTAGGTATGTAGTAGAACCAATCCTTCGCTGCTCCAGTCAGGAAAAATGGGAATGCCCTCAGCTTGATATCTTCTTCTGAAATCCCCTGAGGCTTCATGGTGGAGTAGACTACGTGGAATTCATGTAAGTGTCTGTTGGGATCCTCCCTAGACTTGTTGATGCAGTCTTGCCCTGATTGTTGTTTTGGTGTTGACATCGATTTTAGTTTAGGTTGATTATGATTATGATTAAGTCCTGGTCAGGGATCAGGCATGTATTGGAAAATCCTAGTCTGGGAGGCTAGGTGTTGGAAAATCCTAGTCTGGGAGGCTAGGTGTTGGAAAATCCTAACCTGGAGGGTTAGGTGTTGGAAAAGTCCTAATTCGGAAGGGTTGGGTGAAAAGTCCTAGCTTGGAGGGCTAGGTGAAAAGTCCTAACATGGAGGGTTAGGTGCAAATTCCCATCCCGGAGAATTAGGTGAAAAAGTCCTAGCTTGGAGGGTCAAGTGCCTAGCTTGGAGGGCTAGGTTGGATGAAGTTCTAACTTGGAAGGGTTGGGTGAAAAGTCCTAGCTTGGAGGGCTAGGTGAAAAGTCTTATCTTGGAGGGCTAGGTGAAAAGTCCTAACTTGGAGGGTTAGGTGCAAATTCTCAACTTGGAGGGTTAGATGGAAAAATCCTTAGCTTGGAGGGCTAAGGTGGATGAAGCCACTAGCTTGGAGGGCTAGGGTTGAGTCTCTGGATCGGTCTGATGACCGATCAGGGACATTGGCACGCTGCTCCATAGTGGATCGGTCCGGTGACCGATCCAGCTATGTCTGATCGGACTGGTGACCGATCAGGGAGCACACAGTGAGATTGGAAACCTACTGTGTGGCTCCTGATCGGTCCAGTGACCGATCAGGGAGCAGGCTGCTTCCTCACTACCTTACTCCTGATCGGTGTGGTTACCGATCAGGGAGTGGGAAGTGAGTGAGTTCCCTTGCTGATCAAAGTCCTGGATTTGTCTGGTGACCGATCAGGGATCTTGGATCTGATTAAAAAATCACTGTTCATATGTCCTGATCGGTCTAGGTGACCGATCAGGCTTCACTCTGATCAGTCTGGTGACCGATCAGGCTTCATCCTGATCGGTCTGGTGACCGATCAGGCCTGTGTTGCCATAAGAGCTGAGAATCCCAGCACTACAGTAGATCGGTCTGGTGACCGATCCACAAATCCTGGATCGGTCCAGGGACCGATCACTTTAATTCAAATTGCACTGTCAAACGTGGTCAGAGCGTCTGATTACATCCGATTCGCTGATGTTTGCTTCTGATATCTGATTTACTGGATGATTTGCTGCTCTAACAGTCTGATTAAGTTGCAGGTGACAGGGGAGGATTCAAACACTCAAGGAGAGGTCAACGGAGGCTTTCCTTGGAGCAGGTTTGTCCGATTCTCCATTTCAGGTTGCAACGGTCGAGCTGCAGACTGGAGCCGAGACTGGGGCTTGACTGAGGGGATCTCAGGAAGACCAGAGAGGGCTCAGTGGTAGCTGGTGTTGGCAGCAAGATAGCTGGAGGCTATGGAGGATGTTGTCACCTGGTGCTGGGTGGAGGATCAAAAGCGCGGAAGTGAGCTTCGTAGAAGCAGAGTTCTGAAACTTGTGTTCTTGCCGCGCCTAGTGTTCTCCACAATCTGCTTGCTTGCTGCGTTCTTGAAGCTGTCATCACTTTGAGCAAGCAATCGAGAAGCAACCAGTCTTTACTTGAGCGCTTGAAGGAGAGAACAAGTAGCTTGGAGTCCGACAGTGGGAAGACACGGAGAAGGGTTCTTGCGTGAGATCGCCACTGGGTGGAGCTCAGGGAAGCTAGCTGTGTTCTTGTCCTTGCTAAGTGGTTGAGTAAGATCTTTCTCGTAGTTTCTTTGTGCTTAAACTCTATTCTGTCTGAAACGCTGTGGAGAGGTTTCTCCACCGAGAAGGAGGTTGCATTATATCCGGTGAAACCGGGGCTTGATCTGCCGACGATCAAGGGATCGCCCACCTTAAGGGCACGCCAAGGAGTAGGGGCAAGTTATCCCCGAACCTTGTAAACCCTCTTGTTAGCGTTCTTGGCAGTTGTCTTTGTATTGATCTTGTCTCTGCTTTAGCTTACTGCACTTTCAGTTTCTTTTGTTTCTTCCGCTGCTGTGCTACTGATAAGTTAAGTGCAGGAAAATTGTTGATCGCAAGTGAAAAGTGATTGGCTATATTCACCCCCCCCTCTCTAGCCATCTCGTTTCCAACAAGTGGTATCAGAGCTTGGGGCTCTGTTTACGGCTTAACATCCAAGAGTTATCAACAAGATGGCTTTGAGAGAAGGTTTCTCCACCACCCGACCTCCGTTCTTTGATGGCGCCGACTTTCAGTATTGGAGATCAAAGATGGAATACTATTTGAAGATGGATATCCATACTTGGTTCGCGGTGAAGGAGGGATTCATTCCTCCTAAGGATGACGAAGGCAAAGAACTCGAGTCTTCACGGTGGACTGCCGAACAAACAAGAAAGAGTGAAGCCGACGCGAAGGCGGTTGTCACTCTACAATGTGGCATGAACAAAGATCAACTCATCAAAGTTGGTCCTTTCACAAGTGCCAAGGACCTGTGGAACAAACTCATTGAGCTTCACGAAGGCACCCGGGACTCTAGAATCGCAAAGAGGGATTTGTTCCTCAACCAACTTCAAAATCTCTCCATGAAGGAGAATGAGTCGGTAAGTGAGCTTCATAGTCGTTTCAAGGAAGTCCTCAATGGGCTTCATTCAATTGATGAAAAGGTCGAGAACCGCGACCTTGTGAGGTATGTTTTGAAAGCATTTCCAAGGAATGCTTTGTGGTCATCTATGGTGGATGCCTACAAAGTATCCAAGGATTTATCTATTGTAAAATTAGATGATTTATTTTGTGAGATGGAGTTGCATGAAATGGCTAACAAAGGCCCCAAGGAGAAGGGGATTGCCTTAGTTGCAGGGGACCGGACCAACAAGAAGAAGAAGGAGAAGAAGAAGGAGAAGGAGGTCTCATCATCTTCATCCTCTTCCGAATCCGAGTCTAATTCTGAGGAAGATGGCAGTGGCTCCTCTTCATCTGAGATGGCAAACTTTGTGAGGAGGATGATGCGAAGGGATCGACGTTTCAAAAGTAGAGGTAACACTAGTGAATCCAAACTTGATAAGAATAATGCATCTTGTTTTGAGTGTGGTAGGAAAGGGCATTTCAAGAATGAATGTCCGAAGCTTAAGAAGAAGGAGGAGAAATCCAAAAGAAAAGAAGAAAAATCCAAGAAGAAGAAGAAAGCTTTGAAGGCTTCTTGGGATGAGTCATCCTCTAGCTCATCCGATGATGAAAAGGAGGAGAAGAGCACAAGGCAAGTGGCTCTCATGGCTCTTGGAGAGGAGAGCAGTGATGAATCTTCAAGCTCCGCAAACACGGCTTCATCATCTTCGGATGATGAAGAGGTAACTTCTCCCGAGCTTGAAAAGTGTTATAGAGCAATTGCATGTTTAACTAGTATGCTTAAGAAATCCAAAAACAAAGTTAAAGCATTGCAATTAGAAATTGATCAATTGAAGGCATCTAGAGATGATAACATTGATGATTTGCATGTTGAATTACTAGAAGATGAAATTAAATCGTTGAAACATGAGATTGTAAGTTTGAAGTCCTCTAAGGTTGAGGAAATCAGTGATTTGCATGATAACTTGTTAGTAGAGGAAAACCAATCGTTGAAGAGTGAAGTTGAGAAGCTCAAGAATATTCTTGGGAAATTCTCAAATAGCTCTAAGACCCTAGATATGATTCTAAATGCCCAAAGGGCAGTCTACAATAGGGCCGGTATTGGTTACCGCCCTAAAGAACCCTCATTTGTGTCTCTCATGTCTAGGACTGACATGAGACAATCTAGGACACCCAAAACTCAAAAGAAAGTGGTCAAGGCATGGGTGCCTAAGTCATGTTTAGTTGATGCTTTAGGTCCCAAGGTTTGGGTACCTAAGACTTCTATTTTTCGAATTGTGTAGGTTATGATTGAGGGGGAGCATCTATCAACTTGGTTCGTTGATAGTGGATGCTCCAAACACATGACCGGGGATAGATCATTGTTTACCACACTTCACAAGAAAAGTAGAGGTAATGTATCATTTGGTAACAATGGTAGTCTTAAGGTCATAGGAATAGGAGACATTCAAATATCCGAATGTCTTAGAATCTCAAATGTCCTTCTAGTCAAGGGGATGAAATTTAATCTCCTAAGTGTCAGTCAATTGTGTGACACGGGTTACACAATTGACTTCCAACCAAGTCAATGTCTAGTTAGACAAAATGACACCTTGGACACGGTACTAGTAGGAGCAAGAGTAGACAATATTTATCAAGTTTCATTTAAAAGTGCTACTAATGCTTTTGCTAAGTGTCTCATGTCAAAAGAAGAAGAGTCCACCCTTTGGCACCGGAGGTTAGCACATGTGAACATGAAGAACATCCGGAAGTTGGCCACCAAGGGACTAGTCCGAGGCTTACCAAGCATCAAGTATGAAAAAGACAAATTATGTGATGCATGTCAAATGGGTAAGCAAACAAAATCTGCACATAAAGGTAAAAGCACTGTAAGTACTTCCAATGCATTAGATTTACTTCACATGGATCTATTTGATTGTAGTACCATTATATCATTGAATGGAAGTAGATATTGCTTTGTGATTATTGATGATTTCACTAGATATACATGGACTTACTTTTTGAAATATAAGGACCAAACCTTAGATATTTTCATTTCTTTTTGTAGAAGAGTTGAAAATGAGAAATCATTAACAATTAAGACAATTAGAAGTGACCATGGAGGCGAATTTCAAAATCAAAGGTTTTTAGAATTTTGTCAAGATAAGGGTTATAGACATGAGTTCTCTACTCCTAGAACACCACAACAAAATGGTGTTGTAGAGAGGAAGAACCGTGTACTTCAAGAGGCTGCACGAAGCATGCTCAATGAGTACTCACTCCCGAGTTACTTATGGGCCGAAGCTGTAAATACAGCTTGCTATGTGCAAAACAGAGTCCTGATTCATAGGTTTTTAGGAAAGACTCCCCATGAACTTTGGTTTGGAAAACCACCTACGGTTAAACATCTTAGGGTGTTTGGTTGTAAGGTGTTCATCCTAAACACCAAGGATCACCTTGGAAAGTTCACGGCAAAGGCTGATGAAGGGATACTAGTCGGGTACTCCCTCGTTAGCAAAGCCTACCGAGTCTACAACAAGAAGTCTAGATTAGTTGAAGAGTCTGCTGATGTGGTCTTTGAAGAAGTTCCAAAATCAAGTGACCAATCAGAAAATGTAGGAGGAGTTCAACTCGAACTTAGGAGACTGAGTTTGAATGAAACTCCAAGTATTGTTGATGGTAATGAGTCTGATGACGGTGAACCTAGACAACCCACTGATCAGCCGGATCCTGAGGCTGAACTTGTGTCTAGTGAACCTGTTCAAGAAGCACCACCAACTCCAAGGCAAACTAGATTAGCCTCTAGTCATCCCCAAGACCAAATTGTTGGAGACATCCATCAAGGGGTTAGAACTAGATCATTCTTCCGGAATGAGGCTAATGAAGTTGCTCTAATTTCCGAAATTGAACCTAGAAAAATTGATGAAGCATTAAATGATCCCGATTGGATTATCGCAATGCAAGATGAACTAGGTCAATTCGAGAGGAGTCAAGTTTGGGACTTAGTCCCTAGACCCAAGAAGACCTCCATTATTGGAACCAAATGGGTCTTCAAGAACAAATTGAACCATAAGGGAGAAATCATTAGAAACAAGGCACGCTTGGTAGCTAAGGGCTACAGTCAAGTTGAAGGCCTTGATTATGATGAGACTTATGCTCCCGTGGCACGATTAGAGTCCATCCGATTGATGCTAGCATTTGCAGCACATCGTGGTTTCAAATTATATCAAATGGACGTCAAATCAGCCTTTCTAAATGGTTTGATTAAAGAAGAGGTCTATGTCGAACAACCTCCGGGGTTTGAGAGTACCGAATTTCCAAATCACGTGTTCAAGCTCAAAAAGGCACTTTATGGCCTTAAACAAGCACCCCGAGCTTGGTATGAGCGGTTGTCGACATTCCTAGTTGAGAAGGGCTTCGTTAGAGGCCAAATAGACCCTACACTATTTCTACGAAGAGATGGTGACAATATATTTGTAGCCCAAGTATATGTCGATGACATAATCTGTGGCTCAAACAATAAGGGCTATTTAAATGAGTTCATTGGACACATGGAGAGTGAGTTTGAAATGAGTCTAGTGGGAGAGTTGACCTTCTTCCTTGGACTTGAAATCAAGCAAACTCGCGATGGTATCCATGTGCACCAATCAAAGTATACACAGGAAATGCTTCGAAAATTCAATATGAGTGATTCGAAAGAGGTAACCACTCCCATGGCTACAAACACAAGATTAGACAATGATGAGAGTGGTAAACCCGTTGATCTAACTCAATATCGAAGCATGATAGGCAGCTTGCTATACCTTACAGCCAGTCGACCGGATATCCTATTTGCTGTGGGTATGTGCGCTAGGTATCAAGTCTGTGCCAAGGAATCTCACCTAATTGCTGTTAAGCGAATTTTGAGATATCTCAAGGGCACAATTGGTGTAGGTCTTTGGTATCCCCGTACCGAATCTTTTGATTTGATCGGCTATACGGATTCCGACTACGCTGGATGTAAGTTGGACCGGAAAAGCACTAGTGGGGGCTGCCAATTCTTAGGTTCGTCCTTAGTAAGTTGGTCGAGTCGGAAGCAACATTGTGTTGCTCTTTCCACTACCGAGGCAGAATATATCGCCATGGGAGAGAGTGTATCGCAATTGTTGTGGATGATTCATACCTTAGAGGACTATGGATTGAGTTACAAGGGTGTGCAAGTGTTATGTGATAACATTAGCACAATTAACTTAACCAAGAATCCAGTTCATCATTCTAGGACAAAACATATTGAAGTAAGACACCACTTCATTAGGGATCATGTAGCTAGGGGGAACATCATACTCTCTCATGTAGAGTCAAAGTCAAACCTAGCTGACATTTTCACTAAACCACTTCCCGAAAATGAATTTAGTTTCCTAAGACGGGAATTGGGAATGTGTCGCGCTTCATGATTTTCAAATTGCATTCAAAACCCTTCATGATTATTTCGAAATTGTTGGGAATCAATTGGGTAACTTTGGGGACATCTCACACAAACTATAAGGTTTACCAAAATATTTTTGTTTGCTAGACATGGGGTGAGATGTTAGGATCAACTCAATTTCTCAAAATGTCAATGCATCCCTTGAGAGATTAAGTTGACGAGATAATAATCACGGTGGTGACCAAGTATGGGGAAAACCATTGCATAACATATGTGTATATGGCTCTATAATCATACTTGGACATTCCAATCAAGGCAACTTGATTGGAACATTGGATTTGACTCAAACTTGAATGAATTTGCTTGATTGATTGTTGATTGAGTTTGACTCCATTTGTATGGGTCAAAGTGATTGTTGAACCTATAAGGACCTTTGATTCTTGTTAAGGGATCAATTTTAGTCAGAAAATCATGTCCAAGTTCAATAAAGTTCATCAGATCTCGTTGGAAAGTTTCAGAAATTCTGAAACTGAACATTTCAGTTCGTATCAGGGATTACCAGGAACCCTGATCGGTCACCGGACCGATCAGGCATAAGGCTGATCGGTCCCTGGACCGATCTGGCTTCTTCCTGTGGTGTTCGGTCCACAAACCGATCAGCGAGGCAAGCCGTGATCTTCCCGAATTTGACTAAGTGTACTGAGCTAGCCTGGATCGGTCCCTGGACCGATCTGGCACCCTATGGTGATCGGTCTATAGACCGATCAGGGAGCCCAGCAGTTTTCCTCCAGACTCTACTGTTCGTGTCCTGATCGGTCAACCGACCGATCAGAAGCGCGTCTGATCGGTCACCCGACCGATCAGGTTACGCTCAGTCCGATCAGGCTGTAGCCTGATCGGTCTGAGTGCGATCAGATCGAACGGTGATCCGTTCAAACGCACTAAATTCTGGTTGGTGGACCGATCCACCAACCGATTAATTTCGCAAAACCCTTTTCAGCGCCGAACCCTAGCGCCGAAACTCCACATCTGCGCAACCTTGCTTGAGCAAGAGCACTCTCCTGCGTCTCTCCCACTTCGTGCGTGCGATTTCTTGCGGAGATCCCTACTGGTGTCTTCCTGTTCCCTGCGAGCTCCCCACATTTCCAAGCTCTCTGCGTCCGAGAGTTTCTATTGCGCAGGCCTCTTCTCTCTCAACCTTGAGGAACTAGATTCTTCCTCCTTGCGCAAGCTCATCCATGGCGCCTAAGTAAGTTTGATTTCAGTTTTTCTACAATCTCTTCATAGATTATATGGATTGAAGCTAACCATGGTTTTTGTTCTTGTTCTTGCTGTGGTGTCTTGATCTTTGCCCCGACCCTCTTTCTCACCTTATGATGAAATTTCTTTTGATCTTTGATTGGGTATCATCTTATATGATCAATTCTTGTTTTGTTTGATCGATCTTATCAAATAATTGAATCTGTGTCATGACCAATTCAACCCCCTATAGAAAGTCTTCTAAGGGCAAGGAGATTGGGACGGCAGCTCAAGGGGGAAAACCCCTGCTGCATCTGGGCCTTCCAAACGGCCACAGCCCTCTTCTAGCTCCAGATTCCCGAACGCGGCCTGTGAACAGGCCTTCCAAGCACGGACATTCAAACTATTACCCTGCCGTTCAATAGATGTCCCCTTCTTAACTGAATATTGTCCATCAGTCATGGAGATTGTCCTTCACTACAATCTTGGTTTTCTTCTCTCTCTTGAAAGGACCATCAACTATGACCTAGTCTCGGAGTTTTACAATAACCTTCAGCAGGGTCCTCAAGGCGGTTTCGAGTTCACCACTCGAGTCGCCAAACGGACTCTTGATTTTTCCTATGACATACTTGCCGGGTTTCTGGGTGGTCGACGATCGCCAAACATGTATTCACTCTATCCCGAGCTTCCTAATCCCCTGCTAGCACCCTTTGAAGATGTTACTCCTGATTCCATTCATCAGTATTTCTTTGGTTATCCGCGTCCAGACGGTCTTGATGAGCTTGGCCCTGACTTTCCTACTTTTGCTGCACTGCGTCTCTCTCCCACTAGCTACATATTATTCAAGATCATCACGAATTGTATCCTTCCAATCACCTCCAAACCTTTAGCTGAGATTCGACCCTATCACTGCCTGATGCTCTACGGCATGCACAGCCGTTTGGATTTCGATATCATGGAGAGCATCTTCCAGTCCATCTTATCTTATCGAGAGCCCAGCCGCCGCACCGTCTACATGCCTTTTGGGCACGTCATCACCGATTGGCTCATGTCAGTTGGTGTTGATGTCACAAGGGCCGGACGGTGCCTTGGTCCGACAGGACTGCAGACTTGGCCGGCGAGCTTCGCCAAGTCTGGCATCATTGTTCGGGGGCCCGATCGGATGTTGATCTGGAAAGATGGTAGGGTCTTGGTGAGTTACCTAGGGGAGGTCCACAGGGTCAGGCGCCAGCCGCTGCTGCTGTGATGATGACTATGACGAGCCGGATCCAGATCTCTGATGGCAGATTTCAGAACTAGATCAGATGCTACAGGAGCTTATTCAGTTCAGGGAGGCAGATCGTGAGGAGTTTCGATCAGGGCTTTCGCTCCATTGATTCCCGACTGACCGGGATCGACCCAGGTCTCGGGGACCCGTACCCTCCAGCAGACATGGTATGATGAGTGGCGCAGCCACACATTTCCAGAGGTGTACCTTCATCGAGTACTGCGCCAGGGTCCTTTGCTCCTACTGATACCACGA